>JAPKLW010000264.1:229179-282676 GCA_026898455.1 Plectranthus barbatus | reverse complement strand
GGTCTTAAGTTAGTCTCCAATTATTAATTCCATTTGTCTAAGGAACCTGGGCATGGATTGGAATTAAAGGACTGGAATTGAAAGATGCAGTCTGGTTAAGTGTTTTGTTGTAAACGTCCACGTGTGTGGCTTGCAATAGTAATACTTAGGCAAATTGGAGGAAACATTAATATTGCTTTATCATAAGGTTTTAATATTTAATTATTTCAATAATTTGCGACTATGTTTTAATTTATGTTTTTAATTTATTGTTTTCTGACATGTCTATTGCTCACGTTGTCAACCTCTTAATAACAAACCCTTTAACTGGTCCGAATTTTCCTGAATGGAAGTTATGCTTCATGGAAATACTCTGCACTGCAAAACATGCCCATATACTTTACATGGACCCTCTAACTCCCAAGTATTGGAACTGTACTGGCTATGAGCGAGCATTCTATGACAGATGGGTAGCTTCTGATGAGTTTGCCCACAAACTCATCATGAAGAGTCTGTCTAGAGAATTAAAGCTCAAGTACAAGAAGTTCGGATCTGCTGTTGAGATATGGAGGGATCTTGTGAAGGTTTATGGAAGGTGAGACGAACTGTCAGTTATAATCTTGTAAAAGACCTGGTCTGCAAGAAAATGACTGATGAGAGTTCGTTGATTATGCATTTCGTCAGTATGATGGAAATTATGAGAAAGTACAGAAAGAGAGGTGGACAAGTCAGTAAGCGGGCAGAAATATTGAATGTCCTGCACTCTCTCTCTGATTCTTATGATGATTTCATCAAGTCCCTCGGTACCAGGCGCGAGTTTACTCTTCTTGAGTTGCTCTTAGCCCTGATGCGAGAGGAGTCTAATCTTTGGGCATTAGAATTTGCTCCGACTTTGTCAGCTTTTGACAAGACAGTTGCTGAAGCAAAGGAAATGCTTAAAAGGTTAGATGAAGCTGACTTAGCAGAAGATGTCATTAGGCCTTGCAAACGCAAGCGAAGTGAAGTAGATTGTCTAGTGCCTAGCACGGGTAGACAAGGTACGTCATGTGCATTTATAACGGAAACATGTTTAGCATCGGTTTCTACCCATTCTTGGGTAGTGGATACTGGAGCTACTGACCATGTTTGTTATACTTTGCAGGGGTTCAGGCCGACAAGGCAGCTGAAGCATGACGAGATTACCATCTCAATGGGCAGCGGAGAGCGAGTCTCAGCAGTAGCCATTGGAGATTTTACTTTATGCTTTGAAAACAATGTTTTGATTTTGAGAGATGTTTTATATGTGCCGGTTTTTCGGCGGAACTTAATTTCCGTTTCCAAGTTATTTTGTGATGGATATTCAGTCATTTTTGATAGTGGAGTTTCTATCATTGGTAATAATGGTGTTATCGGTCATGGGAAATTGATTGACTCTCTCTATATCATTGATTGTATGCATAAATCTTCCGTGAATGTTGCAAACTCATCCAATAATAATAATCATTTAAAGAGAAAGTTTTCTTCCAATGAGGATCAAACATATCTCTGGCACTTGAGACTAGGTCACATCAATATAAAGAGGATTAAAAGATTAGCATGCGATGGGCTCTTGGATTCCTTCCAAGTGGTACCACATCAAATCTGTGAGTCCTGTATAGAAGGAAAGATGACGACCAGGCCTTTTAAGGCAAGTCAGTCTCGAGCAGAGGATGTGTTGGAATTGATCCACTCTGACTTATGTGGACCAATGTACACGCAAGCTCGTGGAGGGTATGAGTATTTCGCCACATTCATTGACGATTACTCGAGATTCGGATATGTCTATTTGCTTCGCCATAAGTCTGAATGCTTTGAGAAATTCAAAGAGTTCTGAACTGAGGTAGAAAAGAAGCTTGGTAAGAATATCAAGACACTACGATTAGATCGTGGTGGAGAATACCTCAGTAACGAGTTCTTGCAGTACTTGTCAGATAACGGGATTACATCCCAGTGGACTGCACTAGGAACCCCTCAACAAAATGGTGTAGCGGAAAGAATAAATAGAACTCTCTTGGAAATGGTCAGGTCAATGATGAGTTATGCAAGCTTGCCGATTTTGTTTTGGGGATATGCCTTGGAGACAGTGGCCTATTTGCTTAACCTGGTACCTTCTAAATCAGTTCCTAAAACACCTCTGGAACTCTGGTATGGGCGAAAGCCAAGTTTGAACAGAGTGAGGGTTCGGGGTTGTCCAGCATATGTGCTGACAAAGGAACCTGATAAGTTAGAAAGTAGGTGTAAGCTGATGTGTTTGTAGGATATCCCAGGCAAATGAAAGGTGGTTACTTCTATTGTCCTGAGAATCAGAAAGTCATTGTCAGTACCAATGCGAGATTCTTGGAGGACAAATATGTAAGAAACCACAGATCCAAGAGTGAAATTGTCCTTCACGAGCTTGAGGACAAAGAAGCAATTCCATCAGGAAAGCCCAGTGTAATGGTAAATCCACCTACAATAGGTGAGGCTATACCAACACTGCCACTAATGCAAGGTATGAGGCCAACGCGTACTGTGCCAACTACTGACACGGTTCAGATACCTCGTCGCAGTGGGAGGGTTGTCCACCAACCTGAAAGGTACATGTTCGTGGGAGAGTCTTCTGACTTGATCCCGGAAAACGGACTGGATGATATCGATCCCTGGACATATGATGAGGCGGTATCTGATAAGGATGCAGACAAATGGGTGATCGCCATGGATTCTGAAATAGAATCCATTACGGCTATGGATGTATACCAGAAAACTGATTTGCCAGATGGCTGTCGAGCCATAGGGTGCAAATGGGTATACAAAAGAAAGAAAGGAGTGAATGGAGAAATTACAGCTTTCAAAGCAAGGCTGGTGGCGAAGGGTTATAGTCAGAAAGAAGGTGTAGACTATGACGAGACATTCTCACCGGTAGCCATGCTTAAGTCCATTCGTATACTCCTAGCCATAGCAGCACATAAGGACCTAGAAATCTGGCAGATGGATGTCAAAACCGCGTTTCTAAACGGGTACCTTGAAGAAGGTAGGGACATCTATATGCAACAGCCAGAAGGTTATGTGCAGAAGGGTGAAGAATATTTGGTCTGGAAGCTAAGGAAGTCGCTGTATGGACTTAAACAAGCTTCACGGTCATGGAATCTACGTTTTGATGAAGTTATTAAATCCTATGGATTTTCAAAATGCTCAAATGAGAGTTGCGTGTACCGTCTATGTGTCAGCGGAAGCGTGGTGTTCCTTGCACTTTATGTAGATGATATTCTCCTATTTGGCGACAATGTGGAAGTATTGTCGGGCATAAAGGGGTGGTTATCCGAGCAGTTTCATATGAAGGACCTTGGGGAGGCAGGATACATCCTAGGGGTAAAAGTATTGCGGGAGCGCAATAAGAGGATACTGACCTTGTCTCAAGGATCATATGTGGATACTGTGATTGCCCGTTTCAGCATGCAAACTGCCAAGAAAGGTCTGTTACCCTTCAGACTTGGCATATATCTTTCCAAGGATCAGTGTCCGGTGACACAAAGGGAGAAAGACGAAATGAGGAACGTGCCGTATGCATCGGCCGTGGGGAGCCTCATGTATACAATGCTTTTTACGAGGCCAGATATCTGCTTTGCTGTAGGCATGGTAGCGAGATACCAGTCTAACCCTGGATAGGCGCATTGGACCGCGGTAAAGCACATACTCAAATACCTGAAAAGGAGTAGAGACTATTGTCTCGTCAATCAGTGTGAGGAGTTGTGCCCTGTGGGTTATACTGATTCGGATTTCCAGGCAGACCGAGATGAAAAGAAGTCCACCTCTGGCTATGTGTTTACATTGGGAGGTGGGGCCATATCATGGAGGAGTGCAAAGCAGAAGTGCATTGCGGACTCCACCATGGAAGCAGAATATGTGGCAGCTTCTGAAGCTTCGAAAGAAGCGGTATGGTTTCGAAACTTCCTTCTGGAGTTGGACGTGATTCCTAAGCTGCCCAAGACAATCACGATATACTGTGATAACTCGGGAGCTGTGGCTAATTCAAAGGAACCACGGACTCACAGAGCAACAAAACACATTGAAAGGAAGTACCATATTATACGAGAAATCGTTGCAAGGGGTGATGTGCTAGTAGGAAGATTGATACAAGAAATAATCTAGCAGATCCATTCACAAAGGCTCTGCCTCAGAAGGTCTACGAGATGCATGTACGTAACCTTGGGCTGAGGGCAAAGCTATCCACGTAGAATGTTTGATGTAATAGCTAGATTAGTTTAAACGCATTATACTCTGGAAAGCACTTGTATAATGCTTTGAGTATAAGTGGGAGATTGATGGATTTATATACTGAAAGCATTATGATTGGTATATTATGTCCAAGGTCGATTGGTTAATATACTGGGAATCATAAATATTGTATGTTCATCTCCTGTCTGAATTAACAAACATGTGTCGCAAATGCAATTATCCTCTTATCTCGTCGATAGGGAGATCATACGGTGTGTAGAAGATCACGGAAGATCGTATGGATCGTTTGACCTAGCGAGATATAAATAGTTATCACAGCTGAGACAGTTCCAGAATAAACTGTCGGTGTAGGTTGCAACATACGCAGTAATAAGCATCTTATCTTGGATCGCTTGGTATGCTGGTGTGGGGCACACATTGATAAGGACCTAAGTCGAGATCGATTCTTTTATCTGACATTAAAAAAATCTAGATCTATATGGCTTGACGAGATCCTTAGCCTAAATGAAGGTACAAAAGTATATGCAAATTGTGTATTACTTTGAGTTGCAGTGAAAGGCTCTAGTTGAGCTTGTATATCTGTATCTTGGGTAATAGCAGTTTGTGTATGACTGTCTGGTACTGGAACTAGGTAACCACATCCAGTATAGGATGGTGACATTCCCTGAACAGCTCAAAAGGTTCGTTATGCTAAAGTCCTGCAGGCTGATTAAGTTCAAGCATAAGTGAAAAGGTTTGAGTGGATTGATTCAGGAATATAAGATGTTAATTAATTAAATAGCTTGTCAGAGCTTAAATTAATTAATAAATGTCTGTAACCTTAAATGTGGGGATATACCGAGCCCATGCAACCCGTACCTCAAAACGTGGTAGCAAATAGGTAGGACAGTATTGATTCTCTGTTTGAATGAATCAATCTTAATTAATTAATTATATTCTGGGTTGAATATGGAATTAATTAATTGATAGGCCTTATTTGCTATTTGCATTTTGGTCCCTGGTCTGGCCCATGAAACTCAAGCCCAATAGGAGTCCAGTATTTTCCTATAAATAGGCCTCAGTACCTCAGATCTCCATACACCACAAGATCATAAGTTGCACACAACAAACCAGTATTTGGGAGCTATGGTGATCGACTGAGATCTGAGAACGAGGAGGAAATTCTGCTTCTCAACCGGGCAAGGGATCTGATAGAGAATCTTCACCAGATTTTCAGATCGAGTTGGGATACAGATAAGAAGATCAAATCAGGAGGATCTTTCTTCTTCCCTTTCCTCTTTATTTTCGAAAATAATTTTATTATTTTCATAGATTTGTTTCCTCAATCTGTTAGGAAACTAAATCCTTGTGCGTGAGAAAGATCAAAGAGCATCTCCGCGCACGCGTTCTTCAGAGTTCTTCAATCCAGGTATTCCGCATAAACCTTCTTATGCATAATAATATAGGAGCATGATAGGATTGTTCATAGGCATAGAAATTTATTTTTGATATTCCAATTAACGATCCTTGGCAAACGGACTTCGTGATTTATTTCACGAATCCCTTCACTTCTTTCATTACTTCCATGCCCTGCTTCACCCTAGATACATCACTCTTCACCTCAGCAACCTCTTCCCTAACTTCAGAGACTTCGCTCCGTACTTCCTCCACTTCCTTCGTCATATCAACAGCCTCCAACGCCACTCGTTCATGTATGGCCAGGGGAATAGTGGTGGACAGAGCATGCTGAAGAGAAAAATGAACACCCTGATCAACGTAGGAAAGGAAGTTATGAGAGCTTATGGGGAGAACGTCAAATGAAGAAGTTGTCAGCACCAATTCTCCGCCAGTAAGAGATACAACATCTTCCATGTGCACATCAACTTCGCCTTGAGCAGTCAAGTACTCGGTTTCTTCTGCTATGCGCTCTTCTTCATCTTCCCTCCAGGCCTTTGCTTCTGCCTCAGCAAGTTCAGCAGCACTTGCTTCATCGGCATGAGCCTTCAAGTATTGAGCTTCATTGGCTAGTTGCTGGGCCTCCTCTAACTTCCAGATCTCCTCCCGGGCATTAGCAAGCTCAGCAGCATTAGCTTCTCCAGCTCAGCAGTGTGCGCAGCTCTGGCTACTTGCTAGATGTTATCTTCCATGAAGAGTACAAGCAAGTTCTCCTCTCTGCTCAGCTCATGGCTCCTTTCTCGCTCTTCTTGTTCTCTAGCCTCAGCCATCCGAGCCATCAATCTCTCCTTCTTTTGAGCATCATACTCAGCCTGGCGTCTGCCATACTCAGCAACTGCTTTTGCCTGTCGCTTGGATAGCTCAATCTTAGCATCCGAATAACCATCAGGAGCAAAGCTAGACCTTGGCAATGATTGAGAAGTTGAGAACAACCAATGGGCACGAATAGCCTGAAGCCTGGCAAGGACTTGCTTATCCGAGAATTGTTTCGTCCCGGCCACTTGATCAATCCAGTCATTGGCTCATTTCTCCTCCTTTCTCCAGTGATTGAGCCCCTTGGTAGTGATGATCAACATTCGCTCCTCAAAGCAGAGTTGTTGCATAACATAATCAAAGAATTTCCATCTCCTAAACTCTTTGCTCACCACCTTCCTTTCTGGTGTGTTCTCATCCAACTCCACATATAATATATTCGCAATGTCGCGCTCTATCTCTGTCAACACAAATTCTTCAATGTCAGAGATCATAGGAAAGAGATCAGCATTTACCTCTTCCTCTAGAAAAACTGGCGCACACCATTGCGCTACACGCCTGATCTTAAATCTCAGTCCTGGTAATCCTTTGAAAGGAACTTGGAGTGTCTCATTGTCGCCTGTCGGAACTTTCCTTAGGAATCTTGCATCATACACATCCTCAGATTCGCCGTCAGAATCGAAATCCGAATAGCATGAAGCTAAGAATGCTTCATCACTTTCTTCTTCTTGCCTTGCCTCAGCAGATGATGGAATTTTAGTGCTAAGCTCTGCTTCAGCAGTCGACCTTTCCTCAGCAGTTTGCGGAATGCTAGCAACTTGCTCAGCATTCTGATCCTCAACACCATCACTGCTAGGCCTCTCTTCAGCATTTGAAACTTCAGCACCGCCTTCAGCAATGCTAGCACCTTGCTCAGCATTCTGACCTGACCCAGAGGTCACAACCTCCACATTCTGAGCAGGTGGAGTAGCAGGCTCCCGAATAAGAACTCCGTTTTGGCCTTCTGGACGTGCAGGGGCATCAAAGAATCCTGCCACAATCAGTGTATTCAGGTCCTTGTCAGACAGCACATCTTGCTCTGGCAAGGGAGTGGTGATGGGATGCTGAACAACTTGCTTCCCTTTCCGCTTAACAGCTTCTTGAGCCTCATGCTTTGCTGCTAGCCTGCTAGCCTCCTCAGCAGCACGTGCAAGCAATTCAGCAGCTTCCTTTGCTGCTTGCGCGTCTGCGGCCTTCTTTGCAGCAATCTTATTAGCAGCGGCCTTAACTTGTTTAAAGTTTTGGTCCCGCGCTTCAAATGTCATCCTCTCCATTTCCTTCTTATATTTCTTCCTCTCGTGTGCCTGCTGGTTCAGCTTCCTCTTCCTCTTCCTCTTTCTCTCCCTTAGAATTTTCAACCTTTCAAATAGAGGCTTGGAAGAAAGTGGACTTACGTTCCCTTGTGCCTCATCAGCGGGAGTCTTCTCAGAAGCTTGTTCTGCAGCAGCCGGTGTAATAGATGTGGGCTTATCAGATGCTGCCTTCGCAGAAGCTTCTTTTTGTGCGGCTTCTTTCTCGGTTGTTTTGACAAGCCTTCTTCTTGTCCTCTTCTTCTTCTCAGGAGAACCAGCTTCTTTCCTCTTCCTTCTGGGTATTGCAGCAGCCAGCTGACCCAAAACTTGAGCAGGGCGCTCTTCTTGCTTCTTAGCAAGAATCTCTTCTATCTGCTCAGCAGGCAAATCCCCAAGTTTTTTGATCTCAGCAAGATCTTGAAAACATTTCTCCGTCTCCATGATCGCTATATTATTTAACAGCGATTTAGCAGAGCTAACAACACAGCGGCAAATGAAATTATCGATCCCTCAGGGAAAGAAATAGCGAATAATCTTGAAGTACTAAGTCAAACGTACTTGAAAATATTGATTAGGAAAATCAGAAAAAAGTTTTGTTGTTTGTTTTGAAAATCGCAATACTTGCCAGTGAAAATTAAACAGGAATTTAAAAAGTTTTTGAAGTCAAATAAGAGAAGTACAGATTCCAGGGATACCTACCTATCAAGTATGACATGTATGAATGAATCGATTAATTCCCAATTTTAATTCCTCTTCATAGTGAAACATCAGAAAAGTATTACGAACTTCTTTGTTGGACAATTCGTAAAGTAGATTAATTAATTACCTATCTCCGCTCGGTCTCAAGATAAATTAACTAACTCCAAAGATCAACAGATTTATTCCTACAATTAATCTCCTTCAGTTACGACAAGAACTCAAATTATATTGTGAAAATCTCTTTCGATTGAAAACTATCATAGTTACGTCTCAAGTAATCAACTAAATAATCCTAATATGTGGCCAACAAATCAAGATTATGAATAAGCGCAGATTTCACAAACTACGAAGGGAAAGGGAAAATAATTCAATTAATCAAACATGCATACATTGAAAGTTCGAAACCCTAGAGTCTGAGAAGGGATTTAGTTACACATATTCATGGTAATATTCATCATAGAAAAATTAAAACTGAATTGCATAAAAACTGGAATCCAGAAATCTTCCCGCGAGAACTTGTCTTCAAACATAAACTAAAATAACTTCAATACTAAAACCTTGTAATTGCTATAAGTCTCTTCTCTCTATTTCTCTCCTTCTCTCTTGTTAATGATGATAAAAACGGATTATACATGAGTATTTATACAGGTGAAAGATGTATCTAGCAGTATCTAAAGTTAGATATGCATTAATCTCCAAATCAAATCCAGATTAGGTTTCCCGCATGCGCGTCGACCGTGGGCAGCTGGCGTCGATCGCTGCTCCTTGGAATCTTCGTCGATCGATGGGCATTGGCAGCGATCGACGCGGCCTTTGCTTCCATCAATCTTCCTCTTCCCTTTCGTCGAGCGCTGCGTCTCCATTGCCTCGTCGATCGATGAGCCTTTCCGTCGATCGACTAGGTGCCGAATTGGAATCCTGACTCTTCTCTATTTTTTCAACTAAAAACCTGCATGATTCATAAAACATGACATTCCAAGTACAAAAACCAACTCATGCACGAAAAAGATACAAAAACGTTCTGAACACTACACAAACAGTCAAAGAACAATAAGATAAGTTGGTGAAAATCCTAACTTATCAACTCCCCCAAACTTAAACCATTGATCGTCCTCGATCAATTCACAGAAAAGTATTCCAATCAAATGCAGATACGAGTGTGCAATGCCTCACAAGCCTCTTTCGCAATCTAAGTTTCACTTATTCACAAAAATCATGCAATCCAAACAAATTCTTATTGGTAAATTATCAAGGAGAAACCTCACCGAGCAGTGTTTGCACTCATCGCTCAATCAAGCGAAAGGTTTTGAAATTCACACAATCAAAGTTTTAGTTTATTTCACCATAGGTTTGACAAATTTCTCATCTCTCCACTGCTTGTTAGTGTGGCTTTTCAGGGAATCAGAAAGGTCTTTATTTGGTTGTAATGTGGCTCACCTAAAAGGTAGGATATTTTTGGCTAAGTGACTCAAAATATTTCCATCAACACCAAGTCTTTAGCATATCATGCCCACATACAATTTTTTTTCCCTCTTCTTTTCATCATTCTCGGGGTTCCTAAGAGCTCACTCTCAATTATTTATGAACAACATAAACGAGTTTCCCTCAATTTCTTTCTTTCTCTTTTTTATTTTCACCAATGTTCATTTTTCAAACTTTTCCCATGGAAACCCCTAAAAATTTTCTTTTCTCTCCTTGATTTTTTTTTTCGCACATGGGCTCTCATGGCCTCACATCACATTCCCACAATTTACACCATCCAATAAATCACAATCATCTTTTTCATCAACCCTTCTAATAAAAAAAAATTCATTCAAGGCTCAAAGGGGCTACAAGTGAAGATTTAAGGTTAGTGTATGGGGAATGGGCTACGAAAGAACATGCCTAAAATCATTTTCACCCTATTACCACACTTAATGCAACCTCAAGAGAGAAATTCGTCAAATTCTAGGAAATAAATCTAACAACTTTGTCACTCATCAAACGAAAGAAATGGCACAAATTCCTCACAAGGTAGAAATTTTCGTTACTCCTCAATAATTATCCAATTCCGAACAGTTATCATGCAAGAATTTAAGTTTCAAAGATCAACATATCAAGCAAAACAGCTCCTATCATTGGCTACTCTATTACACAGATTACCATTCTTAATCAGCAAATATCTCGATTATCAATCAATAATTTTAGTTTAAGTAAAGACAATTAAGTAGTCATAACACCATCATAATCAAAAAGTTCCGACTGTCCTATGTTCAAAAGCTCCTAAACAATGCTCAGACTATTCACTCAGAACAAGTACCACAAATCAAGAGTTCAAGAATACTAATTTTAAGTAAAAGGCCTTGCAGAGAGCAATTGTTCACACTGAAGCAAAAGAACAAGGATGGTGATGGTTCAGAAAAAAACAAAAATCGAAAACAAAAACAGAAAAACAACGAAATAACGAAAAAAAATTAAAATAAAGCAGAAAATAAAAAAAACAAACAAACGTTTCCCTTTTCTTATCCTCATCCCCCCAAACTTGTTCTACTCGAAGTAGTGAACAAGTTTGAAAGTTAGATAAGGAAAAAGGAAACGGTACTTCATTCTCCTCAGGAGGATCCTCCATCTCGACATTGGGAGATGGCCACACGGGCAGTCGCCGCCAGCGATCCTGTCGCTCTCTCTGCCGGTGAAGGTAGACGGACTCAGGCTGTGTGTTCAGGAGGAGTCGCTGCATCTGAACATCGAGGTTATTCTGCCTCGTGTTCACATTCTGTCGAAATTCTGCTTGCCGGGTGTGCTCTGCTGCATGCAAGTCAGCCTGCTGCTGCATAAACTAGTAGATCGTCGCCAGATCCACCCCAGAAGATGAAGACTCTCCTGCGAAGTGGCCTAGCAGCCGTCTGCCGGTCCGGTCAGTGGTGCGCTCTCCTCCTCCATCATCTTCCGCATCCTCAGGGTCTTCTTCCTCGGGCATTTCTGGGGGTGTCTGTGGCGCTCGCTGGTTCGGCTGGGTCAGTGGTCGGTGTCAAAGTCTGGAGGTTCCTGGGCCTCCTTGTGCTCCGACCATCAGCCTCAAGTGGGCAGGTGTGCTCATCAACCAATTATCACGGAAGTGATAATCAGTAACGTGAGTGAGGTCCCGCTGCGGAACTGGAAATCTGTCCCCGTTGGACATCCTTAGGGACCAACCCGATGCTCGTGGAGAAAGCATCAACATCTTCACCAGAGTCCCAGTGCCGAGCCCTCGGTTGTCGTCCTCAAGTGCCTCGATTTGTGTCAAATCGATCCCCACATGCTCCGCAATCGGGGTGATCAATCCCCCGCTCCAGATGTTGCCTTTGGAGGCCTTGATCTGATGCCTCCATTGGTCCATGACCAGCGCTGCGAAGCTAAACTGCTCCCATGTCAGCATGCAATTGAGGGCGAACAGTTCCCCCACTCTTACTTTCCCGCTCTCATGTCTACCGGTGATCGACACCCCCATGCATCTCTGTAGATACCTGAAAACTGGGTTGTCAATGGAGGACGCTTTCAAGGTCCCCGAGTCAAACTCCCGCAGGTCCTCTTTGGCTTGGCTACAGTATCGGTGGAGCCTTCCATGAACTTAGCCAAAATCTACTCGAGATTCGGCTTCTTCTTCTCCACTTTTACTCCGTCTTGCACGGCAAATCCTGGTGGTGGCTGCTCTGCAGCTTGAGGGTTTGCATAGGAGAATCCAGGGTGATTCCTTGCATGATTGAAGGTGTACGGCTAGTTATTCTGCTGATTGTGTTGCTGAAATCCCCCTCGGTAGTTGTTTTGATAACCGCCCCTTTGAATGAAATTCACCTCAGCATTGTCTTCCTCAGTTGGACCCTGCACTGCTTCAACTGCAGCGACTGTTTTCTCCTGCTTCAGGTTAGCGAACTCCTCCCTGAGCTTTTTCAGCTCGGCTGCCAAATCGGGTTGCTCGGCGACAGCCTTCACAGGCCGAGTTCGGCTTGAGGACCATCGTTGAGTGTTGTTGGCCATCTTTTGGAAGAACTCCATGGCCTTTTTACCACTTTTCATCATGATTGTGTCTCCAAGTGTGGTGTCCACCAGTTTGGCTGTCTTATCATTGAGCCCTTCATAAAACACTTCAGCTTGTTCTCCTGGCGGAAAACCATGTCCGGGACAGGCTCTCAACAGGTCCTTGAATCTCTCCCATGTCTCACTGAAGCTTTCATCAGGCCTTTGAGCGAACCTGATGATTTCTTTCCGTCTTTGCCGGATAACATTCGGAGGGAAGAAGTTCCCTAGAAACTCGTTTCTCAATTCGGTCCACGTACATATGCTTCCTTTGTCCAGTGCAGTGAACCATGACTGTGCCTTATCCCTCAGAGAGAATGCGAACAGACGCATTCGGATGTCACTCTTGCTTACTCCTCCAATTTTCACAGTATTGCAGAGCATAATGAACTTGTCCAAATGCGCATAGGGGTCCTCAGTAGGTCTTCCTCCGAATTGATTTTGTTGCACCATCTGCACCAACCCGGTCTTCAGTTCGAAATTGTTGGCATTGATGCCAATCCTGAAGTCTGTCTCCTTGAACCGAGGTTTGTACCGATTCTGCATGGCTTCTTCTTCTTCCTCATCGTCAGACTCTTCCGGAGGATCCTGGTTGTCATCCTCTCCATCGTCGGGATTGTCCTCGAATAATGGGTTTTGGCGAAGACCCCTTCCGTTTGGATTGTCCCTTTCCAAATGGTATTGTTGAATTTGCGCCCTCATAGCTTGGACCTCTTGGAGAAGCACAGCCTGCTCCTCTGCAGTTAGCACTGGCGGAGGCGGTGGTACGTTATCTTCCATTGTGTGACTACTCGAACTTTCTAGAGCACGCTTGTTCCTTCGAATCTTTCTGCAAGTAGCTTCAATGTCCGGATAGTAATAAAGCGGGTCTTTTCCTCTGGCTCTTGTACTCATGCACTACCTGTACAGCAAAGGAGGTAGTGAGGTAAAACTGAAAATAAAGCGAAACGAACTTAAATAAGAAAACCGAGCCTTTGAAATGATAAAGGCGTCGATCGACGAAACCAAACGTCGATCGACGGAAAGGAAATAACTTCGTCGATCGACGGGAAATACGAAAATGCGAGATAAATTCAGAAAATACGAAAATTACAGCCTAAAGCAATATTTCAATCACAGACTTAATAGTAAGATTAATTCTATTCTTTCCCCGGCAACGACGCCAAAATTTGATCGCTATATTATTTAACAGCGATTTTGCAAAGCTAACAATACAACGACAAATGAAATTATCGATCCCTCAGGGAAAGAAATAACGAATAATCTTGAAGTACTAAGTCAAACGTTCTTGAAAATATTGATTAGGAAAATCAGATAAAAAGTTTTGTTGTTTGTTTTGAAAATCGCAATACTTCCCAGTGAAAATTAAACAGGAATTTAAAAAGCTTTTGAAGTCAAATAAGAGAAGTACAGATTCCAGGGATATCTACCTATCAAGTATGACATGTATGAATGAATCGATTAATTCCCAATTTTAATTCCTCTTCGTAGTGAAACATTAGAAAAGTATTACGAACTTCTTTGTTGGACAATTCGTAAAGTAGATTAATTAATTACCTATCTCCGCTCGGTCTCAAGATAAATTAACTAACTCCAAAGATCAACAGATTTATTCCTACAATTAATCTCCTTCAGTTACGACAAGAAATCAAATTATATTGTGAAAATCTCTTTCGATTGAAAACTATCACAGTTACATCTCAAGTAATCAACTAAATAATCCTAATATGTGGCCAACAAATCAAGATTATGAATAAGCGCAGATTTCACAAACTACGAAGGGAAAGGGAAAATAATTCAATTAATCAAACATGCATACATTGAAAGTTCGAAACCCTAGAGTCTGAGAAGGGATTTAGTTACACATATTCATGGTAATATTCATCATAGAAAAATAAAACCTGAATTGCATAAAAACTGGAATCCGGAAATTTTCCCGCGAGAACTTGTCTTCAAACAAAAACTAAAATAACTTCAATACTAAAACCTTGTAATTGCTATAAGTCTCTTCTCTCTATTTCTCTCCTTTTCTCTTGTTAATGATGATAAAAAACGAATTATACATGAGTATTTATACAGGTGAAAGATGTATCTAGAAGTATCTAAAGTTAGATATGCATTAATCTCCAAATCAGATCCAGATTAGGTTTCCCGCATGCGCGTCGACCGTGGGCAGCTGGCGTCGATCGCTGCTCCTTGGAATCTTCATCAATCGACGCTGCCTTTGCTTCCGTCGATCTTCCTCCTCCCTTTCGTCGAGCGCTGTGCCTCCATTGACTCGTCGATCGATGAGCCTTTCAGTCGATCAACGAGGTGCCAAATTGGAATCCTGACTCTTCTCTATTTTTTCGACTAAAAACCTGCATGATTCATAAAACACGACATTCCAAGTACAAAAACCAACTCATGCACGAAAAAGATACAAAAACGTTCTGAACACTACACAAACAGTCAAAGAACAATAAGATAAGTTGGTGAAAATCCTAACTTATCACTCCACAGCCTTCTTGGCAATAGCAATCTCCTCAGCAGTCATGGGGATTGCCTTCTCTAACTGTTGGAATGCCAACTCGGATGAATGCACGTCATCAGGAGAAGTAGGAATGTTGGGGTCAACATTTGACTTCCCTTTCAGTATGATTAGGCGAGACATATTAGCAGGAGTCGGCTCCTTCTTCGTCAGAGGGATGAAGTCTGTGGGGAGAAACGCCTCGCCCCTGTTGAGCTCGTCTTTCTGGAAGATGGTTTCAATAAGCTTACTTATTTTCAACCCAAAATTCACATTAGATGTGAATATCCCTTCCTGCTTGATCTTCACATTCTTCTTCGCGTGGTCCAACCACCGCTCGAAGTAGAACTGCGCCCAATTTCCTTGGACTCCATCAACTAATGCCATCAACACAGCATACTTCTTCGCAGATAGTTCCAAATACGACCCGCATCGCATTGGAACATCTTAATGACAAAATTAGCGAGGAGTTTGTAATCCTCCGTGAACTGATTTGTAGGGGTAGCAACCTTCCATGGATGCTTGGCGTCCTCCATCACTTCGGGCCTTTTCCATTCTCCCCATCTGGCCTTCATCTCATCCGTATTCACAACATTGTAAGTGGCGATGCGTTTGCCTAAGTTGCAAAGGCCAAACGTCTTTGAAAGAACCTCAGCCGTGACAGTAATCATTGTCCCAAAAATAGAGGTCGTAAACGACTTGTGATCATCAGCTATCACTGCCCTAGCATAAAACTCCAAAACTATATGAGGATGAAACCTCAATGGTTCAGCAGATAAATATTGAACTACCTCCTCTTTTGCCAAGGTATTCATAACCCAATCTGGAAATTGTACATCAGCAAGATGGTTGTACAGGATCCTGTCCTTCATAATCTGGGCTACTCTTTTCTGAGCATTAGAGAGCCCAGATTGCTCTTTCTTGCGGGCAAGAGTGACCAGCTGAGCATATGGAATCGAATCATCGATATCCTCCTTCTTGACAATCATCATAAAACCCGGTGCATGCCTTTCATGTAGAGGCATGCCATCGATAGGACGTAAGATTAACTTCGGAGGGTTTTCAGGGGGATTTGGCTTTTGGGTAGAAGAGGAAGATTCATGATTTGTAAACATGTTTGAGAAATTTGAAAGATTCAAGGGAATTTCGAGAGAGTTCCGGAATTTATGAAAGCTAGGGATTCAGAAAATCAGAGTGTAGAAGGTTTGCAAATTTGACAAAGTACGATTAATATACCTTCTGAGTACTGAATCTGACGGTTGGGGGAGAACTGCTTCAAATCTAATCGACGTCTCAGGAGATCCCAGACTCTTCGTATGGTAACCCACACCCCAAATCGCTCGAGTACTTTTGATGTGTCGGCTCCTGATTTGTCACAACCAGTTGCATGCATTAAATGCGTCGTGTCAAGTACACTAGTGGATTTGAAATTCAAAAAGTTCGCGCTTTGACTTTCAGAGATTGCTGAGAGCTTGGACTCAGCAATCTGCTAGCATTGAATCCTTAGCAAACAAACAATCTGCTGAGAGCTTGGACTCAGCACTCAAATCCTAGCATTCAAATATTCTCGCATCTAAATATTCTAGCATCTAAATATTTATTGTTGACACCACTTGTTGAGTATGACAAAATGTTGAGAGCTTAGACTCAGCATTCACGCGCTAGCAAGCATCTGATCCACTTGCTATAATATTACACTCCTTAGGAACAGCTGAGAGCTCGGACTCAGTATTCCACTTGTTGCACGAAAACTACTGAGGATCTGCTGAGAGCTAGGACTCAACATCCAATTGCTTAGCAGCAATATCTCAGCAACAAAAATGCAGCACATCAAAAACGTAAGCTTGGATACGTTTATCTCCTTCTCTCCAAAAATCCAAGAAATCTGAAAACTAGAAAGAATGAGATTTTGAACTCATTCATCCCCATCCTTTTCTAACTCCATAATGCCTAAATTCAGACATAATTCCTTAAATCTGGCCTCAGCAAGCGGCTTGGTGAAGATATCAGCAATCTGATCTTCGGTGCATATGTATTGAACATCAATATCATTCTTCTCTTGGTGATCTCTGATGAAATGATGTCTAATATCAATATGCTTCGTCCTGGAATGATGTACAAGATTCTTTGTAATGCACCTAGCACTATTGTTGTCGCAGTAGATTGGCACACATTCTGGAGCAATGTCATAATCTTGTAATTGCTGCCGAATCCACAACACTTGCACACAACAACTTGCGGCTGCTACATATTCTGCTTTGGTTGTAAACGTCACCACAAAGTGTTGTTTCTTGCTAAACCAACTTATTAGCTTGTGTATGAGGAATTGGCAGGTGCCGCTCGTGCTCTTTCCGATCAATCTTGCACCCTCCAAAGTCTGAGTCTGAATAACCACTGAGTGCCAGCCTATCAGACCTTGGTTACCAAATTCCTAGAACTTTTGTGCACTTAAGGTATCGGATGATCCTCTTAGCAACATCCAAATGCGACATCTTAGGATTTGCTTGATATCTCGCGCAGACTCCTACAACATAGGAAATATCTGGTCTGCTAGCAGTAAGATATAGCAAGGATCCGATAATACCTCTGTAAAGAGTAGGATTCACAGATTCTCCTCCTTCATCAAGAGAAATCTGGCAGCTTGTGCTTATGGGAATGTTTAAGCTCTTCGTCTTCTCTAGACTATACTTAGCAATGAGATCTCTTGTATACTTCCTCTGATGCATAAAGATCCCTTCACTCGATTGCTGAACTTGAAGTCCCAGAAAATAAGACATCTTCCCCATCATGCTCATTTGGAAGTTACTTTGCATTAGCTTTGAGAACTTCTCACACAGCACCAGATTCTTAGAGCCAAAGATAATGTCATCGACATATATCTGCACAAGCAATATGCTTCCTTCATCCTTGATGCGAAAGAGAGTTTGATCAATCTTTCCCTTCTTGAATCCATTATCCAGCAGGAACTTAGACAAAGTTCTATACCACGCCCTCAGTGCCTGTTTCAAACCATATAAGGCTTTCCTGAGCCTATAAACTTGGTTTCCTTGCTCGAAGCCTGATGGTTGCTCAACATATACCTCTTCTTTGAGCTCACCATTAAGAAAGGCACTTTTCACGTCCATCTGCAGGACTGAAAACTCATTATGGGCATCATATGCGAGATATAATCTTATTGCTTCCAGCCGGGCTACCGGAGCAAACGTCTCATCATAATCAATTCCTTCGCATTGCTTGTATCCTTTGGCTACTAGACGCACTTTGTTTCGGATGACTGTTCCAGATTCATTCTTCTTGTTCTTGAACACCCTCTTGGTTCCAATAACACTTTGATGCTCAGGTCTATCTACAAGATCCCAGACATGATTGGGCGTGAACTCTGCTTGCTCCTCCTGCATAGCATTCACCCAATCTGGAGATTGTAGAGCATCTTCAACCTTCGTAGGCTCTTCATGCAAAATGTAGCACGCTAGCATTGCATTTCCTTGTCGCGTCCTTACTGGATCATTGACATCATCAATGACAGCATCTAGGGGGTGATCTCGTAGCCATCTCGGTCTAGGATTGCTGGTTGCTGGGGTTGCATTGCTAGCTTCACCTGCTCAATTGTTCTATGCTAGAACATTCTCCTCAGCAATCACCTGGGGTTCAACATTCTGCACCTCAGCATTCGGCATCTCAGCAACAAGAATCTCAGCATCTGGAATTTCAGCATCGTCCTTAGCAATCTCCTCAGCAACGCCCAATCTTTCTTCAACACCATGTCCTTGATCTGGAATTTCTTCATCTTCTTCTTCAACTGATCCCAGAATCTCCAAATTATCATGAAGATAAATTTAGGTGGTGGCCTCAGCATGATCATTAGCATCATCGGTCGGTTCATCAGTTTGATCACCTGCTGAATGCGCCTGAATTGGATTGCACTCACTCATCGACCTAGTCGGATCAATCATCATATTTTCGAAAGAATTCGCTATAGATTGACCATGGACATTATTGATCTCAGGATTGTCATCCTTTTTCTCTCTAATAGTCCTGTGTACTAGAGTGGACTCATAAAAAATAACATTGCATGTTATTTCCACAACTTGAGTAGTCTTGTTTAACTCTCGATAGCCTTTGTGAAAAGGATGTCCATATCCAAGGAACACACCTTCATCAGACTTGGGCAAAAAAGTGTTAAGCTTCGACTTCCCATTGTAATGAATATAACATGTTGAACCAAAAGCACGAAGATGAGTCAGAGAAGGCTTACGACCGTTGTACACTTCATAAGGAGTCTTGTTTAATCTACCATTGATTGCACTCCTATTCTGAGTGTAGCATGCAGTCATGACTGCTTCTCCCCAATACTTTCCACTCAGACCAGAATTGGCTAGCGTCGACCGCACTGCTTCCTTCAAGGTCCAATTCCTTCTTTCTGCTAGACCATTCTGCTGGGGGTCCTAGTAATGGATTTCTCATGCCCGATTCCAGCTTCGGCACAAAAATCCATCAAAATCCCATTGCAAAATTCAGTCCCGTTGTTTGATTGGATTCTTTTAACGGTGACCTCTTTGCAATTCTGCTCCTTGAGGATCAGCTTTGGTAGGATGAATATTACTTCATCCTTGGTCCTTAGCAATCTGACCCACGTGTACCTGGAAAAGTCATCAACAACCACAAGTGTATAAACCTTCTTACTTACAGTGGCTGGAGTGACTGGGCCGAATAAATCCATGTGCAAAAGCTCAAGGATTCTTTCAGAAGTGGCCTTCTCCGGGTTTGTCTTGAAGGATGCCTTGGTCTGCTTCCCTTGCTGGCAAGATTTGCACACGCCTTCCTTTCTGAAGGTCGCTTCAGGCAATCCTACAACAAGATTGTGCTTGACTAGGTGGTTAATAGTTTTAAAGTTCAGATGGGTTAAGCTCTTATGCCATAGCCAATTCATCTCTTCCTTTTTGAATGCTACGAAACATGAGTGCTGTTGGCCGCTTTGCCAATCAACAGTATATAGGCCACCCTTAAGGATGCCTCTGAGCTTTACTTCACCTGTAGCACTATCAACAATCTCACAACCAGTATTAATAAAATATACATTATACCCATTCTCGCATAGCTGGCTTATGCTTAGTAGGTTGTTCTTCAGGTTGGAAACGAGGGCAACATTGATGATCCTCATGCCATCTTGCTCG
Organism: Plectranthus barbatus; assembly: GCA_026898455.1. NCBI lineage: Eukaryota > Viridiplantae > Streptophyta > Magnoliopsida > Lamiales > Lamiaceae > Plectranthus > Plectranthus barbatus. Next base: position 262,529 of record JAPKLW010000264.1, on the reverse strand, counting down.
ATGCATCCTCTTCCAATCACTCGAGCTTTGTTGTTATCGCCAAACATGACTGTGTGGCCATAAAATCTTTTCAGCTCTGAGAATAACTCTTCTCGCCCCGTCATGTGGCCTGAGCAGCCACTATCTAGGATCTATTCATTTGACATTCCAGATGTCTTCGCTCTTGGATCATGTTCCTGCAAAAATCAACAATTCTGTTTAGGTACCCGCTTAACATCGGGTCCTGCAGGATTAGCGTGGATCATGGTCCCTTTTGGAACCTACATCTTGGTGATCTTCAAGATTTTCTTCTTGATATCACCCTTAGCATCCTTCTCAACCTTCGTTGGATAATTAAACTTTGCATAATTAGAACGAGGTGGAGTAGTGTGCTTAGCCTTCATAGTCCTTTCAGAAGAAAAATGGTTGGAATCGGGCCTCACATAGGTGTTCCTCCTTTGTGGTGTGTACTTAGGGTATTGTGGTCTTTTAGCATGGTATGCTGCCTGCTTGCCCTTATGAAAGGTAGGATATGCTATCCTAGCATTAGATACATAATGCTCAGCATTCCTCCTTGGCACTGCTGAGTGGGGCCTAGCAGACATCCTCTGGGTACTATGCTGAGATCCAACAGAAGCATGCTTAGCAGGCATTCTGTGGATACTCTATTGAGATCCAGGAGATGTATGCTTGTTACGCCAAACTTTCTGCTTAGCAGTTGACGACTCAGCAATTGCCTTTCCTTTTCCCTTGTTAGCATGGACTTTTCCAGCATAAACGAATAAAATCTTTTTCTGCTTAGAAAATTCAGCATTCTTACTCAAAACTTCCTTAGAGGATTTTGCTTTAACACAACCAAGACCTAATCCTGATTTATCAGAACATTTTCTTTGTTGGCTCACAATGGCACTTAGAACTGTCTTGCTGGATGTGTAAGCACGAATACAATCCTCCTTAGGTTACTCTCTAAAGCTAAATTCTCTTTTTCAATAATTTGAAAATTTTCAGAAAGCTTAGAGTAATCTGCTTTGAGTTTCAAAAGCTCCTCACTATTAGACCTTAGTCTTTCGACTTCCTCGGTTAAGGATGTAACTTTGAGTTTAAGTGAGGTATTCTCTCCCACAATAGCATTTTTTATCTCATACATTTTTGAATGGTTGCTGAACTAGGAGTCTAAAAAAGAATCCTCCGATTCATGCATGGTTGCTGAACTAGGAATGTTAATAGAATGTACCTCCTGGTATCTACTGCTAGAGCAGACTGAACATTCTACTCAGCATCAGCATCCTGATCATCAACAATGTCTGCCATAAGTACTAGCATGGACTCCTCATCATCCTCTTCTGTTGAATAGTATTCCTCATCATTGTCGGGGATGTCTGGCACCTCTATCCTTGTTAGCAGCGCTCGGGTGACTGCTTTGACAGCTCTTCGCTCGAATCTTTCCTTGAGTCTCTCCCTTTCCTCTTTGCTCATCTTAGGACACTCGTGCTTTAGATGATATGGCGAATTGCACTCGAAGCACGTCCTAGGCTTTCTCTCTGCTAATCTAGAGGAGGATGTGAGCTTGGTCTCCTTGGCTTCCTTCTCTGCCTTGGCTTCCAGCATGAGCTTCTGAAGCTTTTTCATCTGCTCTTCGAGCTCACTAATCTTTAGATCTACATGCTGTGAGCCTGAGGTTGAAGTAACCTCTTTTGCTGGGGAAGCTGCTACAGATCTTTCACTATGGAAGGGCTTCCTTGGCTTCCACTTTCCAACATTCTCTTCACAAAGAATGCAAATTCCTCCGGGGGTACAACATTTGATGATGAAGTTTGCGCATCAGCGACTTCGTTCTTCTTCGATTGCTGTATTATAAATGCATGAGCTTTAAGTTGAGCAAATACCTCAGATGAAGACATCTTTACGAACCAATCACTCCTTGGAAATAGCTTTGAAATGATCTTGTTGTTCATTTCTCCATTGTCGTACGTCTTTTCTAAGTTTCGAAGTTCCCCAATGATTGTATTGAATCTCTCTTCCATTGCTTCAATGGATTCACCTGCAATCATAGAGAAAGATTGATACTTATCGACAGCAACCTGGAGTTTGTTTCGTTTCATTTGGTCTGTCTCCTGGGAAGATGCGTAGACATAGTCCCACATCTCCTTAGCTGTATCAAAGTCCAGAGCCTTGTTCGCCATCAGCGGAGGCAAACTGTCAAGTATAAGCTTCTTTGCTAGATATTCTAGCTGAGCTCTCTTCTTGTCTTCGATTGTCCATTCATCGAACGTCTTTTCTACCATTGGAGGTGGTCTAGGTTGCCCCTCAGCAACTGGACCTACGAAAAGATTAGGCTTCATGATCCTTATGAGTCCTTTAGAAAGAACATCCACCATCTCTGGATGTATGCTTTGGAGCTGAATGGTGGCCATCTTCTGCCATGAGTTGAACTTTTCCTTGTTGTACTTTGGAAGAGTGTGGTTCATCTTGGCAAGGTATGTGTTCCTGAGCTAAACAACAACAAAACAGTGCAAGGAAAATGTAGATCTGGTCAGTGACTCAGAAGCAGTAAGTCGTACGACCTCCTACTCTGATACCACTTGTTGGTCCCTGATCAGAGTCGTGATAAGCGGCCTAAAGATACTTAGCAAATGCAGCGGAATGATAAAATAACTTGCACTTAGTCTCTTCTTCACAAATGCTTTAGCTCGAGGTAGTTGTTAGATTGTTTCAGATATATACTCTAGCAACTTGAGGTTGCTAGGTTTTAAATCAACAAACAGTAGAAACAATAAAACAGTAAGAACACACAATATTTATAGTGGTTCGATCCTTAAAGATCTACGTCCACTCCTTAGTCGAACACTGAGAATTTCACTAAAAAGATATGGTGAAGTACAGGGAATTGCCTATCTCTTGTAGCAGGTGGTGAGCTTTCGAGCCAGCTACTACAAGACTATCCTCCGTTACTTGGATCTTCCCAGTCGGTAGTTGTGGCTAAGTCAAGGGCGCACCTTCGTAAAACTTGCCTTTACTGCAATGGAAGCTTTATAGTTCCTTCCAAACATTCCTGGAGTTTGGCAACAACCCGTGGGAGTCAATCTCTTTTCAGAGATGTGACTGTTAGATGCTTCCTAGGGTGGAAGTTATCCCAATGATTAGATTCTTGAGCAAAGTCAAAGAATCTCTTCAATGTAGTGTCAGATATTCAATGAGGGGGACACTATGGTTGTTGAGAACTTTGAATTCTTCTCTTTAAGGAGCTCTCAACTGACTACTCTCTTTTTCTTTTGTTCGTTTGTAAAGCTTTTTCGCTTTGTAAAAGGTATCTCTTTCACTAAGTGTCTTTGCGAATGTGAGCAGTAGTTCTTCTCTCTGTTTGGACTTCTCTTTTATATCTGGAGATTCAAACTTTGAATCTCCAGACCCGTTAGACACAACGGTCCTCCTTGTCCAAAAGAGTTACTTGTTTTTTTGTCCTTTCCGGCGCGTACAGTGCTTTATTACTTACTTCGCTAAAGCTTATCTTCCTTGGTTGTACCTTTGTCAGAATGGGTGTCTTAGCAAGTATTTGCTAAGTGTTCCTTGCTTAGCATTCTACCAGAGAATGCTGGGAGCACTCTGCTAAGCCTTTTGATTGTTGAGCTCTTTTAGCAATCTACTAAGTACTAGCGAATGCTGACTCCTTCAGCATTCTGCTATCACTTGATATCTTGTTTCTAGATTGCTATAGCTTCTGGCAATCTCATGATTAAACAATGAATACTAACTCCTTTAGCATTCTGCGATGTCTTTGCTGCTGACTGCTGAGCAAATACTCCTAGCAGTATCTTCTTTCAGCATATGATTGCTAGCACTTTAACAATTATTCTTCTTAGCACTTGACTGCTAACCCCGTAGCAGTCACATTGTCTGCTGGCGACTATGGCATTTTCGAAGTTGCTTGGAATCTGATTTTCTTCGTTCCATTTGCTGAATCCTTCAACAATCTTCTCAAGCACTTCTAATCTATTACAACTCGATAGACTTCCTAAACAGGACATTATAAAAGAGTTGCTAGACTATTCTAGAATTTAGCGATGATTGACCAACTAACTAAGCTTTGATTCAACAAAACTTTTACAATTTGATCCTTAAGGGAGATTTACAATATAAATCAAGGAATATTTTTCTAACAGTTTGTTCATCGAATGATAATTGTTTTGACATCCATGAACGGTCTAGGTTAATTGATTAACAATTTGGTTGCTGCATTAAGCCCTATAGTTGTTGAACCACCATTGTTAGGGACAGAGGGAGAGGATCCTTGGTTGACTAGGCTAAAAGAGTTCGAGAGTCAATCGAGATTTCATCTTCCCTACCTTTGTTAGGGTGTATATCGAGGTCCCCCGTGGAGTTACTTCGGTGAGGATCTTTTAGTGCATGGGAGACTTGACTCCTTCAAAACCACTTTCTCAGTAAATTGAATGATATTATACTTTAATTTTCTCTAATTTTTGTTTATCCCTAAGTGTACGACGCTTTTTGACGGGATTGGATTGTCTCCACCAAGAGGTTTATTAGATGTGGGATGAGCATGCCGACATGGCCCAACAGTTGGGTGCAGTGAAGGTGATACGATCCTTGTGGGTGGAATAAGAATCAAAGCCTAGGAACAAGAGTTGGCACGACGCAAAAATAATTCGAACGGAAACTCAAGAGAAACACCGATGGATGGAAATTCAACACTTCTAATTCGACCCTTCAAATGATGTATTCCAAACGAATCTCATATATGCAGAACTGACGAAACTAATATGGGTGAAGATTCATCACCTTTGAAGTCGACTCTCAAATAACCGTAGGCGAGGACAAAACAAACCCCTACGACTTAATAAGAAACTCGCCTCAACAACACTGAATATGGTGAAGACGCCACAAACGGATGTGAAAGTACGGTTGATAAGTAAATATTGAATTTTAAGGTACTCCACAAAAATTTAAAAGATTTCAGAATTGGAGAAATAAACTCACAATTTTTATTAACTGGAAATTGAAAACTGAAAAACTTAATTACAATGAAAATATGAAGCCCTATTTATTAGGAGACATTCAAATATAATCCTTCTCAAACTAGGAAATTGAATCAAATCCTAACAAATCTAGAAATCAAATCTTGCTAAAAATCAAATCTAATAAATATCCAAGATATATCAAGATAAATCAAATCTTCTCTTTTCTCCAACAATATCTTGATACATCTTTATCTATCATAAATCACAATTTCAATAATTTAATTAAATCCAAATGACTTAATTAAATTCTTCAATTTCGAACAACCGTGATTCTCATCAGAAGGTCCTCGTATTGACGAAGGACAACCAACTAAATGCCCTCCAGGCATCCCTCACCAGCACAGTGAGGAGGAAGGTCTAAATAAGGAGGCTGAAAATGGTTGTGGATGATTTTATGTGTGAGACAATGTACTTTTAAGTGTTTGACAAAAGTACAAGTAATCGAAAGATTTGTCCTAGTAAATTGTATGTCTATTATGACTTTTCATGACTAATTTATATAGGTGAGTATAATGTTGATCAATAAGGAAGACTTGCAAAAATTAAGGGATTTAGTCGAATTTTGAGGCATTCAGCATACCATTTCCGATTGGTAAAATCGTGGCCTATTAAGAAATGATTCATTCATCCCTCAAAATTTATACTTTACAATTAAATTAGAAGTAATAAATGCTTCGTGATGGGTTTTTACAGGTCCTATTTATTAGGTTTCAGATATATTATGTTTATTTATTATATCTTAGTATTTATATACTTTATATTATTATTCTAGGTTGTTATTTTAGTTCCTAAATAATAGGGAGCACCTCTACATGTTTATCTAACCCCCACGTGAGTTAGTGGGAGTTCATTTTTGTTGTATGAACAGGCAAAAACGTGGTAGAAGACACGATCCATCGCCAAGTAGTGGAAGAAGTGTTCGTGTGCTCCAAGTTCTATAAATAAGAGACGAAGAAGACTAGAGACTTGGGGTTTTAGAGGTTAGACACATCCATACGAGTTCTCTAGGCTGAATCATCTTTCTCCAATCATTCATCAAGCGCACGAAGTCTACAATAGAGTTGTGGAATCCATCTCCGGAGAGTGAATCCTATGGTGGAGGAGCATTTGGGTTGTATCATGTGTTTTTGTGTTTGATTGCTTTCATAGGAATTTTACTAAGGAGTGAACTTAGGAAAATTTCTATCTTGTTTAGTATTTTGTTCTTCACTTGTAAAAACCTTGTTTTGAAAAGTGAAAACTATTTTCCGTGTGGCTCTCGAGGGTTTATAATTTATAAACCTTTGAACAATTAATTCCGTTGTGTCAAACTCTTTAGCTTCCGCGTGTGTTAAAATACTCTTTTTTGTGTGTGTCAAACTTTTGTGTTTTACTATCTTTGACACCATTGTGTTAAACTCGGGCACTAAATTATATCAATTGGCATCACGAGCCTCTACTTGACGGACTAAGTAGTTTCTTTCCTGAGTGCAGTTTTTCACAATGGATATGTCGAGTGTACCAGCCCGTCCTCCCGTGTTGGATAGCAATGGGATCAACTACAACATGTGGAAAACCCGTATGCGAATTTACATCAAAGCTATCGATGAAAGAGCTTGGGCTACGTTGCTGGAAGGATGGACACCTCCGAAGGAAGAAATTCCAGATCTAAAGATGCAACAAGACTGTCATGATTCCAAAAGACGAAGGAAAATGGACAAATGAGGAACGGCTGTTTTCAAACTGCAATGCCAAAGCACTTAATGCAATTTTTATGTCTGTTGATATTGGTTGTGCTATGTTAATTTCAAGTTGCTTGGAAACAAAAGAAGCCTGGCTTATCCTTCAAGCCAAGTGTGAGGGGTTAGCTAGTGTGCGTAAGACCAAAATGAGACTTCTTACTACCAAATTTGAGAATCTCCGTATAGCTGAGGATGAGACCATCACCGAATACTTTGAGAAGATGGTAACCATGGTGAATGAAGCTCTCGCACTTGAAGAACCGATTAGCAATGAAAGACTTGTTAGCAAGATGCTTAGGACTCTACCTGAAAGATTCAATCACAAGATTTCTGCCATTGAAGAGGCTAGAGATTTGGAAAAGCTGGAGATTGGTGAATTGGTAAGCATTCTTACCACTTTTGAAATGAATTTGAATAAACAAAAATAGGTCTACATGGGGCAAAAGCATTGCTCTTCATGCTGGAAAAGAACCAGCCGAAAAGATGCCAAGTTCATTAAAGTTTGACCTCGAGGTGTCAGACGATGAATTGCTAGATGAGGAACAACCGAATCTGGTACTCTTGATGAAAAAGTTCAACAAATTCATGAGATCTATGAAGAAAGGAAAAGGTGAATCCAACTCAAATAGATTCAAGACTACGACCTCCGTGCCTTTTAGCGCCTCAAGTAACTCAACCACATCCTCACGTAAGAGTGATAAATATGCCAAAAATGGTATTAATCCTTTTTCCAAAAGTTCTACTTTTGATAATGTCAAGTGTCATGGGTGTTCTGGAATGGGTCATTTTGCTAAAGAATGTCCTACTGTTCTAAGAAGAAAGAAGTTAAACTTTAACACCACCCTGAGTGAAGACTCTGACACTGATGCGGATGAGGATGAGCAAGTTGTGCTATATGTTAGGATTGAGGAGCTCAATGAAGATGATTTGATGGAGGTGGACAACACTGAAGAGTCTGAGGAAAAGGAAGATGCAAATGATCTCACTATTGTGCCATGTGGTGACACAAGTAACTGGCACACTGCATCTAACTCTGACATGTCAATGTCTGAGTGTGTTTCAGGTCAAAGCAATGAGAAAGAAGAAAATCTTGTCACCTCTCCAAAAGATATGGAGAAGGTTAGTGATCTTTTTAACATGGTGGATAGACGATGTGAGGAACAAGGACAGGAGATTGATAGACTTAAAGAGGAGAATCAGTCCATTAGGAGAGAACTCATGAGATTTGAAGTTCTTCTCACTAGAAGGGACAAAGAAGTCAGCCATCTCAAGGAGAAGCTGAAGGAAGCTGACTCTGTCTTTGACAAAATCAATCGTGGATGTGACACTCTAGATGAGATCCTTGCCACAAAAACCTTTGATGGAAGCGGACTAGGATACGTCGATCAATCTACTCCGAGTTCTAGTACTTTTGACTCCCAGAACCTGATCAAATTCACAAAGGGGGAGTCTGACACCGGAGTGTCAAATGAGAAAGAAAAATCAAAGAAGTATGTGTGTCATTACTGCAACAAGGCAGACCACATCAAGCCTTTCTGCAGGAAAAGAATTGCAGATGAAAACCAGAAAATAGTTTCAAACTGCTTCGTTATTTACACTTCTTCAAAAACTAACATTGCAGGTACATGGTACTTTGACAGTGGCTGTTCCAGACACATGACAAGCGATCGAACATGTTTGTCGGACTACTCAGCAATTTGTGGTGGTACTGCTACATATGGAGGAGGAGCTAAAGGAAGAATTACAGGCAAAGGAACTTTGAATGTGCCAGACTTTCCAAAACTTCAACATGTGTTGTATGTGGAAGGTCTGACAGCCAATCTGATCAGCATAAGTCAATGTGCGATGATGGGATGGTTGTCAAATTTGACAAGGATGTTTGTGAGGTATACGATAAAACTAACAGATGTGTTATGTTCGGCAGTAGATACTCAGATAACTGCTATCAAGCTGAACAAGAAGGAAGATGCCTGGTGTCAAAGCCTGACGAAGCTGAATTGTGGCACCAGAAAATGGTACATGCAAGTACCCATTGCATTCAGAAACTTCTGAAGGCTGATGCAGTCGAAGGTGTTCCTAACCTGAAATTCGACCATGACAAAGTATGTGATCCATGTACAAAAAGGTAAGCGGGTACGTGCTTCTCATCCTGTCACTGATTCAGTTAACACCAGCACATGTTTTGAATTGCTTCACATGGATTTGATCGGACCTGTTGAAGTTGAGAGTATAGGTCGAAAGAAATATGTATTAGTGTCTACTGCTTCTCATCCTGTCACTGATTCAGTTAACACCAGCACATGTTTTGAATTGCTTCACATGGATTTGATGGGACCTATTGAAGTTGAGAGTATAGGTCGAAAGAAATATGTATTAGTGTCTACTGATGATTTTTCAAGATTTACTTGGGTGGAATTCTAGCGAGAAAAATCCGAAGCCTTTGATCACTTCAAGAAACTGTACAAAAAGTTCAAGAAACTCTATCACTCCTGTGTCATACGGATCCGAACTGATCATGGGAGAGAGTTCGAGAATGAAAGCTTTAATGAATTTTGTGAAAGAAAGGGCATCTCTCATGAGTATTCAGCACCCAAGACACCATAACAAAACGGTGTAGTTGAAAGGAAGAACAGGACGCTCCAGGAAATGGTTAGAGTTATGTTAAACTAAAAAAACCTATCCAAAAGGCTATGGGCTGAAGTGGTCAACACTGCGTGCCATCTGATCAATAGAGTGTATCTTCATCATGGAACAAAGACCACTCCATACGAGATACTAAAAGGTAAGAAACCTAATCTAAAATACTTACATGTTTTTGGTTGCCTTTGCTTTGTGCTGAATGACAGGGAATACCTTACAAAATTGGACACAAGAAGCAGTAAAGCCCTATTCCTTGGGTATGCTAGCAACAGCAGAGCTTATCGTTTGTACAATCTTGACACTCAAACTATTCGGGAGTCAGTCAATGTTGTATTTGATGAGGCGGGATCTTTGCATGAGAGGATCGATGAATTGAATGCTTCTCATCTAATTGAATGTTCTGAAGAACCTTCTTCCAGTGAAAAAACTTCCAGTGATCAGCCGTCCACAAATCAAACTCCACGAAGCTCTAACACAGAAGGCCACTCTGACACGCCAGTGTCAAACCATGACAGAAGGGACCCTCCTCTCAGAATAAAGAAGGATCATCCCACGTCTCAGGTAATCGGAAGTTTGACAGAGGGAGTCCAAACTAGAAAGAAAGATCCAGTCAACTACCGAGAGATGGTCAGATCTGTATGTCTATCGTCAAGATTTAATCTTCTGCATTCTGCTTGTTATTTATCTTTGTTTGAACCAAAGAATGTTAAAGATGCTCTTGCAGATGAGTTTTGTATTAAGTCCATGCAAGAGGAACTCAGCCAATTTGAGTATAATGATGTGTGGGAATTGGTTCCAAGGCCGAGTGACAAGAATGTGATAGGAACCAAATGGATATTCAAGAATAAAACCGATGAAAAGGGCAACATTGTGAGAAATAAATAAAGATTGGTTGCTCAGGGGTATACGCAAGTTGAAGGCATTGACTTCGACGAAACGTTTGCTCCTGTGGCAAGATTAGAATCAATTCGTCTCTTGATTGCTATTGCTTGTGCTGGATATTTTTTACTTTATCAAATGGATGTCAAAAGTGCATTTTTGAACGGGATTCTTTAAGAGGAAGCTTATGTTGAACAACCCAAGGGGTTCGAAGACATGTCAAAGCCAGATCATGTTTACAGGCTAGAAAATGCCATATATGGTTTGAAACAAGTTCCTCGTGCATGGTATGCCCGTCTAATTGAATTTCTGTTGGATCTAAGGTTTGTAAGAGGTAAAGCCGATAAAACCCTCTTTATTAAACATATAGGAAACAGTTTTATTGTAGCTCAAATTTATGTGGATGATATTGTGTTTGGTGCTTCTGATGTCAAACTTGTCGATGAGTTTGTCCAACATGTCAAACATGTTTCAAATGAGCATGGTAGGCGTATTAAATTATTTCTTAGGTTTACAAATTATGCAATGTAAGGATGGTGTTTTTCTTTCTCAGTCAAAATATGCATTGGGTATAATTAAGAGATTTGGACTTGAAAATGCTAAACATATGAAAACTCCTATGGGTAGCAGTGATAAACTATGTAGAGACAGTTCAGGTGTCAAAGTCGACCCTACCCTTTATCGTAGCATGATAGGAAGTCTCTTATATCTCTGCCAGTCGTCCTGATATACTATTCAGTGTAGGTGTGTGTGCAAGATACCAGTCTGATCCCAAGGAGTCACACCTAAAAGCTGTTAAAAGGATAATTCGATATATCTCTGGTATTCCTAATTTGGGTATTTGGTACACAAAATAGTCTACCACTGATATTACAGGGTACAGTGACGCGGACTGGGCAGGTGATGTGGATGACAGGAAGAGCACAAGTGGAGGTGGACTTCTAGTAGGTGCAAACTTGGTGTCATGGTCTAGCTTGTTAAAGTTAGTTCTTTTTGTCGATTATCTATTTTCATGTTATAAAATTGAGAGATACAAGAGTGAGATCTCAAAGTTATAAAACATGGTGATTGTGATCTATTTGTTTTTCAAATTTACTGGAAGTACTATGGACAGAAAGTTGTTAGAACTCTGACCATGTGGAATCAAAGTCTATTTGTGAAATGAATGGTCTATTTCTTCATGTATCTCATTTAGTACTAAAGATTGGACGTGATTAGGCACACAATTTTTGTGGAAGGAATAATGAGATTTTTTTTTTTTTCGACACTTTGTAACTTTGACAACCTAGTATCAAACTTGGTAGCAGTCATCATATTTTAATCTTTTTGAGCCTAATTTGTTTTTCTCTGCAAGTTTGTTGTTAGTTGTTACGAATTTTAAGACTTTAAAGTAACCTAATTTGATTTAATTTGATATTTACCTAAGTTTTTAGAAGTTTGTTTTTTAGATATTTTGCATTATCTTTGTTTAATATTTGAATTCCATAATTTTAAGTGTTATTGTGTTACACCCCCTCTCTCTACTTAAGTGTTTTTGCTGCAGAGTCCTATTCACATCAATCACAAATTTAATTTTAGGACTGTGACAGAGTTTAATGCTTTTAGTCCTACTTTGGTGTTAGAGTTGTTTGCCAACATGATGAAAGATAAAGTATTCCAGACTAGGAAACCCAAATTTGGAAAGTCGTATGTTAGGGGGAAAATTATTAAGTTTGACCCTGAAATGATCAATTCTTTCCTGGGGTTAATGTCTGAGTGTGTGGAAGCTTTGCCAAAGTATGCAGATATGGATTTAGCTGTTGAATTGACTGGTGGAAAATCGAAGACCTGGTTGCCAAACAAGAATCTGTCAGTTGTGTCAAAGGAGCAAGCTGAATGCCTCTACCGAGTGGGCACTGGTCTCCCTTTTAATTTTGGTCAAGTTGTTTTCAATAACATTTTTCATGCAGTTTCCAAAGCTGATTCCACATATCTACCGCATCCTTGCCTTCTTCATGCACTGATCCTGTATCAAGATGTCACTCTGTTGGATGACGAATTGCAGTCTGATCCCATCTCGCTGGTCTTTGAGCAATCTTTGACTAGGAAAGGTGATATCAGGGTCAAAGACTTGTCATATGATCCGAGTGACGTATCCGAGGACAAAGATGTGGATGTCGGTACTTCCTCCCAAGATCGAACTTCCAAGATTCACCAAGCCAAGAGGCTTCTCAAACAAGCACTAAAGCTCCTGCAGGATCTCGAGTAAGCTTTCCTACCTGTACCATTCAGGGGGAGACTTGGTGGAAGCTGAAGATGTTGTTGATGCTTTAACTCTGACCCTCTACTCCTGCTTTATTAAAAATTTTCTTTTGAAAACAATTTGTTATATTTTGATGTTTTTATGTTTTTACTACTGGATATTTATGATTCAGGGGGAGTTTGATACAAACCCTGTAATCATTTTGTTTTGCTTATGCAATGGTTCGTTTTGTTTATGGTTGATCCATTTTTTATTATGGTTGCACCATATGGATATGTGGCAATGAATGCTATTTTGTTATGGATAATCCATATGGAATGGTAACAGGTCGGATAAGCTTAAGGGGGAGATTGTGAAGTACGAATAAGTAAGTTTAACACGTGGTTGTCAAACTTACCTGCGAATAAGTAAGTTCAATACACGGTTGTCAAACTTACCTCGCTTTGATAGGTTAAAGGTAATCTTATCCTTACTGTCTAACTTTAACATTCACATGTCAAACCTTATCTGCTTAACTTTGACACTTCAATGTCAAAGTTCTGAATCTGTTTGTTGCAACTAACTCCTATATTTTAGGAAACTTATATTTATCTGTTTAATGACATTTTTGCAGGTCCTATTTATTAGGTTTCAGATATATTATGTTTATTCATAATATCTTAGTATTTATATACTTTATATTATTATTCTAGGTTGTTGTTTTAGTTCCTAAATAATAGGGAGCACCTCTACATGTTTATCTAACCCCTACGTGAGTTAGTGGGAGTTCATTTTTGTTGTATGAACAGGTAAAAATGTGGAAGAAGACACGATCCATTGCCAAGTAGTGGAAGAAGTGCTCGTGTGCTCCAAGTTCTATAAATAAGAGACGAAGAAGACTAGAGACTTGGGGTTTCAGAGGTTAGACACATCCATACGAGTTCTCTAGGCTGAATTGTCTTTCTCCAATCCTTCATCAAGCGCACGAAGTCTACAATCGAGTTGTGGAATCCATCTCCGGAGAGTGAATCCTACGGTGGAGGAGCATTTGGGTTGTATCATGTGTTTTTGTGTTTGATTGCTTTCGTAGTAATTTTACTAAGGAGTGAACTTAGGAAAATTTTTATCTTGTTTAGTATTTTGTTCTTCACTTGGAAAAACCTTATTTTGAAAAGTGAAAACTATTTGTCGTGTGGCTGTCGAGGGTTTATAATTTATAAACCTTCGAACAATTAATTCCGCTATGTAAAACTCTTTAGCTTCTGCGTGTGTTAAAATACTATGTTTTGTGTGTGTCAAACTTTTGTGTTTTACTATCTTTGACACCATTGTGTTAAACTCGGGCACTAAATTATATCAGCCTCCATTAGCAATGATAATCAAATTAAAGTCTACACAAAACTCCTAGACTGCGTTATGTAGCGAACTTGATATATGGAGAACATTTACGTGGGCATAGTTAACTTAACATTTTGCAAAGTTTATATAACATCCCTTCATTTGCGAACCACTCAATTAAGCCTAGGATTTGTCATGTGTCTATCCCAATAGCTTAATTAATTTATCTCATCTTTACTAGACGACCCATATAGATCATAATCAATTACCATAATTGAATATATCCCTTGTGTGAAGTGCGAATAAGTAAGTTTGACACTCGGTTGTCAAACTTACCTCGCTTTGACAGGTTGAAGTTAATCTTATCCTTACTGTCTAACTTTGACATTCACATGTCAAACCTTATCTGCTTAACTTTGACTTCTCAATGTCAAAGTTTCGAATCTGTTTGTTTCAACTAACTCCTATTTTATAGGAAACTTATATTTATCTGTTTAATGATGTTTTTACAAGACCTATTTATTAGGTTTCGAATATATTATGTTTATTAATGATATCTTATTAACTATATACTTTATATTATTATCTAGGTTGTTATTCTAGTTCCTAAATAATAGGGAGCACCTCTACATCTTTATCTAACCCCCACATGAGTTAGTGGGAGTTCATTTTTGTTGTATAAATAGGTAAAGACGTGGAAGAAGACACGATCCGTTGAAAAGTAGTGGAAGGCTAGTACGTGTGCTCCAAGACAAATAAATAGAGAATGAAGAAGACTAGAGACATGAGGATCAAAGGTTAGACACATACTCATACGAGCTCTATAGGCTGAAACGTTTTCTCCAATCATTCATCAAGCACACGAAGAATACATCGAGTTGTGGAATCCATCTCCGGAGAGTGAATCCTACGGTGGAGGAGTAATTGGGTTGTATCGTTTAGTTTTGTGTGTGATTGCTTTCGTAGGAATTTTACTAAGGAGTGAACTTAGGAAAATTTCTATCTTGTTTAGTATTTTGTTCTTCACTTGTAAAAACCTTGTTTTGATGAGTATGAAGATGAGAAGGTTGTGTTATATGTGAGGATTGAGGAACTCAATGAAGATGACCTGATGAAGGTGGACAGTACTGAAGAGTCTGAAAGCAAGGAAGATGCAAATGATCTCACTATCGTACCATGCAATGACACCCGCAACTGGTATTATGCATCTAACACTGACGTGTCAATGTCTGAGTGTGTTTCAGGTCAAAGAAATGAGAAAGAAACGAACTTTGTCACTTCTCCAAAAGAAATGGAGAAAGTCAGTGAACTCTTTAACATTGTGGATAGAAGATGTGAGGAACAAAGTCACGAGAATGAAAGGTTTAAGGAAGAGAATCAGTCCCTAAGGAGACAGCTCATGAGATTGGAAGTTCTTCTCACTCGGAGGGACAAAGATGTCAGCCATCTCAAAGAAAAGCTGAAGGAAGATGACTCTGTCTTTGACAAAATCAATCTTGGACGTGACACTCTTGATGAGATCCTTGCCACTAAAACCTCTGAAGGAAGTGGACTTGGATATGTCGATCAAACAACTCCCAGTTCCAGTCTCTTTGATCCTTATAACATGATCAAATTCACAAAGGGGGAGTCTGAGACCAGAGTGTCAAACCAAAAGGATAAGTCAAAGAAGTATGTGTGTCATTACTGCAATAAGGCAGGCCACATCAAGCCTTTTTGCAGGAAAAGAATTGCAGATGAAAACCAAAAAACCGGTTCAAACTGCTTCGCTATTTACACTTCTTTAAAGACTAACATTGCAGGTACATGGTACTTTGACAGTGGGTGCTCCGGATATATGACAGGTGATCGATCATGTCTGTCAGACTACTCAGAAATCTGCGGTGGTTCTGTCACATATGGAGGAGGAGCTAAAGGAAGAATTATAGGCAAAGGAACCTTGAACGTGCCAGACATCCCAAAACTTCAACAAGTGTTGTATGTGGAAGGTCTCACAGCCAATCTAATCAGCATAAGTCAGCTATGCGATGATGGGATGGTTGTCAAGTTCAACAAGGACGTTTGTGAGGTATACGATAAAACTAACAGGTGTGTTATGTTTGGCAGTCGATCCTCAGACAAGTGCTATCAAGCTGAACAAGAAGGATGATGTCTGGTGTCAACACCTGATGAAGCTGAACTGTGGCACCAAAAGATGGGACATGCAAGTACACATTGCATTCAGAAACTCCTTAAAGCTGATGCAGTCAAAGGAGTTCCAAACCTGAAGTTCAACCCTGACAAAGTGTGTGGTCCATGTACAAAAGGTAAACAAGTTAGTTCATCTCATCCTATCATTGATTCTGTTAACACGAGCACATGTTTGAATTACTTCACATGGATTTGATGGGACCTAATGAAGTTGAAAGTATAGGTCGGAAAAAATATGTGTTAGTGTGTACCGATGATTTTTCAAGATTCACATGGGTGGAATTCCTAAGAGAAAAGTCTGAAGCCTTTGAACACTTCAAGAAGCTGTACAAAAAATTCAAGAAACTCTATCACTCCAGTGTCATATGAATTCGAACAGACCATGGGAGAGAGTTTGAAAACAAAAGTTTCAGTCAATTTTTTGAAAGAAAGGGCATTTCTCACGAGTTCTCAGCACCCAAGACACCACAACAGAATGGTGTGGTGGAGAGAAAGAATCAAAAACTTCAGGAAATGGTCCAAGTTATGTGAAACTCAAAGAACCTTTCCAAAAGGTTATGAGCTGAAGCTGTCAACACTGCATGCCATCTGATCAACAGGGTCTATCTCCGTCCTGGAACAAAGACCACTCCTTATGAGATTCTAAATGGTAAGAAACCTAACCTAAAGTACTTACATGTCTTTGGTTGTCTTTGTTTTGTATTGAACGACAGGGATTATCTTACCAAACTCGACACAAGGAGCAATAAAGCCCTATTTCTTGGGTATGCTAGCAACAACCGAGCCTATTGAGTCTACAACCTTGACACTCAAATAATCCAGGAGTCAGTCAATGTTGTGTTCGACGAAGCTGGAATTCTTCTTGAAAAGATCGATGAATCAGATGCATCTCATCTAATTGAAAGTTCTGAAGAACCTTCTACCAGTGAACAGTCACCCAGTGATCAGTCTACTAGGAGTAAAACTTCACCAAGCTTTAACACAGATGACCACTCTGACGCCCTAGTGTCAAACCATGATAGAAGGGACCCTCCTCTCAGAATAAGGAAGGATCATCCCACATCTCAGGTAATAGGAAGTGTGACAAAGGGAATCCAAACAAGGAAGAAGGATCCTGTAAATTACCGAGAGATGGTCAGATTAGTGTGTTTATCTTCAAGGTTTAATCTCCTACACTTTGCTTGTTATTTATCTCTAATTGAACCCAAGAATGTTAAAGAAGCTCTTGCAGATGAATTTTGGATTAAGTCCATGCAAGAAGAACTCAGTCAATTTGAGTATAATGATGTTTAGGAGCTAGTTCCAAGACCGAAGGATAAAAATGTTATTGGAACCAAGTGGATATTAAAAAACAAGACCGATGAAACGGGAAATGTTGTGAGAAACAAGTCGAGATTAGTTGCTCAGGGTTATACGCAAGTTGAAGGCATTGACTTTGACGAAACGTTTGCTCCTGTGGTAAGATTAGAGTCAATCCATCTCCTAATAGCCATTGCTTGTGCTGTTGACTTCTCCCTCTATCAAATGGACGCTAAAAGCACCTTCCTGAATGGGATCCTAGAAGAGGAAGCTTATGTCGAGCAACCCAAAGGGTTTGAACATCTGTCAAAGCCTGACTATGTCTACAAGCTCAAAAAGGCCCTCTACGGCTTAAAACAAGCTCCACGTGCATGGTATGCTAGGCTCACCGAATTCTATTGGATCTGAGGTTTGTAAGAGGTAATGCTGATAAAACCCTCTTTGTTAAACATTTAGGAAGTAATTTTATTATAGCTCAAATTTATGTGGATGATATTGTGTTTTGTGCTTCTGATGTCAAACTTGTAGATGAGTTTGTCACCAACATGTCAAACATGTTTCAAATGAGCATGGTAGGCGAATTAAATTATTTTCTAGGTCTGCAAATTATGCAACGTCAGGATGGAGTATTTATTTCACAGTCAAAATATGCATTAGGAATAGTTAAGAGATTTGGATTAGATAGTGCTAAACATATGAAAACTCCCATAGGTAGTAGTGATAAACTATGTAGAGAGAGTTCAGCTGTCAAAGTTGAACCAACCCTTTACCATAGCATGATTGGAAGTCTCTTGTATCTGTCTGCTAGTCGTCCAGATATACTATTTAGTGTTGGTGTATGTGCTAGATACTAGTCTGACCCTAAGGAGTCACACTTAAAAGCTGTTAAAAGGATAATCCGATATATCTCTGGCACTCCTAATTTGGGACTTTGGTATACAAAACAGTCTGGCACTAACATTACAAGGTATAGTGACGCAGACTAGGCAGGTGACGTGGACGATAGGAAAAGCACAAGTGGCGGAGGTTTTTTGATAGGTGCAAACTTGGTGTCATGGTCAAGCAAGAAACAGAATTGCATTTCATTATCAATGGCTGAAGCTGAATAATCTCAGCTGCTAGTGGGTGCACTCAACTACTTTGGATGAGACAAACGTTAGAAGACTATGGTTTGACTTCTGAAACTCTGACTCTCTTGTGTGATAATGCTAGTGCGATAGAAATTGCTAAAAATCTTGTTCAACACTCAGGCACTAAGCACATTGACATTAGACACCACTTTATTCATGACTTGGTTGAAAAAGGTTTAATTACTTTAAAGTTTGTATCAACGGAAGAACAAATAGTAGACATTTTTACTAAAGCTCTTGATTTTGAGAGATTCTCATACTTGAGAAGATCTCTAGGCATGTGTAACCCCCCTGCCTAATGATTTGACTATATGTGACTGCCTGCCAATCTTTGACACTGTGATGTTAAAGTTTGTCTTTTTTGTCGATTATCTTTTCATGTTATAAAACTGAGAGACACAAGTGTGAGATCTCAAAGTCATAAAACGTGGTAATTTTGACCTATTTATTTCTCAAAATAACTGGAAGTACTATGGACAGAATGTTGTTAGAACACTGACCATGTGGAATCAAAGTTTATTTGTGAAATGAATGGGCTATTTTTCTTGTATCTCATTTAGTACTAAAGATTGAACGTGATAAAGCACACAATCTTTGTGGAAGGAATAATGAGATCATTTTTTATCGACACTTTGTAACTTTGACACCTCAGTATCAAACTTGGTAGCAATCATCATATTTTAAATTTTTTTGAGCTTTATTTTTATTCTGCAAGTTTGTTTTTAGTTGTTGCGAATTTTAAGGTTTTTAAATTTTAAATTAACCTAATCCGATTTAATTTGATGTGTGCCTAAGTTTTAGGAGTTTGTTATCTAGATATTATGCATTATCTTAGATTCATATTGTTTTTCATATATTTTAGGTATTATTGTTTCACCCCCTCTCTCTACTTAAGTGTTATTCTGCAGGTCACTATTCACATCAATTATACACGGCTATCTAGGCACCTTCTCCTCCACACAACCATTCGACTTCCCTCTCTCTCTCTCAAACGCATGCCTCTCTTTCTCACAAAAATCACCATGGCCGATGAAAACATCCCAGACCTCCTAGCCAAAACCCTTGCCTCACCGGACAGAGCCAAGATTCTCCAATGCCTTCTCGGAAGTCAAATGGAGAAAGCATCTCAAGCCTCCACCTCTCAACCTGCCATTATAGGTACCACACTTCCTCCCGTCTCTGAAACCTTAACCATGCCTCCTGCCACCTCTGAAATCACACCACCGCCTACTTCCGCCGAACCCTCTCCTCAAAGCATCACCGAATCTTCAACCTCTCACCCTACTGAAACATTCTCTCAAGAACCAACCTCTGAACCTCTCTCATCTCCAACAAAACCACTGAACCCTTCCTCACCATCCATGCCTTCAATACAGGAATCAGACAAGGCCTTTGACGAAAAAACAGAGAGGATTTCCCTTCCTCCAACCCAATTCAACCGCTCAGCCCTCTAAATCCTTCGAAGACCTACCTCTGACAACTGTTGGAGAGAACCCATCTGAGGTTTTTCATGAGCCACCTCTCCGCTTCGCGCTGCCGGGCCAAGAAGGATTTCCTATTGACGCCGATCAACCAGGAAATCTCAAGTTGATCTCTGATGTTGTTCAACAAATCGAGAGAAAGATGCCTGAGAGGAAATCTGAAAGGATTTTTGAATAAACTGTGAAGAAGGAGTACAAGAAGCACGCTGCCAGCCGTAGAAAGAAGGTGAAGCCGAGGAGATTTCAAAGGAGTCTGACTGAGACACCCCCTATGTTTCCACAAAGGACGAAGATCTGTCGGAGCAATCGCTGAAGTCCGACAATGCCATGTTAGACTATGAGTCTGGAGATTTGCATAGCTCTGACGAAGATTTCAAGGCAGATCTCCAAGAAACCGAACAAGCCAAAGAGCATGCTGATTCCGGTGGAGAGCAACTAGAAAAGAAAAGGAAGAAGTCTGAAGGAGCAACCTCTGTCAAGAAAACCAAGCCAAAGCCTAAAAAGTCTGTGTCAAAGTCAACCAAACGCCGAGCAAAATCCAACTCCTCTGAAAGATCTGAAGCCAAGCAGTCAAAGAAGCTCGAGGTGGAGCAATCTGAATCCATAGAACCCTCATATCTGAAAGGAAAAGGTACTTCGTCTTCCTCTGGTGAAGAGTCTGACTATGATATTGCTATATACTATAGCCTGAAGCACTATCATTGCCTTGCAAAATCACTTAAATTGCTTTACTCTAAGAGGGAGTTTAAGGTAGAAAAGATGATGGATAGCACGATGTTCTCTAAGTTTGGGTTAGACTTGCTGCTTAAGAGAAGGGGTTTGCTTAGGACTGTGACAGAGTTTACTGCTTTTAGTCATACTTTGGTGTTAGAGTTGTTTGCCAACATGCTGAAGGATGAAGTTTTCTAAACAGGAAAACCCAAATTTGGAAAGTCTTATGTTAGGGGGAAAATTATCAAGTTTGACCCTGAAACGATCAATTCTTTCCTGGGGTTAAAATCTGTGTGTGGAAGCTTTGCCAAAGTCTGCAGATACGGATTTAGCTGTTGAGTTGACTGTTGGAAAAGCTATAACCTGGGTGACCAAGCTGTCTGTCTCCACCCTGACCTGGAAATATGTGGCCCTTTTAAAAATTTGCGTTCACAACTGGTTGCAAAACAAGAATCTGTCAGTGGTGTTAAAGGAGAAAGCTAAATTCCTCTACCGAGTGGGCACTGGTCTCCCTTTTAATTTTGGTCAAGCTGTTTTCACTAACATTTTCCGTGCAGTTGCCAAAGCTGATTCCACATATCTACCGCATCCTTGCCTTCTTCATGCGCTGATCTTATCTCACGGTGTCACTCTGTTGGATGAAGAATTGCAGTCTGATCCCATCCCACTGGTCTTTGAGCAATCTCTGACTAGGAAAGGCAATACAAGGGTCAAAGACTTACTGTATGTTCCGAGTGACGTATCTGAGGACGAAGAAATGGATGCTGGTACATCTTCCCAAGATCAGACTTCCAAGATCCATCAGGCCAAGCGACTCCTCAAGCAGGCCTTAAACTTGCTTCAGGATCTGGAGTAAGCTTCCCAACCTGTTCCCATTAAGGGGGAGACTTGTTGATCTGAAGATGGTGGATGCTGGCTTTGACTCTGACCCCTGCTCTTCTTTATTAAAACTTTTGCCTTTAAGAACAATTTGTTGTGTTTGATGCTTTTTATGCTTTTGCTACAGGATATTTATGATTCAGGGGGAGTTTGATACAAACCCTGTAATCATTTTGTTTTGCTTATGCAATGGTTCCTTTTGATTATTGTTGATCCATTTTTATTGCCTTTATTATGTTTGAACCATATGGATTTGTGTGGCAATGAATGCTATTTTGTTATGGATGATCCATATGGAATGGTAACAGGTCGGATAAGCTTAAGGGGGAGATTGTGAAGTGTGAATGAGTAAGTTTGACACACGATTGTCAAACTTACCTCGCTTTGACAGATTGAAGCGAGGTAATCTTATCCTTCCTGTCTAACTTTGACATTCACATGTCAAACCTTATCTGCTTAACTTTGACTCAATGTCAAAGTTCTGAATCTATTTGTTGCAACTAACTCCTATTTTTTAGAAAACTTATATTTATCTATTTAATGACGTTTCTACAGGTACTATTTATTAGGTTTCGAATATATTATGTTTATTAATGATATCTTATTAACTATATACTTTATATTATTATTCTAGGTTGTTATTCTAGTTCCCAAATAATAGGGAGCACCTCTACATCTTTATCTAACCCCCACGTGAGTTAGTGGGAGTTCATTTTTGTTGTATGAACAAGTAAAGACGTGGAAGAAGACACGATCCTCTGTAAAGTAGTGGAAGGCTTGTATGTGTGCTCCAAGACAAATATATAGAGAACAAAGAAGACTAGAGACGTGAGGATAAGAGGTTAGACACATACTCATACGAGCTCTCTAGGCTGAAACGTTTTCTCCAATCATTCATCAAGCACATGAAGAATACAATCAAATTGTGGAATCCATCTCCGGAGAGTGAATCCTACGGTGGAGGAGTAATTGGGTTGTATCGTGTAGTTTTATGTGTGATTGCTTTCGTAGAAATCTTACTAAGGAGTGAACTTAGGAAAATTTCTATCTTGTTTAGTATTTTGTTCTTCACTTGTAAAAACCTTGTTTTGATAAGTGAAAACTATTTACCGTGTGGCTCTCGAGGATTTATGATTTATAAACCTTCGGAAAATTAATTTCGCTGTGTCAAACTCTTTTGATTTTGCATGTTTAAAACTTTGACTTTTAAGTGTCAAACCTTTGTTTTACTGTATCTTTGACACCGTTGTGTTAAACTCGGGCACTAAATTCTTTCCCGTTGCACTGGCTAGTGACTTAGGGGTCAAATAATATAGAGAATTTGAGTGTTATTCTCGAAGTCTAATCGAGCAATGAATCCCATCTTGGCTCAACTACCATTTTCATCCACATCATGATGTACCCAACACAAGCCGTATCTACCCCTTTATTGGAATGCAAGCATTTTACTTGGTCAAAACACACCACCTTGTAAATAAAATTAGTATTGACCTCAGGTGTAAAGACCGTTATATACTTCACTTACCAATAAACCATAGACACACAAAACAAATGGTTTAGAGGTAGGGTATACCGATACTCTCCAAAGTATCCATGTGTCCAACACGAACATCAAATGTTTCGTAGCCGTGAGATCAACTACATTCTCTAAGAATGTGATGCAGACCACATGCCAATCTATCACATATCATCAATATCCCACTCTTGATGATCATTGGTTGGGGCATTTTAAGAGTTATACTATATCATTAATGCCTCACATCATTAACAACAATATTAACTCATGGGAACATCAATTTATGAATAATACAAACAAATAAATTATTGTTCAAAATAATGTGTAAGCGTTATATGTACACAATGAACATATAGGTGAATGTGATCAAGATAAATGTCTCTTTCAAAAGATGTTTCTAAGACATACTATCTCAAAACTCCCACTAACTCAAGACAATCTTTAATGTATCTAATACTCATGTTTAAGAATATTTTGTGGTTCTAAACTCACAATTGTTTCATAAACAAATTAGCTATTTATCCACAGTGGGTACTCGTTCTAATTTTATGTCCATCCTTTCTTTATTATTTCTCTTATCATCATGATTATTACAAGTCAAAATATGTTTGGAAACTTTTATCTGTGCACCTAGTCACTGATAGCTATAATTGTCCACCATGGATCATAAATATTCTAAAATTCTTCTAAAGTAATCGAGAATAGTTTAAACATTCTATAAATGTAAACTTTGGTTATTTCTAAAATCTTTCTAAATGTTAAATCCTCAAGTAGATTTGTGTCTCACACAACTCCAATAAAACTCTTGGTTAGTTATTATCAATCAGGTTTTTATCTTCTTGGTTCTAAACCAAAAAGTTATGCCTCTTAGACAATTCATAAGTAACCAAGATCTATTCAATTAAGTCTACGTTTGTTCAATCTTATCATTTTACACGTGTAAGAGGTCTTTGTCCAACATTATGAGAGTTCGTAGAGTTATGCAACTATTGTAACATTCTCCTTTTGATAGCTCTCATTGTCTCAAGGTCATCTACCAAGAGATTTCCCCCATCCAATAGAGTATCAAAAACTCCCATTGAATTCTTGTCTTAACTATTAAACAAGATTTCATCCTCTTCACCATCTCGTGGTTCTTGAGTTTCTTCAAAACCTATTGTACTACAAACTTTAAAGATGAATATTTATTTTAATTCGAAATTAAAATATCAATTCATATATTCTAAGTATTATCATTATTTTCAAAATAATGATGTTCATATTAATTCTAAATTAATATATTTTTTTGAGAAATGTCGTAGTACTAGAAATCACCTTGAGAATTCTAAATGTGTAGAAATGATATAATCCTCATAGGATAATTCACAAGATTTTAATGAGCATATAGAGACCGGTAAAATATATCATGGATGGGATCATGTCCAACAAAATTCAACTTCTCATTAAAACACCCCATCCGTTTGAGATATTTTGTGAGATGACCAATTTAATTGGACTCCATGTTAGTTTAGATAATCAATGAACTTCAGCACATCTTCGATTCACCTCTCCTTCTTAGGAAGCGACATAATAAGATTCAAAATATGATAATGTAAGATAGTCTAACTTTCTTAACATCATGACCATGTCTTAGTGTCAAAGATTTGCTAATTCATTATATTACTCAACTTGAGTTTCATTATTATCATTGATAGCATTTTGTTCACAATTTATAATCTGTTCGATAAGGATGCATTTCAAAACAATTTTATTCAACCAAAATGAACAAATTTATTTCAAAAACTCAAAGAAAACATCCATGTCCAACATTTGAATGGAGAATATCCATAAAATAAAGTAAACAAAGCAGTAAATTTCTAAATCTAGTATATTTTATGAAGAAGATCAAATCTATTAAATTTCACATGTCCGGCAACAACCATTGCTCCATTTGGACACATAGACTATCTTCTTTCATCTCACTTAGCTCCTGCCCATTTCAAAAATGTTTGAGCTACAGTTGGTATCAAATACCAAAAATGTGAGTTGAAAATAAACATATTTATCTCAATGATAAACATACCTCAGCTCGCAGCTTGGGCACCTAGTGCCTTGAACTTTGCGCAGTCTCTCTTTTAGTGCCCTTTTTCTTGACAGAAAATGCACTCATCTTTTGATAACTTTGGCCTTTTATGATCTCCACTCTTTGGCTTCTGAGATGCATCATCAAATGATTTTCTCTTCTTCTGCTTATTCTTCCCTTTGCTTATGGGATTTTTAGAAGAAGAACTCACAATGAGTACATATTTGCTTTTAGCAGTGGAAGACTCATAGGTCTTTAACAAGTTATGAAGCTCCGACAGTTTTGCTTTTGTGTTATTCATATTGTAATTCACAATGAAATTTTCAAATGAATCGGGCAAAGACTGCAAGATTAGACTGACAGAGACTTTCTCGGGTAGTTCCAATCCAATTGTCGCTAACCTCTCTATCATTCCAATCATCTTCAGAACATGATCAGAGGCCTTGCCTCCTTTTTGAAGCTTACACTTGAAAAGATCTCTAAGAAGCTCATACTCCATAGTTTGAGCTTGTGAAGCATACAAACTTTCCAAGTGTTTAAGCATCTTATAAGGAAGCATGTGTTCATGTTGCCTCTGCAACTCTGTAGTCATAGAGGACAACATAACACATTGAGCAGTAGTAGCATCCTCAATATGTTTCTCATGAACAACCTTGTCAAACTTAGCATAGTCAGGAGATTCTTTATCGGGGATGGAATAAACTTTCATGTCTAACAGATACTCAATACGTTCTTGCCTCAGTACCAAACGCAGGCATCGAAGCCAATCAGGAAAGTTTGACCCAATCAATTTATTGGTTTCCATTAAACATTTCAATGACAAGTTCGACATTTTAATCTGATAAGAAAATGATTCAAAGAAAAATCAAAACTGAGTGAAAAACATCACATTCACATGACTAATGGAAGAAGGACTTTTGCATTGATTAGCTCCCACTAATTTTAACATATTTTGTGACCCCAAACACAAAATACCAATTTATATCGAATATAAATTTTAGTGGACCAAGATCCCAGTCAATATTATCACAGCGTTTGCTTTGGCTGATAACTATAATAATATCCTTTAGTATACCTCCTAGCAAATTGCAAAACTATTTTACAACTCCTAGTTGATTAATCCAATTAATCTGTGTCCTTAAATCATTTTGCACGCTTTGGCGCCAAAACAATCTAAGCAAGTCAACCCCATTACACGATGCTTCAAAAGCACCTATGATTGAGCCTTAACCACGTCGAGTCAGAGCAAACACTTTGGTGTAAATACCCCAAAGAAAGCTTAGCACTCAACCAATTATAATGGACGACACGTATTCAAAATAAACTTGTATTTAAGTGGGGATAAATATGTGATACTAATTGTTTTGTCACATATCAAATATTGGTTCTGATAAAATAATTACTGGGTGCCGCCTACCCAGGCATACAAATGCGGACCACAAATACCCAAACATGTAAAACGGACTACAAGTATTGGGTGCCGCCTACTCAATCATGCATAGCGGTCTCTAACTACTATAGTTAAAAAATGATAAATAATATAATCAAATTATAAACAATTATCATGTCAGGCATATAATAAATAATAAACACGCAATCTCTACAAGTAAAATACGTTAATCTAATTAACATATTTTATTCTAATTAAATTTATGGGTTAAGCTTTATATTAATCTCCAAATTAATAGAAATCATTATTTCTAAAATAATGAAAGTTTTATGTTAATTCAAAACATATATACATTTATTTACGATATTTTACATTATTTCAATATAATGATTCTCATATTAATTCTAAATTAATATAAACACAAATATCTATAAATATCATTATATCAATAATGATATATCAGTTCTAAACTAATATAAATGTATAGTTGATTTGAAATTTAAATATGTATATTAATTCCAAATTAATATGATTATGGATATTCTTAATATCCTTATTATCGCCAAAATAATATATTTATATTGATTCAAAATTAATATAAATAAATATATATTACTATTACTATTTCCAAAATAATAAATATTAAATAATATATATTTCACGGCCATGTGGTCAAACCGCGTGTAACATTGCATTTCAACAGAATCCGAAATAGCGGCAAGTAACAGATTTTTTTTAGGCATATCAAATTTAATTGATAATTCAGCCAAGCCGTAATTAAATTATATTGTTCTTGTCAAACCAATTCGACGAACAGATCTAGATTTATAATTAATATCAACGAATAGATCTAGATTTATAATTAATATCATGCGTAAAGAATCAACGTGAAATAAAAAGGAAAAACTTACAGTTTCTTTCGTAGAATTCAAGCGAATCTGACTTGTCCTGGAGCGCGAATCCACTACTAGAGGTATCTACGTGTCAAATCAGTCAGGTGCAGAATCCAATTCACGGTGTATATTCAAACCAGGAACGCTATGAATTCCCAGAGAGAATAATGGAGGCGTAGAACTAAAAAAACCCTAGGTTTTGTGTATTTGATTTGAAATGCGTAGGAAACAAATTATTTCTCCCTTTCTCTTTTAGACAAAAGTGAGTTTATTATTCTTAAATAAGAGGAGAATCTCAAATCTTATCTAATAAGATTTGGCCCATATTTGTTTCCATATCAGTTCCAAAAATTAATATTCTAATTATTAATATATTACCAAATTGATATTAATCCTGTTATACCCAAGCTCGAACAACCTTATATGGTTCGATCAACATCCATCCCTCGAGACATGTGATGAGAGATGCGGACACAACATAATGTCTCGATCAACGCTAGGCAACAAGTTATGAAAGGAAACTATATTGAAATCCGCAATGAAGGCGCGCGTCAAGCAATCAACTAACGAGAATCAAGGGATTAGCAAGATTCTAGCTATAATTACTCCTTGTATAGAATGTTAGCTATAAATTCCTTGAGTCGAGCAACTTCCATGTAAAGATTGATTGATTTAGTATAAAAATGCAAGGAAGAAACTATGAAGGTTTTTTGGGGGAAAAAAAATTCAATAAAAAAGAAGAGAAAAAGATTATCCTTTCAGAACTCCATATCAGTACTCTTTCAATTCTACCTTAGTACCTTCAAGAAACAACAATTGGCGCCGTCTGTGGGAATTGAAAGAAGGAATTATGGATGAATCTAGAATAGTAAGGGGAGATAACATTTCTGGAGAATAAAATTCGGTATTGAACATGAATGTGTTTGAAGAACACATGAGAAGGATGCAGGAAGAGATGGAACAATTGAGGGAACAAAATATGCGAGTGACTATAGATGCAGAAATGTTAAGAGAGCAGTTAGCGCTGTTTCAAGAACAAAGCAGGACCGATGAACAATACAAAACGCAGTCTGCAAATACTCACCATTCTAACATTCGGCCCTCAAGAGATGGGAAAGAAGAAAGGGTTAAAAATCTCGAATCGAGAGTTGAGGAATTGACAAAATTGTTGTCGGCAGTTCCTGTTGGAATTGTGTACATAAAAGCATTATGATTGGTATATTAGGAAACGTTATGTTTGATATACTTGTAATCATTAATGACTTGCAATAAACAACTCCTGTCTGAATTAACAATCATACGATGCGAACAAAAACATCCAGTTATCTCGTCTATAGGGAGATCATACGGTGTGTAAGAGATCACAGAAGATCGTATAGATCGTTCGACCTAGCGAGATATAAACAGTTATCACAGCTGAGACAGTTTCTGGTTTGGCTGCGGCACACAAGTCCATAAGTGGTTTATCTTGACTGCTTTGTGTGACCGGTACATCTCAATGTATTGATAGGATCAACAGTGAGATGAACCATTCTACTTGACAGTTGACATATGAATGAGTAAAGATCTCAGTAACTTGGTCGGATCTAAAGTCTATATAAAGCTGAGGGGCACACATGGGTTGATTGTCCCTTTGACTTGCTATGGTGGAGAGTCTTACATGTACTCGTATATCTGCATCTTGGGTGATGGCAGTTTGTGTGGGGTTTCTTCAGGCTGGATTTAGATAACCATATCCGTTTCAGGATGGTGACATTCCCTGGGAATCTCACAAGGTTCGTTATGCTAAGTCCTGCAGGCTGAATCATTGATTCAAGCATAAGCGATAAGGGTTGAGTGGTACTACTCAAAAATAATAAGAGATTAATTAATTACAGCTAATTGTCATACACTGAATTAATTAATGAACGACTGAAACCTTAAATATGGGGATTAACCAAGTCAATGCAACCCGTTCCTAATAACGCGGTAATAAAAGGGTAGGTCAGCATTAATTCTCTGGTGGCATGAATTAATGTTTATAAATTAATTATGTTCTGGGTTGAACATGGAATTAATTAATAGGAGGCCCACTTTATTATTTGCATTTGATCCCTGGTTTGGCCCAACAATGCTCAAAGCCCATTAGGGTTTATTAAACCCTAATAGCCCATTCTCAGATCTATATAAATAGATCAATCTCTCATTTTTCCCAAATAAGTTTTGAAGTTTCAAATCAGAAACCCTAGAGAGATTGTGAGAGAGTGGGCGGCTGTAGATCCGGTAGCGTATCCTCACCAGATTTCTGGATCGAGCAAGGGAACAGATCAGAAGATCAGATCTGTAGGAACACCATCGCTTTGATCGATTCTAGATCCAGATCTGCACCATCTTTATTGCCATCATCGATCTAGATCTGTAGATCAGTCGTTAGAGTTTCAGGTATTCCTTTGAATCTACGAATTAAATTAAAGAGGAGCATGCATAGGGCATTTACTGTTTGTCATGATATTTATTTTGATATCCATAAATCGAATCCGAAGTTTTAATATATGGCGATTAATGTCGCCTATTGTAGACTCAGTTCCTACAATTGGTATTAGAGCCAGGTTCGTATTTTATGGCTCTGTCGGAAAATAAATTTGACAAACAGTTTATGCATGTTTTTTAATTTTTCGTGGATGAATTAAACTGTCGTGGATGTTTTTGTTCTCGTGGCCCCTCTCTATTTTTGTTTTTGGTTTTAAATCGCGAGAAAATCCGCGATTAGATTGATAGGAAAATATGTAATAAACTAGATCTATTATTTTATTTTATTCAATCTGTAAACCGGAATACATGGAGAACAAGAACACAGTGACAAGGCTCAGCAGCAGTGTCCGGCGACAGCACAGCCGCGCGCAGGCGGCGCGCGGCGGTGACCGGTGGTGACACAACGCCGGCAGGTGAGGCAGTGGCTGTGCGCAGCCGCGCAAGGCGGAACTCTGCCAGCAGCTGCATTTTTCTCGCAGAACAGCAGCCTGCTGTTTTCTTCTCTTCCTCGTGCAAACAGTGGCGCCGGCTCTGACCGGCGCGGATCTCTGTGAAGGCGCGAAGGGGCCTGCGCACGGCGGTGGACAAAAATCAGCCACGCGCATCTTGCGCGTGGCGGTGGTCTGAGACGGGCTGTTGCGGCGCCGCGAGAGCCGTGTGCTGGTGCGCACGGCGGTGGGAGGCATCGGACGTGCGTGGCTTGACAGCAGTCGCGATTTGCGACAACAGCAGGGCAAGCGAGAGCAGCCGCGACTGCAGTGGTTCTCCGGCCGGTGATGTCGCGCACAGAGACCGCATCTTCCGACGTGGTGGCGCGCGTCGGGGCTGGCAGGTCGGTGGTGGAACGGCGTGCGGCGGCGCGGCTGTAGCAATCTTAGGCGGCGGCGGCACAAACCCTAGCTGGGCTAGGGTTTGCTGCTAGGGTTTGATGCGGGCTGGGCGCGGGCTGATTGGCCCGGAGGCGGCCCGACTCCTGAAAATTAGGGTTTTCATCCCTATGGGCTTGAAACCCTAATTTGAAGCCCATATTGCTGTATTTTTCCAATCCCAAAGTTGCAGATTTCAAATTAAAGAGTGGGAGCTCATTTGAAGATCTGTATTAAATTAAATCATTGTAATAGATAGATTTAATTTTATTTCCCATGTAATTGCATCAAGGGGCCACGAGAAATTTTATTTGTTTATTTGATTAATTTCTCGTATGATGTGATTTATTATGTGCGCACTAGTAAATAATAGGAAAGCATGCTACTGCTTTATTATTTACTGTTCAAAGCATGTTTTATGTGATTTATTTTATGTATTAAATTATGTCTATAAATTCCAGAATCATGTTGGGAAATATGATGGAATTTTAGATGTGACATAATTTATGGATCATAAAGTAATCTGTGCGCATAAGAACCTTTTGAAAGAAAAAGACTAAGCAAGATTTTTTAATTAAAATCAACAAGACCTCCGCAATGCGGTCTCTTATTAGAAGTGGGCAGTGAAGTGAATAGACGTCTACACGACCGTAGCCTGCTTGCTTTATTTGTTCATAAGTTCTAATAGATGAGATTTCTAAACAAAACATTTAAACATGTGAGAAGTGGACAGTGAAGTGAGTAGACGTCTATATGACCGTAGCCTGCTTACTTTATTTGTTCATAAGTTCTCTAGAATTGTTTTAAATGAGATAACAAAGGTTGTAAGAGGCATGCGTCATGGGTCTCGTACGTATGACAAATCGTCCTTTTAACTTCCGGAGTTAGAATTGTGATCAAATGCTTAGATGTTGCCTGAGTACTAACTCATGAATGATGTCCCTGCTCAGATAGATTGAACATGGTTTTAGTTTTATCTCCGATTATTAATTTCATTTGCCGGTGAATACCTGGCATGGATTGAAATTAAAGACTGGAACTTCAAAGAGCAGTCTGGTTAGGTGGTCTGCTGTAAGCGTCTTCGAAAGGAGCTTGCAGTAGATGCACCTAGGCAATTGGGGGAAACAATTGTATTGGTTTATCAAAAGGTTACAATGCATATTTGTTTCAATGTTCTGCATGTATGTACTTACTTTAATCAATTATTGTTTTCAGATATGTCTATGAATAACGTCATAAATATCTTTGCACAAAATCAATTAACTGGTCCGAATTTCCTGGAATGGAAGCGCAACTTGGATTATATCCTAGTTGCAGAGGAACATAAATATGTTCTTAACACTCCGTGTCCAGCTGTCCCTACTGCTGAGTCAACTGATGTGGAGCGGAACCTCTATGACAAGTGGGTCAAGTCTAATAATGTAGTCAAGTGCTACATGATGACCACCATGTCTAAGGTGCTCCAACAACAACATCAGCACTATGACAAAGCAGCTGAGATTATGGATAGTCTCACAGTTACTTATGGGGAATCGGATAGAGCTGTCAGATTTAAACTCATGAGGGAAATTGTGAGTTGTAAAATGACTGATAGTAGCTCAGTGAGGGAGCACGTTGTTTCCATGACTCATCTCATGGATGAACTGACATTGCATGGAGGAGGTATTGACGGGGAAGCCCAGGTCGATATCATACTCAACTCACTTCCGAAGTCTTTTGAGAACTTTAGGCTGAATGTTGTCATGAGTAAAAAGGAGTACACTCTCAATGAGTTACTTAGTGACCTCATGGCGGCTGAATCAGTCATGCAACCTAAAAAGGCAGTCTTGGTTTCTTCTGGTACTCGCCCTGCTTCATCGAAAGGTGCTAAAGGGGTGATTGGAAAGAAATTCAAGAAGACAGCCTTCGGAAGCAAAAGTTCTAGGCAAAAGAAGACTGTGACACCGGGGAAGAAGGGCAAGTGTTTCCGTTGTGGCAAAACTGGTCACTGGAAGAAGGATTGTCTGACCAAGCGGGTTGGACAAGGTACGTCATTAGCACTTGTAACGGAAACATGTTTAGCATCTGTTTCTACCCATTCGTGGGTAGTGGATACTGGAGCTACTGATCATGTTTGTTACACTTTGCAGGGATTCAGGCCGACAAGGCAGCTGAATGATGACGAGGTGATGATCTCCATTGGTAATGCTGCTCGTGTGTCTGCAGTAGCAGTTGGAGATGTTACTTTATGCTTTCAAGATAATGTTTTGATTTTAATTAATGTTCTGTATGTGCCGGGCTTTCGGCGGAACCTTAGTTCTGTTTTCCGTTTAATTAATGATGGATTTTGAGTTATTTTTTATAGTCATGTTACTATCAATGGCAATAACGGTGTTATCTGTCGTGGGATACAGAAAGACTCTTTTTATATCATAACTTTTTTGCTTAAATCTTCTGTGAATGCTGCATATTACTCATTTAATCATAAGAAGAGAAAATTTTCATCTTCTGATGAGAATCTTACATATCTATGGCATCTGAGACTGTTGGGATTATATACTGAAAGCATATATGATTAAGTATTTTGTACACTGGTCTTCATATATGTTGCCGCAACAATGCTCGCTGT
>JAPKLW010000264.1:190093-220841 GCA_026898455.1 Plectranthus barbatus | reverse complement strand
CCCACTTTATTATTTGCATTTGATCCCTGGTCTGGCCCAACACTGCTTAGAGCCCATTAGGGTTTATTAAACCCTAATAGCCCATTCACAGATCTATATAAATAGATGAATCTCTCATTTTCCCACATAAGTTTTGAAGTTTCAAATCAGAAACCCTAGAGAGATTGTGAGAGAGTGGGCGGCTGTAGATCCGGTAGCGTATCCTCACCAGATTTCTGGATCGAGCAAGGGAACAGATCAGAAGATCAGATCTATATGAACACCATCGCTTTGATCGATTCCAGATCCAGATCTGCACCATCTTCATTGCCATCATCGATCTAGATCTGTAGATCAGTCGGTGGAGTCTCAGGTATTCCTTTGAATCTACAAATTAAATTAAATAGGAGCATGCATAGGGCATTTACTGTTTGTCATGATATTTATTTTGACATCCATAAATCGAATCCGGAGTTTTAATAAATGGCGATTCATGTCGCCTATTGTAGACTTAGTTCCTACATTCGATCAATAAAAGGAGAGCAACACACAGCTAGAGATTGTTACGCAGTAACATTGAGGACGATAGGGGTAGTAGAGAAGCAAGAGGAGGTGGAAACAGTAAAGTTGGAAGAAGATGATGAATCGAAAATTACATACATAGGGAAGTCTATGTCAAGCGACTCGAGGCGTGCGCTATCAGCATTTTTGCAGGAAAGGAGAGATACATTCGCATTTAACCACTCGGAAATGCTCAGAATCGACCCATCCATAATTTCACATAGGTTGAAAGTTGACTCAACGTTCAAGCCAGTTCACCAAAGGAGGAGGAGATTCGCTCCAGAGAAAAACATGACAATTGCCGAAGAAGTCACCAATCTGTTGAAAGTGGGATTCATAAGGGAAGTCAAATACCCTGAGTGGTTAGCAAACATCGTGGTCGTAAAAAAGAAGAATGGGAAATATAAAGTATGTGTGGATTATACAGACTTAAACAATGCCTGTTCGAAAGATCCCTTCCCACTTCCTCATATTGACAGACTTGTTGACTTGACTGCTGGGTACAAAGTGATGTCATTCATGGATGCTTTCTCGGGATATAATCAGATCAGGATGTTTCCTCCTGACGAGGAAAAGATGGCCTTCATGACAAGTCAGGAGATATATTGCTATCGAGTGATGCCATTTGGCTTGAAAAATGCTGGGTCGACTTACCAACGTTTGATGAATAAGATGTTCGCCCCCCCTTATACGAGACTCAATAGAGGTCTACATCGATGATATGATCGTGAAATCATCAAGTATGGAAGAACACCTCTACCATCTAACCCAGACATTTGGCATACTAAGGAAATTCAATATGAAGTTGAACCCATCCAAATGTCAATTTGGGGTTACCTCGGGAAAGTTCTTGGGATATGTAGTGAGTAGGCAGAGAATCGAGGCACACCCTACCCAAATTAAGGTTATTCAAGGGCTAAATCCACCGACCTCCGTGAAAGAATTGCAGAAGATGATCGAGAAATTAACGGCGTTAAGCCAATTCGTAGCATGCTATTCTGATCGAACGTCAAGGTTCTTTGAGTTGCTGAAAAAAGCCAAGCGGTACGAATGGACTCAAGAGTGCGACCAGGCCTAGGCCTTGTTCATAGGATACTTGGCGTCCGCACCAATCATGTCAAAA
Source organism: Plectranthus barbatus (assembly GCA_026898455.1). NCBI lineage: Eukaryota > Viridiplantae > Streptophyta > Magnoliopsida > Lamiales > Lamiaceae > Plectranthus > Plectranthus barbatus. Next base: position 219,178 of record JAPKLW010000264.1, on the reverse strand, counting down.
CCACAAAAGGGAGAAATACTAAAGCTTTATCTTGCAGTGTCGGAAAGGGCAGTAAGTGCAGTTCTAATAAGGGAGCAGAGTAATTCACAGCACCCAGTTTACTATGTTAGTCGATCCCTAGTCGAAGCAGAAACACGTTACTCGACACTGGAAAAGTTAATATTGGCGTTGGTGATGGCCTCGAGGAAGCTCCGTCCATACTTCGAGTCGCACGAAATATTGGTGATAACAAACTTTCCATTGAAGAATGTGTTGTCAAAGCCCGAAGTATCGGGTAGAATGATGAAATGGGCCGTAGAGCTTGGAGGATACGGTTTACGGTTCGAACCCCGTCGAACCATAAAAAGCCAAATCTTGGTGGACTTCATTGCGGAATGCACTCCGGAAATGTAGATTCAAGCTGAAGTCGAGTCGGCATCTATAGCCGACTCGATAGAATTTTGGAATTTGCATATAGATGGAGCGAGCAATTGCAATGGAGCAGGAGCGGGAGTGTCGCTTCTATCACCAGAGAGAATAACATATCAGAGAGCAATTAAATTTGAATTCAGTGCGACCAACAATGAAGCAGAGTACAAGGCCTTGATCACAGGAATGAAATTAGCCAAGGAAATGAGGGCTAGGAAGCTTCGAGTCGAATCGGATTCCCAATTGGTGGTTAACCAATTCGCGGGGTTGTTCCAAGCCAAAGATGACAGAATGGCCAAGTATTACAGAATGGTCAAAAAATTGGAGCAGGATTTCGAGGAGGTAAAGGTAGAACATATCCCAAGGGAATGTAACACCGAAGCGGATGCCTTAGAAACCTTGGCAGCTTTGACAGAGGCAAATTCAACAAGGCTCATACTACTTTTCATAGCGCTCTGCCCAGCAACTCAGGACTATGAAGATGACAAAACTGAAGACTCGAGTGCTATATGCATCATCACATATGCAAATTCATGGATGGATCCTATAAAGGCCCACCTAATTGGAGCAAATGATGGACAAGGAGCCGAAGGAGTGCGGGTCACCAGAAGAGCAGCTAGGTTCGTCCTTCTAAATGGAGAATTGTACAAAAGGTCATTCCACGGACCATGGCTCAAATGCATAAGAGAACAGGAGACAACTCAAGTGTTGAAAGAGGTACATTCTGGGAGCTGTGGAAATCACTCTGGTCCAAGGACTTTGTCTCATCGAGTCATAACTGCGGGTTTTTACTGGCCGACACTAAAACAAGACTCGAAGGAATTTGCTCAAAAATGTGAAAACTGTCAAAGGTTTGCAAACCTAAGCCACAAGAAATCTGAAATGCTACACACATATGTGCCAGTTTGGCCATTCCATCGGTGGGGAATAGATATTGTTGGAGAATTATCGAGGGCAACAGGAGGAAAGGTGTTCGCTATAATTGCAACTGACTCATTCACGAAATTGGTTGAAGTCGAGCCATTGGCTAGCATATGCGACACACAAATGATAAAATTTGTATGGAAGAACATAGTTTGTCGCTTCGGGTTGCCGGGTGAAATAGTAACTGACAATGGAAGGCAATTCGTCAGCAAAAGATTCAAGGATTTTTGTGAGGGAATAGGAATTATGTTGATTAATTCAACTCCGAGATACCCAGAGTTGAATGGCCTTGCAGAGTCGACAAACAAGACGGTGTTGAATATACTCAAAAGGAAATTGGGAGCCTCAAAGTCAGATTGGGTGGACGAGTTGCATGTTGTACTTTGGTCATATCGAACCACACCAAGGACTATCAAAGGAGAAACTCCATTCGCGCTCGCATACGAAGCAGAGGCAGTGGCACCAATTAAAGTAATCAAACAAAGCACGCAAGTGGAATGGTTCGATGAGGAGAAAAATCAAGAGAAGCGATTCGAATCGCTTGAGTTGCTCGATGAAAGAAGAGGAGAGGCCATAGGGTCGATGAGAAAGAAGTAGAAAGCGATTGAACATTACTACAACAAGTCTATTAGACTAAAGTCATTGAACATTGGTGATTGGGTTCTAAGGCAAGCATTTCAAAATACGCAAGAGTTGAACGCTGGAAAGCTGGGGCCGACTTGGGAGGGGCCTTACATAGTCTCAGAGATAGTGAAGAATGGGGCTTATCGTATCAAGACCCCCGAAAGAAAGGATGTTCCAACTGCCTGGAACATCAAATATTTAAGGAAATTTTATTTCTGATGTAATAGTGAAGTGAATAACAAAGTTTCCAATGTTTTAAATAAAGATTCATCGATATATAGTTGATGATTCGAGAAATAGATTGTATTCAAAATTGTAGATTCCCATACATATAAAAAAAGGGGGGGAATGCGAAACAAACATCCATGTCAACCGAAAACATGTAAAAACATCCAATTTAACGCATAAAGAGTTCAAAAGCCAAGACTCGAGGGGGAGGTTCAACAGCTTAGTCAATCTTGTCGTTCTGCTTCTTTGATCGAACCTCATCATCCTGCTCAGAGCCCGACTCCTCGTCAGCAACAGACTCGGCCAGCAGGAAGCTTAAATTGAGATCAGGATATTTCTCGAGAATCATCCCTTTGATGTTTGAAGCAGCCAACTTCCCCATGTCGTCGAATACGGGACGATCGATACTGGTATTCATAAGTTCGTACAAGTCAAGTCCTACACCGGTCGTCTTAGCCTTCTCGAAAGCATCCTGAAGGGCTTGCAATTCCTGCTCCTTGCTAGCCAACTGTGCGGCCTGTCTATCCCGGAAGAGTTTTTCTGATTGCAACTCATTGATGGAGGCAACTTTCTCAGATTGAAGCTGCTCGACGAACTGCTAAGCTGACAATAGCTCATCCTTGATAGATTTCAAAGCTTCAACAACTTCATCTCTCTCCCTCTCCACAGCACCCATCGCCTGAGCCACAGCAACTCGATCTCTTCTTTCCTCAGAGATGACTTGCATGGCCCTAGAGTAGGTGGCTCGAAAACCTTTGAGATACTGCATTCAGAAATTATAAGATTAAAAATAAAAAAATTGGATGACTCGAGACAGAAAGCTGGTACCTTCACATAAACGTGCAAAAAATCCAAAAACTTCTTGTAAACAACATCTGAGGTATACCACGGAGGGCCAGCTCGAGCAACACGAATGAAAGTCGAAAAATCACCACCTCCGCTGGCCACCAATCGACGATCCCTCGTGGCTTGCTCGACGCACTCAACATTGACATGCAAAGTAGATTCAGTACGAGATGAATCCAATGCGGTGTCACCCTGATTCTCAGTGTTTTGAGTCAAGTCAAGGATGGTTTTCTCCTCCAGAACAAGTACATCCTCAACCTTTCTCTTGTGCCGTTTCGCCAAGGGAGCATTATCATCAGAGTCAACATCATCAGAAAAGTTCTTCGTTGCAATCTCTGACGAAGCCTTAGTCGAGGCCTCAGTACCACTTTCCTTCTTCTTCCTCTTATGCGTCATCTCGGCTCTACACTGCCTCATTCGAATAAGCTCTTCTGGAGTCAACTTAGTCATATCTTTAACACTGTTAATGTTAGCCCAACGACTACCAATGAGTCGATCAATGTCCTGAATTGAGTACTCATACGCCTGAGCAATCCGGGAACGCTCGACGTCTGTGAGGGCTGGTCGAAAAGGACCTAAAAACAGAGTTAGTGATATAAAAATCAAGGAAATGAAATATAACACTTACGAGAAGCAAATCGAAGTATCCCGGACAAGGAGGGCTGCTCCGTTGGAATTTGCACAAAAAAGAAATCATCAACCCAACCCGCATTATTAGTCGAGCACCCTTTAATCAGGGGCTTTTGATCGCTACCGGTATGTTTAGTGAAAAAGTAGTAACTCTCGTTGTGCTGACTATGAAGATTATATAGTTCGGCAAACTCCCGAGCAGTATGCAACCCAAGGTTAAGATCATGGAATATTAACAATGTTCCCATCATGTGCCTCCAAGCCATCGGGGCCAATTGAATGGGGGCTATGTTGTAATAATCAAGGACAGAAACAAAGAACGGGTGCAAAGGAAGTCTGATTCCATATCGAAAAACCCGTGTAGAAAAAGCAATGAAACCTAATGGTGGTCGATGGGGCTACTGATCAAGATCGGGGACAATGGGGTTTAAACGAAAAGATAAGTAATATTTGTAAAAATAACTCCTAAGGAAATCAAAGTCGAGTGAGGATTGAGATTTAACAAGAGATCCCTTAAATTTTTCATCGTATTCAGTCAGAAAAGTTTGGAAAACAATTTCACCATAAGGCGGGAGAGAAGAAGAAGACCGCTCGCCGGAAGAAGAAGAGGCACAGTCAGAGTTAGCGAACGGAGCGCCAGTTTCCCCTATTTTCGACATCTTAAATAAATTTCTAAGGAAGAACGACTTACCGGAAGATAGCTTACGAAATTTGGGGAAGCAAGTAGAACCAAATTGTTATCGTGAAAAAGGAGAATCCCGGTGACTCCACAAAGACCAGGCAAGCACGGAGACAAATATTTCAGAAAGAGGGTGCTTGAAGAAGATGAACAACCCAATTGTGAATGAAAATATAAAGAAGGGAAGTAATAAAGAGGAGTTATTGGAAAACCCCGAAATCCACGCTGCTTAACTCGCACACGCAAATCAAATGCAGACACGTGTCCCTTTTTAAAGTTTGAAAATAAAATTCGAATTTCAAAACGGACAAGAAGGGAAGCCGAATAGCAAGTCGGTCAATGAATAAGGCAATGAGTTAATCAATTAGAGAGAAGCCTAATAGTGAGTCGATCAAATGAATTGGCCGAGTTAACCAAGTGAAGCCTAATAGCGAGTCGATCAGATGAATTGGCCGAGTTAACCAAGTAAAGCCGAATAGCGAGTCGATCAACGTGGTTGGCAGTGATTTAACCAACTTGGTTGAAGGCAATCAGCAGGTCGATCAACCTAACGAGCAACAATGTAACCGATTCGAGTGAAAGTAAATACCGATTGAGCTACGAAACGCTCCGAGACGATCTCTCGACTGAGCTGCGAAACACTCCGAGGCGATCTCTTGAGTGAGCTACGAAATGCTAATTATTAATATATTACCAAATTTGTTTCCATATCGGTTCCAATAATTAATAATCTAATTATTAAAATATTACCAAATTGATATTAATCCTGTTATACCCAAGCTCGAACCATCTTACATGGTTCGATCAACATCCATCCCTCGAGACATGTGATGAGAGATGCAGACACAACATAATGCCTCGATCAACGCTAGGCAACAAGTTATGAAAGGAAACTATATTGAAATCCGCAATGAAGGCGCGCGTCAAGCAATCAACTAACGAGAATCAAGGGATTAGCAAGATTCTAGCTGTAATTACTCCTTGTATAGAATGTTAGCTATAAATTCCTTGATTCGAGCAACTTCCATGTAAAGATTGATTGATTTAGTATAAAAAGACGAGGAAGAAACTATGAAGCTTTTTTGGGGGAAAAAATTCAATAAAAAGAAGAGAAAAAGATTATCCTTTCAAAACTCCATATTAGTACTCTTTCAATTCTACCTTAGAACCTTCAAGAAACAAAAATCCAATTAATAAATTATTATATACTAATCTTATTAGTATATCAATCTACAAAGTATATTAATTTAATTAATAATCTAGTACTATTCTAATTAGTACAAAATCTTAGTCCATATCTTTCACTGTCCTTTTTTTATAAGTCCTTCCATCGACTCACAGAAGCTGAAATCGATAAGTATTCGTTTATTACTTCTCTTGTTGTCTCCCTTGTCCATCGAGGTTAGGGACTGAGAGACGTTTGATGAGCTTGTCACGGTCAGTTACTCGGCAAATAATCCTTCGCTAGACAGCTCCTTGGCTTCTGTCCTTCCTCGTCATGCAAAGGTTGCTTCACTTGTCTTGCACGAGTATTATTTGGGCTAATTCTCCTTCGTCGACAACTTTGATCGTATGCCTCGAATGGAATTGCCTCGGCCAACGAACTTGGGCGCTTATTCTCCTTCATCAATTGATCTTGGGCATCCCGTTTTGGGTTTGTTCTCCTTCTGTCAAATCAATCTTGGGCCTTCTATTTTGTACATGTTGAATTTGTCCTATAAGGCGTATCTCAATAATTCTTAACAATATTGGCACTCTAATTTTATCATGCATGCATGCATTCTAATTATTAATATTTTAAATTTTTAATGAGCACAATATTTGCATTGATGCAATTATGAAATTAAACATAAAAAAACAAACACAACTTAAACGAATAATATTTGTAAATCAAATTTGTGAAAACTTTCTTTGGCCGTTGGAACTAATCGACCACTGTAGCACCAACATACATTTTTCTTCTCCATATAAAAAACACGATTATCGAACCTAATCATGTTTATGCTAATTAATCAATTAATAAAATACCACCCCATCAGACCCACAGATTCCCTCTCTCTGTCTCTGAAAACAGCTGCGCCACAACACCCAGTTTCTTCCTTACCTTGTGCTGAAATTCACCTCTTATTTAACTCTTCAATTCATTAATCATAATTCACTTTCACCATAATTCTCCACACCTGCCCACAATCTGCTGCCATGCATGCCTTAGCGTTCGCCACCCCACTATCATGCACTCCACGTGGTCGTCGCCTGCCGCCGCCCTCTGCCGTAGCAGCCCCTTCGCGCCACCACCAAATCACCCACTCAATGCCTCCGGAGAAAGTCGAGGTTTTCAAATCACTCGAGTCATGGGCTTCCAACCATCTACTGCCACTCCTCAAGCCTGTCGAGCAATGCTGGCAGCCCAATGAGTTCCTCCCAGACCCTGCCCAGCCCTTCACCGACTTCGTCGATGAAGTTCGGGCCCTCCGGCACAGGGCCTCCGGGCTTCCCGATGATTATTTTGTGGTGTTAGTCGGAGATATGGTCACTGAGGATGCATTGCCCACTTATCAAACGATGATCAATACCCTCGATGGAGTCCGCGATGAGACCGGCGCAAGCCCGAGTCCGTGGGCTTCTTGGACTCGGGCTTGGACCGCTGAGGAAAACAGGCACGGCGATCTTCTTCGGGCCTATCTTTACCTTTCGGGCCGGGTTGACATGGTGATGATCGAGAGGACCGTGCAGTACTTGATTAGCTCTGGAATGGTAAGACTTCTTCTTTATATTTCTCATATGAAAATGGGTCTGCTTTTTTACGTGTCAAGTGATTTAGGATACAAATCAATCATCATTTTTACAGCCTCATTTTTCAAGAATATTACCCATGATTACACAAATCTGAAAATGAAATCATCAACTACATTCATCTCATAACATATTAGTCTCACATTAAATGACATATCAATACATTATGACATTGTGTTAATTAATTGCTGTGAATAAATTAGGATCCAAGGACAGAAAACAACCCTTATTTGGGCTTTGTGTACACCTCCTTTCAAGAACGAGCCACATTTGTATCACATGGAAACACGGCTCGCCTAGCCAAGGAAGGCGGGGATTTGGTGCTTGCCCGCATATGTGGGACCATTGCAGCCGATGAGAAGCGCCATGAGAATGCTTACATAAGGATTGTCGACAAGCTACTCGAGATCGACCCGAACGGAGCAATGCTCGCCATAGGCGACATGATGAGAAAGAAAATCACAATGCCAGCTCATCTGATGTACGACGGTCGGGATCCAAATTTGTTCGATCATTTTGCGGCTGTGGCACAACGACTCGGAGCCTACACGACAGAGGATTATGCGGATATCTTGGAGTTCTTGATCGGACGATGGGGGTTGGAGAAGCTGGATGGATTGAAGGGCGATGGGAGGAATGCGCAGGAGTTCGTGTGTGGTCTGCCACAGAGGATTAGGCGGCTGCAGGAACGAGCGGATGAGCGAGTCAAGAAGCTGAAGCCGCTTGGGGTGAGGTTTAGCTGGATCTTTAATAACGAAGTTGCTGTGTAGTAGGTTTGATATTTTCTTCTATTCTCATGTTTTGAATGTGAATTTGCAGTTTTCTTTTTTTTTTTTTTTTTTGGGCAAGTTTTTTTAAATCCTTAATTTCAAATGTTCAAATTTAACGGAACTCGTACGGCCCATGGGGTCACTACATATGGAGACTCACGAGTTAAAAAATAAAATTATAAAAATGACCTGACGATCGTACCTACTAAGCAATATACAACATGCATTTAATATTATTCCGTCATCCTAATTTATTAGTCATATTTTCTTTTTGATTTATTTTATTTATTAGTTTAATTTTCTAAAAATGATAAAAAAAAATTTACTTCACCAATAAAATATTAATTTCATTGCACTTAAAAATATTAATTATTGTACCACTTCAAAATAAGACTATTAATTTGGAACGGAATCAGTATATTTGTTGAAATAATCTTGAGTTAATTTGTTGAAATAATCTGAGTTAAATTGACAAGTGAAAGTATAGTTTTGGGGTAAAACAAGAAAAAATATATAAATATTTAAATTATAAAATTATATATCATGTTTTTCCTGCTATAAAATCGGTCTAAGTTTATTTTGGTTTCATGGTTAGGTATTCATTGACTGTGTTATTTGATTCATTATTAAGTGTAAGATGATATTAATGTGGTGTTGATTAAGTCATTGCATGTTATGTAAATGTGATATTTTTTATAACACATTATTTTATATTTCAATTTAATAAATTAATCAAGACAAATTCTTAGATGAGACGGTCTTATCCTTTTTATTGTGAGATGGATTTAATAAATTTTTTAATTTATTGAAATGATGAATTTCTTTATTGCAAATGATGTATGATTTTGTTACAAATAATGTAGTTTTTTATACAGATTTAATATATATAATGATGTATTTAATTTATTAAAATGATATATTTCTTTATTGCAAATGATGTATTTCTTTATTGTAAATAATATATTTTTTTAAAATAAAATGATGTAGAACGATCCTTGGCAAGAAATTTCTAAATGGCAACTCGTGTTGTCCATCGTAGACTTAAACCCTACAATTGATATCAGAGCCAGGTTGATGTTCTTAGGCTCTATCTTGGATAGATTGAGATTAAATAAATATGTATGTTCAAGGATGATTTAAATTGTCGTGGATGTTTTTGTTCTCGTGGCCTGCTCGTTTTTGGATCTGTTTTTTCACCACGAGAAAATCCGTGGTTAGATTTAATAGGAAAAATCATGTAATAGATCTACATCTATTTTTTGTATTTTCTATTTTTTTAAATCTGTAAAATTGAGATCTGGAAGAATTGAAGAACGAAGAACAGAAGAAGCCACATGAACTAGGGTTCAGCCACCTCTTAGATCTCACCGGCGGCTGAGCCGCCGGCGGCGAAAGGTGGCGGCGGCGGGCAGAATCTCGGCCTGTGGCTGGGCCGCACCTGTTTTGACTGCTGCTCGTTTTTCCGGCTGATAGCAGGCAAGGCGGCGGAGGAGATGCCCAGGCCAGCGGTGGCGCGCGGGCTCGCCCGTCGTGCGCGCGCGTATACGGGCAGCGCACTGTCTCCTCGCTACTGCAAGATGGCTTTCTCCGGCGAACCGCAGTGCTGCGTGAGTGGTGAACGGCACGGGCAACAGCAGGGCCGCGCGCAGTCGCGCGCGGTGGTGAGTTGTAGCGCAGCAAGGCTGCTGCTGCTTCTGTCTCGCGCGTTTCTAGGACCGGAGGCGCAGCGGTGCGCGACTGGCGGTCGGACTGGGCTGGCGGCGGCGGATCTGTTGCTACGTCTGCTATAGCTTCTTGCGCACGTCCAGATTCGCAGAGCTGTCGCCGGAGGATCGAACGGCAGGCGACGCGACTAGCTCGGCTGTTGTCGAGGCTGAAGCGCGGGTTGGGCGGCTGCAGGCCGTGCGTGGCGGCGCCGGTAGAGCGGCTGCTGTGCAAAACTAGGGTTTCAGCCCTAGGGTTTGCAGATTCGGGCTTGCAGGCCCAGAGGCAGCCCGTAGTCTGAAAAATTAGGGTTTGTGTTGCTGTTTGGGCCTGAAACCCAAATTCGAAGCTCAATTGATGTTTTGCCAATTCAAATCAGATTTCTAGTCAAACGGAGGCCCAGTTTGAAGATCTGTATTGCAATTAAATCTTGTAATAGTTAGATTTAATTATTTTTCAGTTGTAATCTCATCTGAGGGGCCACGAGAAATTTTATTTGTTTATTTAATTATTTCTCGTACTGATGTGATTTATTATGTGCGCACTAGTAAATAATAGGAAGCATGATTATTTGCTTTAATTATTTACTGTTCAAGCATGTTGTAATTTTTAAAATTATCAAGCATGCTTTATGTGATTTATTTTATGTTTTAAATTGTGTCTATAAATTCCGAAATCATATTAATTTATGATGGAATTTTGGGTTTGACATAATTTATAGGAACATAAAATAATATGTGCGCATGAAACCTTTAGAATTAAAAATACTAAGCTGGATTTTGGTTCTTTTCTAACCAAGATCATTAGACCTCCACAAATACGGCCTCTCATTGGAAGTAATGCATTTCAAAGCGTAAACGTCTACTCCAATAGCTTGCGTTAGAAATAAATTACCAGTTCTAATGCGATATGGTTTCTAAATAAAACATTTAGTTCAAGATGAGAAGTGGGAGCCTCTGAGCAAACGTCTACTCCAGTAGCATTGAGACAACTTTCACTGGTCTCTAAGATTAAACTAAATGAGATAATGAAGGATGTGAGGGGCATGCGGTATGGGTCGAGTACGTATGCTAAATTGCCTTTTAACATCCTGAGTTAGGATTGTGGTTACTTTAGCTTAGATGTTGCCTGAGCACAACTCATGCATGAGATCCCTGCTCAAGATAGGTGAACATGGTCTAAAGATCTCCAATGTTAATTTCTTTTGTCGGCGGATACTTGGCATGGAGAGAAATTAAAGGACTTATTTTGGTCTGGTCGAGCGTTTGCCGTAAACGTCTACTTTAGTAGCTTGCGGTAAATTAGCTTGGGCAATTGGAGGAAGCAAGTTGCATTGTTTTATCTAAAGGTTCTATGCATATTTGTTTCAATTGTTCGTAGTATGTACTTACTTGAATTCGCTTATTTGTTTTCAGATATGTCTATGAATAATGTCATTAATATCCTCGCTCAAAATCCTCTCAATGGTCCGAATTTCCTTGAATGGAAACGTAATTTAGATTATATCCTTGTTGCGGAAGAACACAAGTTTGTCATTACTGACCCTTGTCCTCCAGTCCCAGCTGCTGATGCTACTCCTGAGCGGCAGCAGTCTTACGATAAGTGGATCAAGTCTAATAATGTAGTGAAATGCTACATGATGACCACTATGAGTAAGGTACTGCAGCTGCAGCATCAACATTATGATAAGGCCTGTGAGATTATGGATAATCTAACAGCGACTTATGGGGAGACCGACAGAACTATCAGATTCAATCTCATGAGGGAGATTGTGAGTAAGAAAATGTCTAAAGGCAGTTCAGTGAGAGAGCACGTGGTTTCCATGACTCACCTCATGGATGAACTAACGTTGCATGGTGGTGGTATTGACGCAGAAGCCCAAGTCGATATCATACTAAACTCTCTTCCCGAGTCCTTTGAAAACTTCAAGTTGAATGCTGTGATGAACAAGGAGTATACTCTTAATGAGTTACTCACTGACTTGATGGCAGTACAGTCCCTGATGGAACCCGAAAAAGTAGTTTTAGTTTTTTCCGGTAGCCGGTCTGCTGCTCCTAAATGGGCAAAACCTAAAAGAGCGGCTAGGAATAAGAATAAGAAAACTGCTGGTGGGAACAATGGAGTTTATGCTCCAAAGAAAAAGGCTGGGAAAGTTAAAGGAAAGGGCAAGTGTTACCGCTGTGGCAAGATAGGACACTGGAAAGCAAATTGTCCAGGTGTTAACACCAATGGACAAGGTACGTCATCATTTAAATGTCTAGTATCAGTTTTCTACTCCTTGTGAGTAGTGGTTACTATGAGTACTAATCATGTTTTGGCTGCGCTATGCAGAGAATCAAGCTGATGATACTACCAACTCCAAGGAAGATGCTAGAGATTGTTCTCAAGCTGTTGGAGTTATTTGCTTTAAGTTCATGTTAAAACTATGTTTTAATTCAAGTTTTTCTGAAGAGATATTGGTTTGGTTTTGATAAACAATTTTCATCTGTTGTTATGGATTATCAGTTATTCAGATAGCGTCTTTATATCATAATGAATAACAATGTTTTCTATTATGGATGATTGTCTCTTCATTACTTGATCACATAAACTATCAGTGTTCTAAGGTATAATTTAAAGAATCTCTATAGAAATAGGTTACATCAGTCTAAGTAGTTTTAAATAATTCATGGAATTATGGATCCAATCCAGGTATTCCTAAGAATGGTACTTATGACAACTACTTAGAGGTATAAGATGGTAACCAGGCCTTTTAATAGGCGATTGTATCTCTATAGATTATTTCGTGTTTGCTCTGGTTTGCTGGTTTGAGTCTACTTCCGCAGTTGCCTTAACAGGCATTGATACTGTAATCATTTAAGATTTGGATATGTTTATCTAGTTCACTACAAGTCTTAGTCTCTTGCATTAATCAAGAGCGTTCAAGACTAAGGTAGAGAATAAGTTAAACAAGACCATAAAAACATTATGGTTCATTTAAATGGTATATCTTAAGTGATGGGGTTTTATAGTATCTGGCAGAGCAAAGGGATTGCATCCCAGTTAACTACACCTATTATTCCTCGATTGGGATAGTGTAGGTAAAACGAAATAAGATTCTTTAAAAGTTTATAAGTTATGCCAGCTTTGCCAAATTTTCGTTTTTGGGAAGAGCGCTAAAAGCAGTTGTGTGTTTGCTTAATCTAGTGCCTTGTAAATCAGTTCCAAAAACCCTAGCAGACCTTGACTCTGTCAAAAGGGCAATGATGGGTAATTCGGCTGTTAAGCTGATATAGGAAACAGATTGGTTGGAAGAGAGGTTTAAGCTAGTACTGCTTTGTGGGTTATTCCAATTGAACGAAAAAGATGGTTGCTTTGTATATCCTAGATACAAGCAAGTTGTATAGGATGAAACCATGAATCCAAATGTGAGATTGTCCTCTAACGTATTACAGAAGACAATTTAAATCCATCAGGAAATACCCCGTGGCATATTGAGCATACCTTGGAAGGTATGGTACCAATTACACGGTCACCTGTGTAAGGTGGCAAACCACAAATTAATGCACCATTAACTGACAACGTAAAAGGAGTATCGTTGCAGTGGGAGGTAGCCTTAACAGGCTTAATGGTACTAGTTCGTGGAAACAATCTCTGGACTTGTCCCCAGCTTAATGAACAGCATTGTACTTATCCCTTAAAGTGCAACGAAGCTGTTAAGACAAACGATGCAGTTTAATGACGTCAAGTCATGGATTCAGAAATAAATCAGTAAATGTTATGATCGTATATCAGAATCAGTGATTGCCAAATAGCTTACCAGCTATAAGTAACTGATTGATATACAAGGAAAGAAATGCTCGAATGGTAACCTAGTATATTCGAATGTCTAGGTTAGTGAGTAAGGTATGTTTCACAACAATACCTTATCACTGGTTGCGACTATTAAACCCATTCGAATTCTTTTAACCATTACATCACATATGAATCTAAATATCTGGAAGATAGATGACGTCATCCGTATTTTATAAACGGGTACCTTGATAAAAGGTGACGACATCATGCTAGATAAGTTATATGCTGCAAAGTGAAAAGCATCATGTCTGGAAGCCAAGGTAGTTCTAGTATGAACTTAAAGGAGCTTCAAGGTCATGTAAAAGATATTTCAATATTGTCTATCGAGAATGATAGTTTCATGTACCAGCTGTGTGTCAGCGGAAGCGTGGTTTTCCTTGCACATTATGTAGATGGTATTTTCACTTTCGGAAACGGAGTGGAGATATTGTCAGGCATAAAGAGATGGTTATCCGAACAGCTTCAGAAGTAGGACTTATGAGATTTTGGAACATCTTTTGAATTAAGGTCTTTTGTTATCACAAGAAAAGGATGTTCAGGTATCTCAAGTCGCTTAAATTGATTCTGTGGTGAGTCGTTCATAGCAAGAAAGATTGTTATCTTTCAATATTGTAAATGAACGAGGTTAGATATCTTTAATGCTATAAGCAAGTTAAACAGATATAAATTTAACTCAGGACAAGCACATTGGTTTACAAATGTGTCATGTGAGTTGAATGGTATCGGATATCCAGGAGGATCATAAGGAAAGGAAATTGACCTCTAACTATGTGTTGGCCTTGGAGGAGGAGATATAGGAGTCTAACACAGAAGTGTGTTGCGGATTCCGGTAAGAAGGTTGAGTCTTTGATAGCTTCATTAGCTTCGCAAGAAGCAGTGTAACTCCGGTGTTACCCTCTAGAGGTGTGTGTTCTGAGTTTGCCTAATAAAATCACATAGAATTGTGATCATGTTGGTGCAATGACAAACTCAAGGGAACCCAAGACTCACAAGGTGGTGAAACACATAGGATGTGTGGTATCACATCATACGAGAAATCGTGACAAGAGGTGACGTGAATGCAGTGGGAGTGATTGACAGTATAGACACACTTAATACTTTGATAAAGCAATGGTATTATGCTTTAAGTATAAGTGGGAGATTGTTGAGATTATATACTGAAAGCATATATGATTAAGTGTTTTGTACACTGGTCTTCATATATGTGTTGTCACAACAATGCTCGATGTCTGATGAAACAAACATACAACGAACCATAATATCTTATTATCTCGCCTATAGGGATGAACATATGGTGTGTAGGAGATCACAGAGGATCATATGAATCGTTTGACCTAGGGAGATATAAACAGTATCACAGCTGAGACAGTCCCTGGATAGGCTGTCGGTCTAAACTGCGGCACATCGGTTCACAAGTGGGCTTATCTTAGCTACTTGATATGTCGGTACATGGTTATGTATTGATGGGATCAACAGTGGGATGTGCCATTCTCATTGACATATGAATGAGCTAAATCCCTAACATATTTTCTATGATCTTAAACCTAACTGAAGGATAAGGGGCACACACAGATTGACCACACTTTGATTTACCATGGTGGCGAGTCTTACATGTACTCTTATACCCGTATTTTGGGTGTTGGCAATTTGTGTATGGCCTGCTTAGTCTGGACGTTTAGGTAAGCATATCCGTTTCAGGATTGTGACATTCCCTGAGGAGCTCACAAGGTTCATTATGCTAAACCCTACAGGTTGAATTATTTAATTCAGGCATAAGTGAAAAGGAGTGAGTGGTATTACTCAGGAAATAAGAGATTAATTAATTGTGGTTGATTGTCATAAGCCAAATTAATTGATGAATGTCTAAAACCTTAAATCTGTGGATCATGTTTGTTTGGTGCAACTCGTTCCTAATAACGTGGTAATAAAGGGGCGAGTCAGCATTATTACCGTGGTGAAGGTTACAACAATGTTTTATTAATTAATTATGTTCTGGGTTGAACAAGGAAGGATTAATTAATAAAGAGGGCCCACTTTATTATTTGCATCTAGTCCCTGGTCTGGCCCATGAACTGCTCAAGTCCATTAGGGTTAGGGTTTCTCAAAACCCTAACACTATATATAGGCCTTCTCTCTATCAGATCAAGTTAGACTTTTCAGTACATTGAAAATAGAGAGAGACGGCGGCGGCGATCTGGAAGGGAGGAACTGATCAATTCCTCCAGATCTCGGATCCAACTTGGTAGATAATCCTCACCAGATTTCCAAGGAGCTAGGAAACATATCAGAAGATCAGATCTGTAGAAACAACTGTCCATCGCCGGCGTTCTATCTCAGATCTAATGTTATTTCATCGTTATTGGCTCCGATCTAGATCTGTAGATCAAACGGTGAAATTAGGTATTCCCTAAATCCATCCTCTACAATTAATTTTGTAGGAGCATGCATAGGATCGCATGTTTTATTTAATTGAAATTCATTCTTGATATCCTAAGAACGATCCTTGGCAAGAAATTTCTAAATGGCAACTCGTGTTGTCCATCGTAGACTCAAACCCTACAATCTGAACTTTAAAACCATTAATTATATTGCCAGAAATAACATTGTTGCAGGTTTACCACAAGAAACCTTCAAAAAGGAAGGAGTATGCAGAGCCTGTCAACAAGGAAAGCAAGTCAAAGTGTCCTTCAATTCAAATCCAGAAAAGGCCACTTCAAACAGAGTTCTTGAGCTACTGCACATGGATTTAGTCGGCCCTCTGACACCACCCACTGTAGGTAACAAACAATATACTTTAGTTGTTATTGATGATTATTCCAGGTACACATGGGTGAGGTTACTCAAAAGAAGGGACGAGGTGAAAACTATCCTTCCGGAGCTGATAATTAGAGTTCAAAACGACAAGGAGCTCACGGTCAAAAGGATCAGATCCGACAATGATACAAAATTCTGCAATGGAACATTGATGGATTTCTGCGCCAACGCTGGGATAGGACATTAAAGGTCCACTGCAAGAACACCCCAGCAGAACGGCCTAACAGAAAGAAGGAACAAAACCTTAAAAGAAGTTGTGTGTACAATGCTTGCCGATATGGATCTAAGTTAAAGATACTGGGGAAAAGCTGCAATGAATGCTTGCTACACGCAGAATAGAAGCGGATTGAATCTTCGCTTCAATAAGACTCCCTATGAAATATATCATGGTCGTAAGCTTTCTTTAGCTCATCTTCGTATTTTTGGTTCATCATGTTATATCCATAATAATGGGAAATCGAAATTAAGTACTTTTTCTCCCAAAGCCCATGAAGGAGTGTTCCTAGGATATGGACAACCATCTCACAAGGGATACAAAGTGCTTAATAAGACAACCAAACTTGTGAAAATAACATGCAATGTTATTTTTTATGGAGCTACTTTAGTGCGCAAGACCATAAGAAGTCAAAGAGATGAGTTTCATTAAACCAATGATATCAATGGACCTTCGGGCTCGAATACTTCTGAAGCTAAACCAAATGATCCAACTAGGTTAATGAATGAATCATCATCTCTACTGAAAACCTTGACTGATCAATCGACAGTCAAGAGGGCCTGTGATGCAATCGGTAATATTGAGGCCACCATACAATCTCTCAAAGAGCATACAGATCAAGCAAAATGAGAATACGGTTGAAGGTTCCCAGAATGGCGAGAGAATTACTAAAGACCACTCTGCTAAAGACAACCAAGAGCAGACTACTACAGAAAGAGTACTACACCAATGATATAGAATCCAGCAGTTGACATGCCAGAAGACAGTCATTCAGCAGAAGACAACTCAACAAGGGTAGCAGATAGCTTGGAAACCCTACAGCTTGTGGATGTACCAGTTTCAAAGGAACCCATCGGACCATCCAGCAGTCAAATCATCCCTATAGAAGAACTACAAAGACCCAAATGGTTGCTCAGAGGTCACCCCACTAAAGCGATTCTAGGAGATATTGCTGATCCAATCCGAACCAGACATAGTGCACTGCTTGCCTGCTTTATATCACAGGAAGAGCCTACCAAAGTAGCAAACACGCTCAAATTAGTCGACTGGATCAACGCAATGCAGGAGGAACTATCAGAGTTCATAAGGAATCAAGTATGGGATCTCGTCGATCATCCAACACATCAATCAGTAATAAGAACTAAATGGGTATTCAAGAATAAGCGAGACAAAAAGGGACTCGTCGTTCGCAACAAAACCAGATTAGTTGCTAAAGGATACGTGTAATGTGAAGGAATCGACTTCAACAAAACATTTGCTCTAGTACCTCGCTTGGAAGCAATCAGATTATTCCTTGCATATGCTGCTCATCATGGGTTCATAGTATTTCAGATGGACGTCAAGAGTGCATTCCTAAATGGCGAATTAAAGGAGGAAGTCTACGTGGAATAACCTTCAGGTTTCGAATGCGGAAACAAGGTGTATAGACTAAGGAAAGCTCTCAATGGTCTAAAGCAAGCCCCAAGAGCTTGGTATGAGACGTTATCGCAGTTCCTGCTGAAGAATGGATTCAGGAAAGGAAATATCAACAAGATGCTATTCTTGATCAAAGATGCTGAAGACATTTTGCTTGTTCAAATCTATGTGGATGACATCATATTTAGATCAAGAAATTTAAGTCTCTACGAGAAGTTTGCTCGACTTATGCAAACTAACTTCCAAATGAGTATGATGGGAAAAATGTCATATTTCGTAGGTCTACAAGTCCAGCAATCCACGATGGGATTTTTATTCATCCGAAGAAGTATAAGAAATATCTCATCAGCAAATTTTGTCCAGAAAAGACAAAGACTCTGCGGATTACCATGAGTACAGCATGTCAGATATCAATGGATGAGGAAGGCGAATCTGTAGAACCCACAACATACAGAGGAATAATTGGTTCACTGCTATACTTGATTGCCACACACCAGATATTTCATATGCTATTGGCGTATGTGCCAGATATCAAGCAAATCCGAAGAAATCACACATTGAGTATGCTCGAAGAATTGTTAGATATCTGAAGGGAAGAGAATCTTTAGGAATTTGGTATCCCAGGGCAGATGATCTCACACTCATAGGATACTCGGATTCAGATTTTGGAGGTTGCAGAATTGACCGAAAGAGCACGAACTGAACATGCCTATTCCTGGGTCATAAGCTGATAAGCTGGTTCAGCAAGAAGTAACATTTCGTAGCAACATCCGCAACCAAAGCAGAATACGTAGTTGCTGTCAGCTGCTGCACACAAGTGCTATGGATCAAACAACAACTTCAAGACTACGAAGTTAGCCCAATTTACTGCGACAACAACAGTGCGATGTGCATCACGAAGAATCCTGTTCACCACTCCAGAATGAAGCACATCGATATCCAACATCACTTCATTCAAGATCATGTTGAGAAAAAGGATATCTCTATGGATTACATCAGGACAGAGGATCAGCTAGCAGACATATTCACCAAGCCTCTAGCAGAAAGCAGATTCAAAGAGCTTTGTCTTAAGCTCGCCTTATTGGAATTAGATGAGGTTACGGAAGAATGAGTCCCAGCTCTCATTCTGTTCTTGGACTATATTTATGGAATTCTATTGGTCTTCTAGAGGCGATGCAGAATAAGAGTGTGTCCTAGCTCACGCTCTTCAGAAGAAAAATTCTATATATAAGAAGATTAATGAGTCCCAGCTCTCAGTAATTCAATGGTCATGTACCGAAGGATATTGGTTCCAGCATATTACAAGATTGCTGAGTCCCAGCTCTCAACAGAAGGACGAGGACTGCTGAATCAATACATATTTGAATCAATCTTTGGAAATTGATAAAATAAGGGAATAAATATCGGGATACTCAACCGACGTATCAATTAAGATCATCATCAATGACAGAGAGATAATACATGTTCGCTATCATTACCGAAGATCTCGTTCAAAGGCTCGAGAAGATTTGGTTTTGAGAATAACCGCCACGTGGAAAGTAATTGCGAAATTGTCGGTTCCCAAGGCAGATAAAGAAATTAGAATATCAGAATTTCTAGGGAGACTGCATCTATTTAAGGAGGGGTTCATGCTCAAGATAGCCATACTCAAGATCCTTGAAACCCTAGATCTCTTACTTGCCTCATATTCTCATTTATCTAGAAACCCTGCTCGAAGAAATCAGAAATGTCATCCTTCACCATTTCACCAAAATACCTTCAAAATGTGTTCGAGCAACGTGACTAGGAAGTCTCCAAATTGAGATGAAGAGTCATAATCTTCACAGAGGTCACATCTAATAAGATTCTCTCAATTCTTGGTTCACCATGAATGATGAGTTTTCTCATATTAGAACCGAACGGAGATAGGCGGTCCACTCTGTTAGGTCATGATAGTTTTCTCGTTGGTGAGATAAAAACTTGTCAGGTGGGTCTGAAGATGGATATTCCTTAGTCACAAAGAATGGGAAAGCCCTCTAGGTTCCAGTCAACCAAGGTACTTCAGGGGCCCATTCAGGTTCTTCCCATCTTCAAGATTAAGCTTCAAATCCATGGAGAAGAAGAAGAGATCATGGGAAGGCTCTCAGATGGAGTAGATGCAACAAGAATCATCTACTTAGCATCTAAAGAGCAAAGAAAATCTCATGAATGGTGTTGTTTTTCAACAGTATGGCATTCAGAGCTAGAAGATTTGAAGTACATGGACCTGAGCAGATGATGAGATCTGTTGGTAATCAGACGTTTCCTCAATGACCAACTAGACTGTCCGCAGGAAGAAAAAGAGTTATCCATATAGAGCAGGAAGATGAAGAGTTGCTCATGGATACCTCAAAAGACATTGTTGTGGAAGCAAGGCGGCTTGCAGCAATGAGCTCGGGAAAAGACCAAGAAGGAGCAGATCTAGCAAAGGCGTTATTGGAGCAGTTTGAAGACAAATTGATCAGTGTAAACTTGTAGTTATATACTTTGCAAAATGTAACTCTTGTATATCAATGATATCAATAAATTGCTCGTGTTGATGACAATACTCTATTGTCTAAATCAAATAAATACCTAAATCAAATGCTAGAAAATTACACTCCTTGTGTATAGAAACCTATCAAAAAAATTATATTATTTTCCGTGAAAAAATTGAAAAATGAAAAGGAAAATCAAATGATAGGAATTTCTTAAAGGTCTTCCCAACCCCCGTCGGAAGCAGAGTACTTGAATGATGAAAAGGATATTCAATTCAAGCAAATTACTCTCTGCTGACTACTGAGTCCAAGCTCTCAGCAGATTCCTGACAGATACTGAGGTTGAGCTCTAAGTAAGCTGACTCCTGAACTTAAAAGTTCATTAAATCTAAAGAGTCTTGAAGAGCTGATGAATCTAAGCTTTCAGCAGATACCCAATGTTTACCTCAGTTGATTGACAATGATTGCTATTTTGGAATAGCAAACGAACCAGAAATAACTTATTGAGTCCAAGCTCTCAGTAAAGAGACTCTTTGTTCCCACATGGATCAAAAGTTAGAAGAGACTATCGTGTCTACTGAGTCCAAGAATGAATGCTGAGTCCAAGCACTCAGCAAATAGATCCTGGAATAAGTAGTTCACCTCAAGTAAAGAAAGAATGTTGAGTCCCATCTCTCAGCATAAGCCTTTCACATTGCTGAAACTCGAATGTTCAACCTATGCATCTTTGCATGTTGACCAGCAAGCAAAAAGGAGATAATTAATTCAAATATATCTCGAAAGGCGGGATTATCTAATGATGAAGAAACTGTAAAGTTTGCTTTCATTACAAAGTAACTCAAGCACAGGGAGGCGACGAATGCCAAGAAGACACGTCAGCCACGCACAAGGTACCGATGAAGTAGGACGTAAGGCAAACCGTCACTAACTGCCCAACCGTTGATTCATTCATATCACAAGGAGAGATCCAACTGCCCTCAGTAGAAGCCGATTAAAGATGGATCACATAAAAGAAATTTGGTTTGGGAATTCTAACCCTAATACTCCCGTACCCTCTGATTTGAAATTCTTCTACTCTACACTTTTTAAAGCTTTCAAAAGAATTCATTAATGGCGAAATCTTCAAACTGCACCGGTCCCCTACTGAATAATCCGTAAACACCAACATGTCCGAAGAACCAGAACAGTTCCAACCAACCTTCACAGGAATCTACCAGATGGAAGACATTAATGAGTCAATTCCATACTATCGACTAATCGCCATTATTCATGGAAAACTACCTGATGTTAACGATCAGAAAAGGGCTGCTCAAGTCAAGAAGGACAAGATACTGTACAAGCCACTATTCCGGAAGCACTGTGTGAAGATCTCACAGGTAAACTCGAACGGGAGAACCTGTTGAGATACTTATTTGCAGAACCAAAGAAATTTCATCCACACATAGTCGCAGAATTCTTTGCGCGTGCAGTTGTTGGTAAAGATGAAAAATTCTTCACCACGAGTGTTTTGGGTATTAAGATTGTGGTAAGCCCAGAAGTCATGGAGGAGAAGTATGGACTTCGCAATGATGGTGAAGATGTAGCCAACTACAAGATCAACGATGAAGCCGAGATGAAGAAGAGATGGCTGAGATGGAAGTCGAAATCTTACACCGATTCATGGAAAGTAGCAGCACCACTGAAATCTCTCGCAGAACCGATTAGAAGTTTAGCACAGGTTGTCATAAGGATGCTGATAGGTTTTGTATACTGAAAGCATTTATTATAATGAGTATACGATGGTTTATTTCTCCTATCTGTTAACAATCTTACATGTATGTAACAATGGTATCCTCTGGTCTCACTGATAGGGACGATCATACGGCGTGTTGTAGATCACAGAAGACAGTATGATCACTTGACCTAGTGAGACATAAACCTGATCACAACCGAGACAGCGTATGACGATACGTCTGTCTGGATGGCTGCGACATCGTCGGAATAAGTAGTCTGTCTTGGTTACTTTACATGCTGGTACGAAGGGGTGGCGTATTGATGGACCGCAGTGAGATGTATTCGTCTGTCTGACATCAGCGAATACAAGATCTTGTTATATTGATTGAGTCTAAACCCTAACGAAGGTTCAGGGGTTTGCACGGGTTGTCTGTTGCTTAGACTTGCCATGGTGGAGAGCCTGAGTAACGTGCTCGTATATCTGCATCTTGGGTAACAGCAGTTCGTGTAGTACTGCATGAGACTGGGTTTAGGTAATCATATCCGAGTAATAGGATGGGGACATTCCGTGAGGAGCTCAATGATATTCATCATGCCAAAGTCCTGCAGGCTGATTAAGTTCAGGCACGAGTGATAAGGATTGAGTGGTACTACTCAGGAATAATAAGATATTAATTAATTGTAGTTAGAGCTTTTCAGAAGCTCCAATTAATTAATGGATGTCCGGTAACCTTAAATATGGGGATTCTCAATTAATGCAACCCGTTCTCATAACGTGGTAATAAATGGGTAGGTCAGTATTAATTCTGTGGTGAAAAAGAATTAATATTAATTAATTAATTGTGTCCTGGGTTGTGGACATGGGAATTAATTAATTAGAGGCCCACTTTATTATTTGCATTAGGTCTCAGGTCTGGCCCAAGTAATATATGCTGAATGGAGCCTAGTAGCCCATTAGGGATAAAACCCTAGGTCTATAAATAGACCCCTCTCTCTCTGAAACCCTAGTCACCTTGATCATAATTCAAATCAGTCAAAACCCTAGGGAGAGAGAGAGTTGGGCGGCGCCAACTGTAGAGGGAGGAGAAGGATTTTCGCCTCTGGCCTACATCACAGATCTGTGGAATCCTCACCAGTAGCAGATCTGAACAGCATTGGGACACAGCCCTAAAGATCTAATCTGGAGTATAGAATTCTCTCTTCTTCTCTTTTGTTTTCGATTTTCTCTAAGAAATTAGATTACTAATTTCTGCTTTCGCAGATTAAATCGAATCGCATGATTGAATTGAAGTTGGAAATTCAAACGCGAAAGATCGGATTAGACTCTACGGAATAACGGTAATTCCTCAATCCACAATTCTGAGAATTAAATTCATAGGAGCATGCTAGGTTTATTATTTTATTTAATTGTGCACAATATCCATAAATCGGTCCGGTTCAATTTATTTTTGTGATTTGGTTCACGGGAAAACCCTACAGATGCTAGTGGGCAAAGTTGGCTCACTCTTTGAGTTAAGTGCTAAAAAGTATGCTGTTATGATGGCAATTGAGGATCAAGTTCGTGGAAATTGGGCGAAGTTCATCTACACCAAATGGTTAGCACATGTCTACAAGTACAAGAATGTGAAGAAGGATCACATGTTCACTCAAGACGTAGGATTTGGGTTAAAGATAAGCCACTTTCTGGAAGGAATCGTTCCAAAAGGAAAACATTGTCGTGGTGAGGACTTGATCTACTCCGACTACATACCGCCAACCAGAAAACAACAACCACCAAAGAATTTCAGGGAACCATTGATACCGAAAGGAAAGAGCAATGTCAACCCAAAAGAGGCATGCTCGGATGAAGAAGAACAATACCAAGGCCATATCGTTATGCCTACTGCTGCTCCACTTACTGTCGAAGAAGTTGAAGAAGAATAGGGCAAAGCAGAACAGGATGCCCTGTTTACTGAACTTGAAAGCTTGGTCGGCATACCATCAAAGGTAAGTGGTCAGTCCTCTGGTCAAACAAATGTGAAGAGGAGATGTACGCAGAAGAGTCCTCAATAGAAGAAAGGAAAACCAGCGAGTGATGATGAAAATGTAGGAACTGAGTCTACAATAGGCGACACAAATCGTCATTTATTATAACTCCGGATTCGATTTATGGATATCAAAATAAATATCATGACAAACAGTAAATACCCTATGCATGCTCCTATTTAATTTAAATCGTAGATTCAAAGGAATACCTGAGACTCTAACGACTGATCTACAGATCTAGATCGATGATGGCAATGATGATGGTGTAGATCTAGATCTGGAATCGATCAAAGCAATGGTGTTCCTATAGATCTGATCTTCTGATCTGTTCCCTTGCTCGATCCGAAAATCTGGTGAGGATACGCTACCGGATCTACAGCCGCCCACTCTCTCTCAATCTCTCTAGGGTTTCTGATTTGAAACTAAAAACTTATGTGGGAAAATGAGAGATTTATCTATTTATATAGATCTGGAGAATGGGCTATTAGGGTTTAATAAACCCTAATAGGCTCTGAGCAGTGTTGTGCCAAACCAGGGATCAAATGCAAATAAGAAAGTGAGCCTCCTATTAATTAATTCCATGTTCAACCCAGAACATAATTAATTAATAAACATTAATTCATGCCACCAGAGAATTAATGCTGACCTACCCCTTTATTACCACGTTATTAGGAACGGGTTTCATTGACTTGGTTAATCCCCATATTTAAGGTTTCAGACATTCATTAATTAATTCAGCGTATGACAATCAGCTGTAATTAATTAATCTCTTATTATTCCTGAGTAGTACCACTCAACCTTCATCGCTTATGCTTGAATCAATGATTCAGCCTGCATGACTTAGCATAACGAACCTCGTGAGCTTCCCAGGGAATGTCACCATCCTAAAACGGATATGGTTATCTATATCCAGCCTGAGGAAACCCCACACAAGCTGCCATCACCCAAGATGCAGATATAGGAGTACATGTAAGACTCTCCACCATAGCAAGTCAAAGTGACAGTCAACCCATGTGTGCCCCTCAGCTTTCAATAGACTTTAGATCCGACCAAGTTACCAAGATCTTTACTCATTCATATGTCAAGTAGAATAGTTCATCTCACTGTTGATCCTATCAATACATTGAGATGTACCGGTCACACAAAGCAGTCAAGATAAACCACTTATGTTTTTGTGTGCCGCAGCCTAAACTGACAGCCAAACGAGAAACTGTCTCAGCTGTGATAACTGTTTATATCTCGCTAGGTCGAACGATCTATACGATCTTCTGTGATCTCTTACACACCGTATGATCTCCCTGTTGACGAGATAACTGGAAGTGTTTGTTCGCATCGTATGATTGTTAAATCAGACAGGAGTTGTTTATTGCAAGTCATTAATGATTACCAGTATATCAAAACATAACGTTTCCTAATATACCAATCATAATGCTTTTATGTATACAATTACAACATTCTCCCACTTATACTCAAAGCATTATACCATTACTTTCCAGAGTATAATATGTGTCTATTATAATCTAGCTATTACATTTGGTAACCAGGTGGCCGACATCTATTTCAGCCCTAGGCTACAAACATGACCTTCGTATGCCTTCTGAGGTAAGCCCTTAGTAAATGGATCTGCTAGATTATCCTTAATGTTTATCTTATCTATTAGCACATCGCCCCTCGCTACGATTTCTCGTATGATGTGGTACTTTCTCTCTATGTGTTTAGATGCCTTGTGAGTTCTTGGTTCCTTAGAGTTTGCTACTGCACCAGCATTATCACAATATACCGTGATAGTGTTGGGCAAACTCAGAACAATATCTCACTCTTGGAGGTAGTTCCTGAGCCATATTGCTTCTATAGAAGCCTCTGAAGCTGCCACATACTCAACTTCCATGGTGGAGTCCGCGATACATTTCTGTCTCGCACTCCTCCATGATACAGCTCCACCTCCCAAGGTGAACACATAGGTCGAGGTCGATCTACACATAGCTCGAGGTCGATCTCTTCTCATCCTGATCCGCCTGGAAATCCAAATCCTTTCTTCGCATTTTGCATGCTAAAACGGGCAATCACAGTATCAGTATAAGCGACCTGAGACAAGCTTAACATCCTTTTCTTGCGATCACGCAAGACTTTAATCCCAAGGATGTATCCAGCGTCTCCTAGGTCCTTCATTTGAAACTGTTCGGATAACCATCTCTTTATGTCTGACAACACCTTCACATCGTTGTCGAATAGAAGAATGTCATCTACATAAAGTGCAAGGAATACCACGCTTCCACTGACGTATAATCGGTACACACAACTTTCGGTTTCGCACTGTGAAAATCCATAGAATTTAATCACATCATTGAAACGTTTGTTCCATGACCGTGAAGCTTGTTTAAGTCCATACAAGGACTTCTTTAGCTTCCAGACAAGATGTTCTTCACCATCTTTCACATAACCCTCTGGCTGCTGCATATAGATGTCACGACCTTCCTCAAGGTACCCGTTTAAAAAAACAGTTTGACATCCATCTGCCAGATTTCTAGGTCCATATGTGCTGCTATGCATAGAAGAATTCGAATGGATTTGAGCATGGCTACTGGTGAGAAGGTCTCGTCATAGTCAATGCCCTCCTTTTGACTATAACCCTTCGCCACCAACCTGGCTTTAAAAGTCGTTATTTCTCCTTTCGAACCTTTCTTCCATTTGTATACCCACCTATGGCCCGAAAGCCATCTGGTAGCGCAGACTTCTAGTATACATCCATAGAGGTAATTGATTTAATTTCTGAATCCATAGCTTTATGCCATTTTTCAGCATCTTTGTCATTTACTGCTTCATCGTATGTCCATGGGTCGGTATCATCTAGTCCGTCTTTCGGGATCAAGTACGAAGATTCTCCCATGAACATATACCGCTCGGGTTGGTGAGGTACCCTCCCACTACGACGGAGCACTGGTACTGCGTCAGCAGTTGGTGTAGTTACTTGTGGATCAAATCCATGCACTGGCGACCGTGCAATTGGTTCCATAACTTCGAGAGGTACACTCAATCTGCCATGGGGTTTTCCCAATTAAAGCGCATCATCGTCTCCAATTTCTTGGAGAATGATATCACTTTTGGATTTGTGGTTTTTCACAAACTCGTCCTCCAAGAATTTTGCGTTGGTGCTAACAACGATTTTCTGATCCTCAGGACAGTAGAAATAACCACCTTCCGTTTGTCTGGGGTATCCTACAAACAACATTAGCTTGGACCTACCTTCTAACTTATCAGGTTCCATCGACAAAACATATGCCGGACAGCCCCACACTCTTATCTTTGATACACTGGGCTTTCACCCATGCCAGAGTTCTGAGGGTGTTTTAGGAACTGACTTAGAAGGTACCAGGTTCAGCACATACGCCGCTGTTAGTAACGCGTGGCCCCAAAACGAAACAGGCAAGTTCGCATAACTCATCATAGATCTAACCATTTCAAGAAAAGTCCTATTTCTTCTTTCCGCCACACCATTCTGCTGAGGAGTGCCTGGTGCGGTCCGTTGGGATGTAAACCCATGCTCTGATAAAAACTGCAAGAACTCGTCACTGAGATACTCACCACCACGATCAGTTCGTAATGACTTAATGGTCTTGTTTAACTTCTTCTCTACTTCCGCCTTAAATTCCTTGAATTTCTCAAAGTATTCAGACTTATAGTGAAGTAAGTAAACATACTCGTATCTCGAGTAATCGTCAATAAAGGTGATGAAATACTTAAATCCTCCACGAGCTTGCGTGGACATAGGTCTACATAAATCAGAGTGGATCAGTTCCAACACATCACTTGCTCGAGACTGACTTGCCTTGAAAGGCCTGGTCATCATCTTTCCCTCTATACAGGATTCACAAACTCGATGTGGAACTACCTGGATTGAATACAACGTTCCATCATTCACGAGTCTCTTGATCCTCTTTAGATTGATGTGACCTAGTCTCAGATGCCATAGATATGTAAGATCCTCATCAGAAGATGAAAACTTTCTCTTCTTTTGATTAAATGAGTTATATGCAGCATTTACGGAAGATTTATGCAAACAAGTTATGATATAAATAGAGTCTTTCTGTATCCCACGACAGATAACACCGTTAATGCCATTGATAGTAACATGACTATAAAAAATAACTGAAAATCCATCATTTATTAAACAGGAAATAGAAATAAGGTTCCACCAAAAATCCGGCACATATAAAACATCTCTTAAAATCAAAACATTGTCTTGAAAGCATAATGTAACATCTCCAACTGCTACTGCAGACACACGAGCAACATTACCCATGGAGATCGTCACCTCGTCATCATTCAGCTGCCTTGTCGGCCTGAATCCCTGCAAAGTGTAACAAACATGATCAGTAGCTCCAGTATCCACTACCCATGAATGGGTAGAAACAGATGCTAAACATGTTTCCGTTACAAGTGCTAATGACGTACCTTGTCCAACCCGCTTGGTCAGACAATCCTTCTTCTAGTGACCAGTTTTGCCACAATGGAAACACTTGCCCTTCTTCCCCGGTGTCTCAGTCTTCTTTTTCCCAGAACTTTTGCTTCCAAAGGCTGTCTTCTTGAATTTCTTTCCAATCACCCCTTTAGCACCTTTCGATGAAGCAGGGCGACTACCGGAAGAAACCAAGACTGCCTTTTAGGTTGCATGACTGATTCAGCCGCCATGAGGTCACTAAGTAACTCATTGAGAGTGTACTTCTTTTTACTCATGACAACATTCAGCCTAAAGTTCTCAAAAGACTTCGGAAGTGAGTTGAGTATGATATTGACCTGGGCTTCCTCGTCAATACCTCCTCCATGCAACGTCAGTTCATCCATGAGGTGAGTCATGGAAATAACATGCTCCCTCACTGAGCTACTATCAGTCATTTTACAACTCACGATCTCTCCCATGAGCTTAAATCTGACAGCTCTATCCGATTCCCCATAAGTAACTGTGAGACT
>JAPKLW010000264.1:161180-175093 GCA_026898455.1 Plectranthus barbatus | reverse complement strand
CCCAGGGAATGTCACCATCCTGAAACGGATATGGTTATCTAAATCCAACCTGAGGAAACCCCACACAAGCTGCCATCACCCAAGATGCAGATATACGAGTACATGTATGACTCTCCACCATGGCATGTCAAAGTGACAGTCAACCCATGTGTGCCCCTCGGCTTTAAATAGACTTTAGATCTGACCAAGTTACTGAGATCTTTACTCATTCATATGTCAAGTAGAATGGTTTATCTCACTGTTAATCCTATCAATACAATGAGATGTACCGGTCACACAAAGCAGCCAAGATAAACCATTTATGTACTTGTGTGCCGCAGCCTAAACCGACAACCAAACCAGAAACCGTCTCAGCTATGATAACTGTTTATATCTCGCTAGGTCGAACGATCTATACGATCTTCTGTGATCTCTTACACACCGTATGATCTCCCTATCGACGAGATAACTAGATGTGTTTGTTCGCATCGTATGATTGTTAATTCAGACAGGAGTTGTTTATTGCAAGTCATTAATGATTACCAGTATATCAAAACATAACGTTTCCTAATATACCAATCATAATGCTTTTATGTATACAATTCCAACAGAGAAAACCAAGAAAAGGAGCAAGCAAAGAAGATCTTCAGGAGATCCTTTCCAGATCAAAGTACCTAAGGTAGATACTTCTCTACCATCTTCACATGTTGTCAAAGATACGGCGATAGAATCCACAGATGCCACTGCAAAGCGAAGGCGTGAATTTTCCGATGAGGGAGCATCTTGGAAGAAAAGGCGACAAAGAAAAGCGCTCCAGAGGGCACAAGAACAAAAAGACTATGCCAAGTTTCGACTTCAGATGACACTTGAAGAAAGAGATTCAATATATGAAGAAGTCATGGCAAGTTATGCAGAGCACAATGCTAGGATTCAAGCTGGAGAACAGATTGGTCGCATCACTTGGAAAGATGTTAAGAAAATGCAAGCCGAGAAATGAAAAAGCAAGGTCACGTTCACTGAAGATGTGGAAACAATTGTTGATCATGAGCTAAGACAATTGAAAGAAGGAATCAAGAAAATTGCAGACTCCAGGACAAGGAGAAAGGAGTTCTCACGCAACACAAATTTAGCCCAGCACCGTTCAAGGGGGAAGCGTAAGTGCTGAAGAAATTTCTGTAAGAAGTTTGATGCAGGCTGCTAAGGAAGAAGGTAGCAGTCCTATTGTTGAAAAGGAAAGTGAAATAGAACAATTAGTTGCGCAAGGAGGAAGCGAAATTATCACAATCTTGGCAGAAGCAGATCTGGAAACGACGTCAGACCAGATTCCAGCTAATGACTCAGGAAATCAGGAAGCAGAGAAGAGGAATGCTAATTTAGAGATAGTTGTACCAGAACACGTTCAGCAGACCACCACAGCCACTAAAGGAGCAGATCCTGAGGGCCTCACTGCTGAAGTAAATACCTCTCTAAGTGCTAAAATGCAAGCACGGTTACAAGAAGAGCTCACAACAAGTGTGCAAGCTCGGAATGAGCAATATATACGTCAAATGGGTATTGATCCCTCTACCGTTCTAGGTTGGAATACAAAGGCAGATACCACAAGTGTGCTCGAACGAACCATTGAATCCATCTGGCAACGATACATTCCAGTTCCCAGCTCTCCCGAAGTTTCAAGTATATCATTTAGTGATCTTCGTAGCTCTCATGATGAAGAAGATACAGGAACTATCACAGATGGCGAATCCATATTCCGAGAAGAAACTCTACGAGTGCCCATGGAAGGACCACCCGACAGGAACTACAAAGCAAAGCTGAATACGAAGTGGTGTCCTCCTGTCACAGTAAGAGATGAGGAGAACGTGGATCTCATCTACTGAGCACGAGAGATAAGCATGTTCATCGAAACTCAGGCTGCCGCAGAAGTCAATGACTCATATCCTGTTGAACTCCAAGGGGTGTCATCCGATCAAGACTGGTAGAGAACAGAGTTCAAGAGATGGTGATTCTTTGATTATGCCACTCATGAATTGTACATTATGAGGACCGCTCAATAATGATGGCAAGGATGGGTCTAAACTACTGGAGGAGTGAAGAAGATTGGGTTGATGATTGGATGGACTAGACATCCAAAAGACAATATATGGAGAAGCAAGTTGCTGCGAGGCTACAGAAGATCCAGGCTCACAGAGCAGCCACCAGAGAACGATCACTTCCACCATCAGAATATGCCATAGAAGACTCTCCACTATTCACCCAGCAATTGAAATCTCCTGCCACCAGACATCAAATGGTCGTCGCTGAGAAATTGAAGAAGAAGCTAACAGAAGAGTAAACCGCGCGAAAAAGAGAAGAAGATAGGAGGAAGATATTGGAATTCAAGGAGAAAATCCTCAACCAACTCGCCAGCAAGCCTTTCAGGGTACAGGATGTAAGGTCATCCGCAAATCCTTCTGGTAAAGAAGAAGAAGAAAGGGAAATCACACACTCTGTAATGGCTCTGGCTGATCAACTATCCACTTCGACTCTATGATTGGCAACGACCGCTCTCATGATTACCACCAAAAATCAAATTGTACCTATTAAGGAACCTTCGTTCATGGAAATTGAGCCGTTGAATACCAGCACTTATCAGAGGGATCTCCAGCACTATATTTATACCATGGTAGGATGGAGTATCGGAGAGCAAGTGGAACCAATCATGCGCAGAGAAATCTCTACCAAAGTGTCTGAAGCTAAAGACGAAATTCTTGCAATCCAAGTTGACAACTTCAAGACCTTCTCCACCGGAATTTTTGCTGCAACCAAAGAGGGGGGAAGAGAAGAGGTTAGCTGAAGAAGCAGAAAGGAGAATGGAGCAAGAACATAGAATTCTTCGTTTGGAAGCAAGAAGACTACAGGAAGAAAATCTAAGGAGACAACGCGAAGAAGAAGAGAGAGAAGAACAGAGAAAGGTTGAAGAGAAGAAAAGGATCACAAGACAAGAAAGAGAAGCTCCCGTGGATAACTATATGAAGATGATAAAGGAAGCTCTCAGCAAAATAAAGAAGCCCACTGCCGGTTCTTCAGGTGCCAAGAATGCTGCTGATTTAGACTCCTCAACGACAAAGAAGTAATATCTCTCTAATCTCTAAATCTCCTAGCTGACTGAACAATTTTTTTATTTCAATTTGGGTTATGTGTGTGTACTAAAGAATATGAGACTTGAATGAAAACTAACCCAGGTTGAAGATAACATCTCATTGTCCAATGCTGATTTAAATTGGATAAGCTAAAATTACACAATTAGTGTAATCAGCAAATTACATGGAATGTGATGTGTGTGAAATGTTCCTGTGATTGCTTGATGATATTATGTGTAAATGTGCTTTGTGCTTACTTAAAAATTAATACCTTGAAGCTATTTACCTGATTGATTCATTTGATCGAGCAATACCCTTGATACGTTAAGGGGGAATGATTAGGAACAATACTGAGTTTACGGGAGTTGAGACACTGAGAATAGAATTGATAGGAAATTTTTGTAATCTCAGTAATCGGCTTTCCCATGATCATTTAGAACTAAAGCTTAAGATAGAGGCTTTGATCGCACCAAAAAGGGGGAAATTGTTAGGAATATTGTTAGACCCCTCTCCTGTAAACCAATTCATAATCATAGTTTGATATGTTTTGTTGCATCAAAGCTATAGCAAATCCGTATCGAGTCAATTGTAAAAAGTCCTGTATAGGAATTTCATACTCAAGTTGTGATAGATTAAGAAGAAGAAAGAATCAGGTTTGCTGAAGGAGTAAGCAAACTTGTCAAACTGCTGAAGATTGCTAATGAGAAAAGAAAGGTTAGCAATGCAGAAGAAGCGACAAGGATGCTGAAGAAGGAACTCCAGCAAACTATGAAGACATCCAATGCGCATCAGTAGCCAGCAGATGACAATCAGCAATCAAGAAGTTAAAGAGCCGAATATCAGACAGATAACAAATTACAAGAAAAACCAACCAATCAAGAGAATGGAACAATCATCATGAAGAAGAAGGGTTCAGACCTTCAAAGAATCCGTTCTGAAAAGAGACGGCTAAAGATAGATGATACGCCAATCAGAGACGAGGAGACTTAAAGAGCCTATGTCCACTGCAGAAAAAGGAAGCATGCAGATAGGCGAGCATTCCCTTTGAGTTTAACGGATAAGATTCAAACAACCGTTTGAATCTTCACCTTTAAATAGGTGTCATCCTTATTTGATTCAAAGGTTCGCGACTTTCTACATACAAGAGATAACAAAAGAGATAAAACACATTCTCTCTATCACGCGAACTCATCCGAGCTAAGTTCTTAATTGAAGATTTTCACAAGCTTTCATAATAGAAGCTCGAAGACCTGTGAAGTTTATCTTCAAAAGGTAATATTGGGATTCTTCTAATCCAGAAAGAATCTAGTAGTCACTATTGCGGTGCAAGAGCGATTCGTACGAGCAACACCAACACAAGGATAGGTTCCAGGAAGAACTATAAAACTCCCAGCAATCGACGTCCAAGGAGAAGGGAGGTTTGTCCTCACTCTAAGGAGCAACACCAGTTGAAGATTGGAGATCGAGGTGCTTGAAGGTGCGCGCTGACTAGACGGAGGAGCTGCTCAACGTTAGAGATTAGGCCTGACCTTGTACTCATTCTTCTAGTGAATTTTCAGTCAAAGGACTGAAGAGTGGACGTAGAACGATTGTTCAAACCACTATAAAAACCCTTGTGTCGTTAGCATTCTAATTTCGTTATTGTTTGTGCTTAGATATATTTGAAACTCAACACATCAAGTGTTGAAGTATAAACTGCAATTGGACTAACGAATACACGAGCTAAAACATTTTAGATAAATGCTTGCTAAGTCGAGACCTTAGCAAGATATGTGCAAGATAACTTTAATACTTCCGCTGCATATAAAAAATACTCTGATCGGGGACCAACAAAGGTCTTCAAGCAGCTCATGCAGAGCATACTCTCCCCTTCCAGCAGCAATTTTCTTGAAATCATAGTATGAGTCTGGAAGAGAATTCAGGATAATATCAATCTCGCCTTCAGCACCGATATTACCTTCCTGCACAGTGAACTGTCTCATGAGCTCAATCATAGACATCATGTGCGCTGTCACTGAACTATCTTCAACCATTTTCTTGAACACAAGATCGTGCACAAGTCTATAGTTAAGAGTCCGTTCCACATTGCCATAAGCCTTCAAGAGATCCTTCCAGATCT
Organism: Plectranthus barbatus; assembly: GCA_026898455.1. Classification (NCBI taxonomy): domain Eukaryota; kingdom Viridiplantae; phylum Streptophyta; class Magnoliopsida; order Lamiales; family Lamiaceae; genus Plectranthus; species Plectranthus barbatus. The sequence goes on along the minus strand of JAPKLW010000264.1, from coordinate 169,876 downwards.
CTCCAGCCCTATTGAAGTTCTCATACTTGTGCTTCCCTATTGAAGTTCTCATACTTGTGCTTCAATTCTCTAGATAGGCTAGCCATGGCGAAATCGTCGGCTTCTTCCCATCTATTATAAAACTCAAGCTCAAGTTTTCAAACTTCATCATAGCCAAGCACAAGTGGATCCATAAAAAAGAACATATGCTTAATTTTTTAGATATAGGATGTGTTTGATGCAAAAATTCCATTCAGGGAAGTTTGGACCAGTTAAGGGATTGAGAGCAAGTATATGATCAACAGTAGACATAGACATATCTCAAAACAAATAAATAATTTAAATAAGACAAACATGCAGAACATTCGAAAACAAATGCATTGAAAATCTCTTGATAAATCAAATACAAATATTTTCCACTAATAGCCCAAAGGTTCCCACCGGAAGCTAAACTCGTAGACGTTTACGATGTCACCCTTAACCAGACTGTGGGTTTATGCCCCAATTCTTTAATTGCATACCATGTCAGGAATCCTTAGACACATGAAATTAATCATTAGTATTAAACCTTAGACCAAGACATCTCTCAAGAACAGGGAAGCAACAACTGCATTATATCCTCATATGTTTCTAAGCAATTAACCAAAAATTTAACTCCAGCAAAAATAGACAGTTTGGCATGGCACGTAACTATACCGCACGCCCCTTAAAGCCTTTGTTATGTATAATTTAAATCAATCCTAGAATACTTATGAGAAAATAATTACGCAAGCTACACTCATAGACGTTTACGCAAAACCCTCCCACTATTCACTTAATTTAAATTGTTTGTCTAGAAATCCTAACAACTGCAGTCCATGCACCTCTGGGAATTAGCAAGTTACACTCGTAGACGTTTACTAAGACAAGAGATACACTTACAGCCTAGGATCACTTTGTGGAGGTCTATCGATTTTAATTAAAAAATATGCTTAGTATTTTTGACTCAAAAGGTTTCTTAAACGCGCAAATAAATAATTTCATTGTCATTATATTTTCCCAAAATTTTGCATGTAGTTAAACATGTCCAAAAATTCAAAATATAATCCAACAAGACTTTAATCACATAAGCATGCTATTGAAAGCTGTAAATAATAAAGCAGTAAAACACGTTATCCTATTATCTACACATGCTTATTGCGCAAATAATAAATCACACATCATACGAAGGCAATTAAGGCAAACAAAAATTCATCATGGCCCCAAAACATAGGAAAATAAAAATAATCCTATCTATTACAAAATCTGAAATTTGAAAGTAGATATCTTCAAGGGCCTTCATTCCCTAAACCACCAAATCCTTTTGGATCTAGGGTTTTGTGATTTGAAAATTGATCCCACAATTCAACTGCACCCTAGGGTTAAAAATCGAAAGCACTAACACACAAAAACACGCTGCCGCCAGCGTCAACCGATGCGGCTCGCTGTGTCGAGCGACACGGGTTGCTTAGGCCCGCGAGCAATGCACGCTGCCGTGCCTCCCGTCATCTGATGCTGCCGCCATCCTCGCGCTGCATCGTCATCGCACGCATGAGAGGCCCCGAGCCGCCGCTGCCGCCGTGGAGATGAAGCTGTGCAGCAAAAACCCTAATTAGGGTTTGTGCTGCTGGCCTGCAGTCCACCGCGTGCGGCGTTGCTGCATTGTCGCCCGCAGGCGCACGTCGCGCACGGCCTCCTGCCACCGCCGCTACGTCTTTGTTGCCGGTTTCTTCTTCGTTCTTTGTCCCGTACAAATTACAGATTTGAAAAAAATACAATCATCTAATCTATTACAATTTTCGAATCAAATCTAATCACAAATTTTCTCGTAATTTTAAAAAATATAATTTAATCCAAACACAGATAAACCACTACGGATTAAATTGTACGGGTTGCCACGAGTAACAAAAACCAAAACCATCCACAATAATAATAATTCATACATGCATAAGTCGAATAAATTGCTCATCTAACATAGCCATGAAAACAAAACCAAGCTCTAATACCCATTGTACGGATTTCATGGCGAACTGAACCGCTAAATCTAAATAAACCCGGACCGTTCATAGATGTTAAGAACAATTACCATACAATAAAACCCTAGCATGCTCCTTTGAATTTAATGCGGTGGATTTCGAGTTTACCTTAACTCCGTAGGGTCTGATCCAATTTTTTGCGTTTGAATTCCAATCTCTCGATTCAACCACGCGATTTGATTAAAACTGCGAAAACAGAAATTAAAACTAGATCTAATTTCAACAATTAATCAAAAGAAGAGAGAAGGGAAGAAATCTATTTACCAAATTAGATCTTCAAATCAGTATCCCAATGCTTTTCAATCCTGCTACAATTGAGGATTCCATAGGACTGTGAATGTGAAAGCCGGAGTTGAATTTCTTCTCCTCCTAGACACACAGGATGCGCCGCCCACTTTCTCTCTCTAAACTAGGGTTTCAACTGATTTGAATTGTGTTGAAACTGATTAGGGTTTGTGAGAGAGAACTATCTATTTATAGACCTATGATTGCAAACCATAATGGGCTACTGGGCTCCATTCAGCATATGTAATTGGACCAGACCTGTGACCTAATGCAAATAATAATATGAGCCTATGAATTAATTAATTCTCATGTCCACAATCCAAGGCACAATTAATTAATTAATATTAATTCTTTTTCACCACAGAATTAACACTGACCTACCTCTTTATTAACACGTTATGAGAACGGGCTGCATTTACTTGAGAATCCGCATATTTACAGTTACTAGATATTCATTAATTTATTGGAGCTTCTGACAAGCTTCAACAATTAATTAATTTCTTATTTCCTAAGCTGTACCACTCAAACCTTATCACTTGTGCTTGAACTTAATCAGCCTACAGGACTTTAACACGACGAATATTATTGAGCTCCTCAGGGAATGTCCTCATCCTATTACTCGGATATGGTAACCTAACTCTAGTGTTAGGCTGTAATACACAAACTTCTATTACCCAAGATGCGGGTATACGGGCACATTACTCAGGCTCTCCACCATTGCAAGTCAAAGCAACAGTCAACCCGTGCATACCCCTGAACCTTCGTTTGGGTTTGGACTCAATCAAGATTGAGATCTTGTATTCTTTGATGTCAGATAGCAGAATACATCTCACTGTGGTCCAATTAATACGCAACCGCACGTACCAGCATATCAAGTAATCAAGACAAATTACTTCTTTCCGACTATGCTACAGCCTATACCGAAAGACTTATCCTCGTACGCTGTCTCGGCTCTGATAATATTTATATCTTACTAGGTCAAGAGATCATACTGTCTTGTGTGATCTACAACATGCAGTATGATCGTCCCTATCGGTGAGATAAGAGGATACCATTGTTCCTCGCATCTAAGTTTGTTTAACAGATAAGAAATAACAATGAATGTATACTCATTGTAATAAATGCTTTCTGTATACAAAACCCAACACTTTCAGCATTGGAACTTACTGTCGGAGCCTGTCATTCAGCCATTTCCTGCTTAAAAGATCAAACTTTCGTTCCAAATGCCCCACGGTGGGCGCCAAATTATTGAGGTTCGACTTGTGGTTAGATAGGGACCCTTGGAACTTGTGATAATCTAAATAGAATTTGGCCAAAGAACAATGCAATAAGATGAATGTGTTATTGATACTAAGATAATTAATCAAAGTGAGCTCCAGAGTACAAGCGTATTAAGCCAAAAAATGTGTGTGAAATGAACTATTGACGACCTTTTTATAATTCAAGGGAGTCGTTACAACCCTAGCTAACTTCGGGGGCGGTTCCAATTTTCATGGAAAATCGTTGGTGGTGGTCGTTGAGCTTTCTTCGGGTTCGTGGAGCTAGGGTTTCAACTAGGCGGAGAGTCCTTCCCGTTGGTGGCGCGGAGAATCTGGAGGTGGTTCCGACTTTCGTGGCGTTGTTGGAATAGGGTTCTGAACCTCTCTCTGAGCTTTGCGCGACCTGGGACTTGACCTTCTTATTCTCGTGATGAGTCGTGAGCACTGGTTCCAGATGTCCTTGTTAGGAGGGTTGGGTCGTGAGAATCTACGGTGGTCTTATAGCTGGTGGGTCGTGATTTGAGCCTCTTGGGTCGTACTCGTCGGGAGCTACTCTGTTGGCGGGTCGTGGTTAGTTGGGTTGGTTCCGTTAGGCAGATCCTAGTGGGCTTGGAGGAGCTCGTTTGAGCGGGCCTTTTCCGGACCGTTGCCATTTCTACCGGACCTAAACCTAATTTTGATAGCCCAATCATTTTTTGGCCCAAACATACCTCGAAAATCATATTATTGGAAGGACTATACAACTCTTCTAGTTAATAGTCTAGAACATTAACGCCACCTCAGCATCAGCCGCTGGAAATGTACAATCCTCCATGGGGAAGGTACAAACCTTAACGTTTCATCACTTTTGCCGTTCCCCACCGTCAAAACGCCAAATATTTTTATCAAACCATAGGTTTAGTTCCTCTCTTTTTCATTCGATTGCTTCATCCAGACTCAATCAGTTTATGTACTGGCGCTTACTTATCCAAATCATATAATTTTATTTATAAGTTATATAACTGCACACAAAATAATTGGTTTTCATAGAATAAGTGCACAATTGGCGTTTATATCAGATCTGTTCCGGAGTTTGCGTCCAGCATTCAATTCTAAGGTCATCTTTCTTTATGGGTTTTTGTTTTCCGGCATTTTTCTTGATGGGTTGATATGGATAACATGATTGAATGTTTTACGTTTGTGGGCTTCAGGATTTTCTTGAAAGAAAAAAGTGAATTTTGACAAGAGTATGGAATCGTCATCTGGGGCAGCACCAGAATTTGATTATTTGTTCAAGTTGTTGATGATAGGAGATTCTGGGGTTGGAAAAAGTAGCCTGTTGCTGAGTTTCACATCCGATGCTTTTGAAGAGCTCTCTCCCACAATCGGTAGCTCTATGATGCTCTAGTGTTATTCAATCTGTCTATGCGTGTTTGATGCTCACTCATTTTAATGTGTACATTATATTGAGTTAAATCAATCTGATACACATTTGAGATTCAACTTTGATTCTTTTTTGGATAGGCCTTGATCAGTTGATTGATTGCATTGAGGAATTTATCGAAATTTGCATGTCTTGACTGACATAGCTAATGACTTGGGTTCTTTTGTTCCCCACCTTCGTTATAATGATATGAAGCTAATTGCATAGTTTTCTGAAGTTGGCTGATTTTTTTATTTATTGGACGTTAGGGTTCTGTTGGCTGTTGTTTAAATATTATTGCATGCCTTCTGAAGGAGTGAAGAATGATCCTTTGACTAGGTAGTGTGGGTATAAAGCCTGTAAGAATATATGTCAAAGTAGTAGAGGGTTGATTTCTCTGGTTCTGTTTCTTCAAACTTTGTTTGTGTGTCTGTGTTTGCATCTTTGCGTGGCTGATATCATTGGATGACATGTTAATAATTTGGTTCTTGTGATGCTGTTGCTTGATGCTTGGAAGCTTGAAACTTATTTATGCGGGATATTTTTGTTTTACCCATCAATCCTTTAACAATGATTGATTCATACATTTCCATGATAAAAGGAACCTACTATGAGTACATATCTTCTTGTTTGGCTGTAGTTGGTAGAAGAACAAGAAACTAAAGAAATCATGTATTCTGGAGAATGGTCATGGATCTTAATCTTAGATTTAAAGCATAATGTTCCATTAGTTTTTGCATTCTATTTTCTATATAGTTTCTTACATGACCTTAATGATGGATAATATCACTTCACACCATTGACACTCCTATATCTATCCACAGGAGTGGATTTTAAGGTAAAGCATGTTACTCTTGGAGGAAAAAAGCTGAAGCTAGCTATATGGGACACAGGTAAGAATGCTGCCATGACTTGCAATGAATTACTTTCATGGTTGGCGTCTGCCTTTCATACTTTTTTTGTCAAAACACTTGTATTCAATTATCACTGACCTAGAGATAGAATGATGTTAAATCAAGGCTTTTAAAATTGTTATCCTAACCAAATCCATTGTCTTTCCATAAAATTGTAACATTTTATGAACTGTGTAAAGTATACATCCAGATATGTTATCTTGCATTCATTTGAATTGAATATTATAATTACAATACCTGGTTAATAATCATTAACTATATAAGAATCATTAAAAAGTAAAGATTTATGTTCGAATTTGACCCATTCTTATAAACTAAACACATAAAACCAATAAATATAATGTCACATCGGAAAGATCTTAGCTGTCACGCACCTTCTTATATAAAACACTATATTTAATTCACTTGCTGTTAAGCATTTTCCTTTATTCCACTTTGTGGTTTGCCCTAAATTTTGTGTAGTTCTCTTTCTAGTAGTAGACTACAAATGGGCTTTGAAGTTTAAAATTGTAGACAATAACCCATCCATTTCAATAGATTGGCCTAATTGTGCTTAAAAAAATAACAAAAACTCTGCTGTCATACGAAATAAATCAAAATTCTGTTAATAGTGAAGATATTACTTCAAGAACAATTGATTTTGTTCGTACGGCTAGCCAATCTAACTTCTCTTGTTGCAGCTGGGCAAGAAAGATTTCGTACTTTGACTAGTTCCTACTACCGAGGAGCTCAAGGAGTCATTATGGGTAGGCTCAAATCATTATGTTTTTGCTGCATTGTTATTCTTGCATTTTTTATTCAGAATTCAGATGTATTATTTTTTTGGAATAGTAGAATCTTCATTTCTCTCCACTCTACACATCACCATTATTGTAGAGACTGCATGAGCACTAACTGCCTTTTTTCCGTTATGTGTTTCTTTTAGATTCATTAAGTAGCCCACTCCTCATGCCCAAAACCATTTCTTCGTGATACAGTATATGACGTAACACGACGAGACACTTTTACAAACCTGTCTGATATTTGGGCTAAAGAAGTTGACCTCTACTCCACAAACCAAGATTGCATCAAGATGCTAGTAGGCAACAAAGTTGATAAGGTATTTTCTTATTCAGCAGTATTTGGTTAAACGATCATGATATTTAAGAATTATTTGCTATATTGTCATTTGTGGTAGAATTTGATCCACGTGAAAGTGTGGATGGGCATATATGTGTGGGTCTTAACCTTTGGCCATGTTTTTGGGATAAGATTGGACTCCCAACTTATCTGCCATTTCTTCTTCTTAGCTTAACCTGTTAAATTTTGTCCCTGGTAGTAAATCGTTCTTTTGAGATATATGCTTGAAGTAAAGATGCCATTCACATATTTTCCAGGAGAGTGAAAGGGTTGTAAGCAAAAAAGAAGGAATTGACTTTGCAAGGGAATCTGGCTGCCTCTTCATCGAATGTAGTGCCAAAACTCGTGTCAATGTAGAGCAGTGTTTTGAGGAACTCGTCTTAAAGGTTAGTAAGTTTGCATATTTTTATTGGTGAGTTTTGTGTTCCATTGATCATTATGGCATTTGCTTAAGCTCACTAGATTAGTGTATGCACACACATGTTAGTGTATAAAAACGCTGAAAACTTCATGCTTCCATCAGCAGTAGGAATTTCCCTTGTTCGGCTTGAAGCTTTCTCTGCTGCCAAACTATTTCCACTGATTTCTTCCTGTCATAAGATCCATGGTGTGAATATTTGTGTTGCCTATGTTACATGCGTCAGGGTAATTAAATAGACAGATGTAATCTGAGTTAATGTATTTGCTAATAAAACTCGAATAAAATTCCTCTGAGGGCTGTGCCGCCCTAACAAACTAATATTTTGAACACCTTACCTAAAGACTGACAGTCTTATATAGTCTCCAAAAAGTAATGGATAGATATAAATGAACCTTTAAATAAATCCCTATTCATCTTGAGCAATATTTAAATATATCTAATCGAATATAAATCTTAATTTATATCGAATCAAATCTTTAATCCTAATAAATTTAAATAAAAAAATTCAATCAATATTTTGATATAATCATATCAGTAATCAAACCCTCCATTGAACATATGAAGAGATACATGCCTCTGAATTTTTTGTGTAGTTGTCACCAGTTCATAGCTCTAGGCTGTGTTTTAAAGTCGTTAAATCTATGGTTTTCATTCCCCATTATATCGGCAGATCTTGGATACACCAAGCCTCTTGGCTGAGGGCTCAGCTGGTGGTAAAAAGAACATCTTCAAGCAGAAACCGCCAGAGACTGATGCATCCAGCAGTTGCTGCTGAATCCTTTCATGTTCATGTTATCCTAGTTACCTTATTCTCCTGTTTGATCCAAGAAGCGTGTGCACGTTCCTTAAATTATCTAATTGGGCACGGCTGTTTGATCTCAGTATGTCTTTGATTTTATCTATTCTGATTGCACCATTTTCAAACCTTTGTTTACATGTCCAGACATGAATCTTTTTGCATTTTTCAAATTGTTAGTGCAGTTTCCCTTGTTTTGTGGGGGGTGTCAAAACAAGTGTTCACATAACAGTAGTTTCCATGCCCCCCTGCCCCAGATTTAGTATGGTTTAAAAGACTTGCCTACTTGGCTCGTGGCGGATCTGGGAACCACACGATTGGAGAGTTTCTCGCCTGACTAGAGATTAATCCGAGTTGGCAGGTTCAGATGGAGCCATTACTGATATGAATCGTTAGTTTGGTGATGGTTAGTTTTTTTTTTTGTTTTTTTGTTTTTTTTTTTGGGGGGGGGGGGGGGGGGGGGGGGG
>JAPKLW010000264.1:141925-161080 GCA_026898455.1 Plectranthus barbatus | reverse complement strand
AAAAAAAATAATAAATATAGCATCTGTTTGGGAAATTTTATTATTTATATTATAATATTAAATTTGATGTTCTTTTATAGGTAAATAAAATGGATATTTAAAATGTGTGAACCATAATAAATATATGATTGAACAAATTTTTTCAATCATGTTAACCTTTACATAATATTGTTTGGTCTTTGATAATACATATATTGTACTTATTCATTCCAACATCTTTCTTTTACATATTTGTGAGTTGACTAGAATAAATTTCTAGTTATTTTTCATACGAAATTTATGTTTTCTTTTTTAACTATAATAACATCAATGGTAAATATCAACTCTTCTACTAATTTCATTTAAATATTTACATAAATTTATGGATAATTCTAAACACAGCTACAATTTTACTCAACACAGCCCTATTCACATTTTAAAATATTTATATTACTATTTTACCATTTTAAAAATATTTTTAAAATATAATTATATTTTCTAAACATAGCTACAAATTGAGTAATTCTAAATACAACCACAATTTCTCAATATAGCTTATTAATTATTTTTATAAAAACAAAATTATTAATGAAAATTATTATTTTAACCTCAATTTTTAAAATCTACCAAAATAAAGAAAAATGAATTGATGGAGGTTATGAATATTAATTTGTAAATTGTTAGTCGAATGAAGAGAGAATTATTTTATTTTTTTTCTTTCAAATTGTGGCTGTTAATCAGTGGGGCTATGCTATAATCAATGCAATTCATTTTTTTTTAATTTTTTCGGTAGATTTTAAAAATTGTGGTTAAAATAATAATTTTTATTAATAATTTTATTTTTATAATATTTTTATAAAAATAATTAATAGGCTATATTGAGAAATTGTGGCTGCATTTAGAATTACTCAATTTGTAGCTATGTTTAGAAAATATAATTATATTTTAAAAAGGGTAAAATAGTAATATAAATATTTTAAAATGTGAATGAGGCTGCATTGAATAAAATTGTAGCTGTGTTTAGAATTTACCCTAAATTTATTTTCTTTATTCACCTTATTTTTCTAGTGATTTTACATCTTTAAAATAATTTATTTAACATTAAAATGAATATTTTAAAATTTTCACACAACTCGAAGTTTCCATATTTTTAATGCAATAAAAAAGCACATTTTTCAAATTTCTTTGTATGGTATCATAGTAATTTCTAAAACAAAAATATATATGATTACTTTAATCAATTATTTTTAAGTCGGAGTAGAGACACATCTTAACTTTATAATCAACACCCAAATTTAGCACATGTTTACTGTAAAATTAGATGTGTTATGTTGTTTTAATATATTTTCACCACATTTTTAGGAATTTTTGTTAGAAATTCTATCCTTACATGATATTTCGATGAGTCAAATATGTTACTCCCTCTGTCCCTTCCTATTAGTCCCATAGGAAGGGACACAAGAACCAAGGAGAATGTCATTATTAAAATTAAAATGCATTAATAAACATTAAAAAATTGTAAGTGGAATTACACAATTACTAAAAGGGTAAGGATTCCAAAAAAAAGAGGGAAACTTTAAACAACAAAAAAAAAGTGGCAAATTTCAAATTTGACAATATTCAAAGCAGGGCAGGTTCTATAAATACAACCTGTTTTCTAAGAAATTAAACATTTCTGAATTTGTACATCCAAATGGGGGTAAAACAAGATGTTCCAGATTCCAAAAAAGAGGAGATCATGCAGTTCTTGCTAGTGAACTGCATTGATGGGAAGCCTGGAAGGGGCAAGATAAATGAAGCAGCTGCAACCTTCAACGTGTGCCGGAAGACAGTTTCACGGATCTGGGAAACTGCAAAAGGGCAAAGAGAAAGAGGTGAAATTATGCATGTTGTGGGCAAGAGATTCATGAGAATCCAACAAGTAAAACATCAGGTAAACTATGATCAAATTGCTCAAGTACATTATCAAAAAAGAGGAACAATTAGAGCATTAGCAGACAGTTTAAGTGTTCCTAAATCTGTGGTGGGAAGATGGGCTAAATCACATCTGATCAAAGCACACACAAATGCAACTAAGCCAGCTTTGACAGCTCCAAACAAATTGTCTAGGTTAAGTTTCAGTTTGCAAGCTATAGAATATGACAATGCATTGAACATCCTAAGATTCAAGCCCATGGAGAATGTCATTCATATAGATGAGAAATTGTTTTATTTAACCAAAACGACCCATAGATACTACATCACTGAATCTGAACAAGAAATACACCGAGCATGCAAAAGCAAGAAATTCATACCAAATGTTATGTTTATGTGTGCTGTGTGTCGGCCAGTATTTTCAAAGGAAGGCAGATTATTGTTTGATGGTAAAATAGGCATTTGGCCATTCACTGAAGAGTTGATGGCTAAAAGAAACAGCAAGAAGAGGGCTGCCGGGACTATGGAGACTAAGCCAATAAATTCAATCACTAAGCAAGTGATAAAGGATTGCTTAATCAATCAGGTATACAGTTTGGATTTTAAAATTGTCATGCATGTTTATTTTGTCTAATTTTCATCCTACTCACTTAAATTAATGTCGAACTTTCAGATTGTACCAGCAATAAAAGCAAAATGGCCTGCGTGTTTAAGTAAGACAATCTACATACAACAGGACAATGCAAGGCCACACACCAACAATTCTGACCTAGAGTTTCAAGCAATAGCACAATCTGATGGGTTTAATATATCATTAGTGCAACAACCACCAAACAGTCCTGATTGTAATAATGATTTTGGATTTTTCAGAGCAATTCAGAGTCTACAACAGCAACAAGCATGCAGGGATGCAGAGGAGCTAGTGAATGCAGTTATAAGTAGCTACAACAGTCTTGAAGCAATGACCCTAAACAAGGTTATCTTATCATTACAGTGCTGTTTACAGGAAATTCTAAAAGTGAAGGGATGCAACAATTACAAGGTTCCACATATGAAGAAGAATTCATTATTACTGGCCAATGAATTACCAACAAATTTAGAAATACCCAAGGATTTGGTGAAAGAGAGCATTCAGTTGTTAATTGATGCAGGGCATACAGATGGATTACAGAGGCTGATTTCTGACCTAGGGATGCAAGGTGAAGACATGTATTGACAGTAATTAGGCTTTTTTTTTTTTTTTTTTTTGTAAATCTTACACATATAAGTGTTGATTTTTGGGGGTAGTCGGGGATAGACATGCAGCTCATTTTTGTAATGCATGCATCCTGAAGCTAAGAACAAAATTAAAGAACATCATGAATGTAATGCATTATGCTATAGCTTGCTTATCTGAAATGTTTAACCAGGAAATGAATGAAACCAGATCAAAACATCTTAAAACACATTTCATGGCTTAAATTATCAACAATGTGTTTTTTTTTTTACAAAGTGTGTGCCCAAAAATATTTTTATCATTTCAGATCAAAAGCCTCAAAATCCCACAACAGATAAATGTTTCAACCAAACCATCATGCCAACAGCCAACATCCAACAACCATCATGCCAACACAGTATTAACCATCAATTAAACAGAGCCAAATGCCAACCAACAATCATCAACAACCAACATGCAAACAGAGCCAAATGCCAACCAACAATCATCAACAGCCAACAGCTAACAACCATCAAAGTATTCAAACCAACCGAATCATGAATCCAACAACCAACAACCAACAATCATCAACAATCATGAACATGATGAAATAGAACTGAAACAGCGAAAACAAAAAATCCAAAGGAGAGAAATCATCGGATATTTGGGAAATAAATTTCCCAAAACATGCGAACCACGACCTCCAATTGATCTCTCGGACACCCTCCCTCGAACTCGTCCTCAATTGCCGGCCAACACCTCTCTGATTGGTTCGTACCGCTCAGACACACTTCCTCGGAGCTGTTTGTCGTCCATGCCTCCAAGCCACCGGCGGCAACGAGCCCCTCCGACGGTGAGAAGGAGCTGTCGGCCATCCACGACTCCGTCACACTGGCAGTGAGAAGGGACGGATGCAAAAAACGGGGGTATTTAGTAAAGGTCATAATAGAGCAAGGACTCAGTGAGCCGTCGGTAAAGAGGATGTCACTTGCACGGTCGACTGGTGGCGGGGACAACAGAAGATGAATGGCAAGAGGGGCTGCAGGGGAGGCACGGTTGTCGTCGCTCAGAGCTCCGACATCTTCATGGCTTTGGTCGGCCTTCCCCGCCTCCAAGCCTTCGCCGGCAGAGAGACGAAGTTGTGGGGGTAGATCTTGTCACTGGCATAAGCGACTGGCGGCGATGGAGACAAAGACAAAGTCGTCGGCTCATCATCATCGCGAGAGGCGATTAGGGTTGGGGGTGTGTGAGTGGAGTAGGTGCGATTCATCATCGCGGTACAAAAAAAGATACACCGGCGAGAGAGATGAAGAGGGGCGAGAGAGTCGAAGGGGTGCGACGGAATCGTGAGAGGCGATTCGCCGAGAGAGATGAAGAGGGGCGAGAGAGTCGAAGGGGTGCGGCGGAATCGTGAGAGGCGATTCGCCGAGAGAGATGAAGAGGGGCGAGAGAGTCAAAGGGGTGCGGCGGGATCGCGAGATGCGATTAGGGTTGGGGGTGTGTGACAAATTAGGGTTGGGGTGAGTATAGGAGCGGCGGGGGTAGCGGGGTAAATTGGTTTAGGGTTTGGGGGGTAGTTTAGTAAAAATGCATTTAAGTAATTATAATTAATTAAATGAAATTGTTATTTTATTATTTTTTTTTGCCAAAAAAGGAAACGGGACTAATAGGTTGGGACGGACCAAAACGGCAAATGAGATTAATAGCACGAGACGGAGGGAGTATTAGAATATTGTGTCTAGCTAGATTAGTTTAAACTTGTAATGTCCCATATATGAAAAATCGAGTGATAATAGGAGCTGATTTGCAAGCTTTAGGAAATTTGCTGGCCGAAATTTTCACAGGCAAAGAAGCTTGTCTGGATTGCTCGCTAACACTATGTTTCCAACAAAGCGTCCTTGGAAAAGCTGGTTGACACGTCATCACCAGCTGGTGGATCACCAGCAAGGAACTTATCTGCAAGATGTCACCAGTAAGGCGCGTCCCAACCAGCTAGAAAACACACTCAAGCCAGAACTAGCAAGCTCTTTCTCAAGACCCGACTTTGAGAAATGATATCTTAATGTCTGAAGTATTCAAAAGCTTGTTCATCCTAGGAATCAACCAACAAACATTCATTGGACTAGAAAAAAGAGCAAACATTCCTCGGACTGGCTAAAAGAGCCTTTATGGCCAAAGCAGTAAAAGCTACCTGCTCTGATAGAATGGGCACTGCAATTCAAAAAAGTGAGACTTCGACGGGATGCATTCTTTTTGTCGCACAATGGCTCCCATCGGCTAAAGATTTAAACCTTTCAAGGAGCGCCTATAAACAGATGTTGCAAACCCCCTTGAATAGGTTACCGATTCTAAAAATAAAAATCTATATCCTCACTGTTTGTTGATTTCTCGAAAGCTAACCAACTTCAAGATTCTAAATCTTTTAGGCTGATTATATCAGCTTTTCATTTTCTTTTTTTAAACATAAGGTTCTGTTCATCTAGCAAGAGCTATTCTCTATTTTCTTATTTTATGAGTAAGAAAACATCTTGGAGTTGTCACTTCTCCGGTGGCAACTATCACAAGTGTTTTCCGCAAGTTGTACGTTCTTGAGAGGAATTCAAACTCTCACGTCCAATTTGAAGGTCAAGTGGTGTGCCCATACTTCAAGCCCGAAGAAGCTCTGTATTGTAGAGGACCTGGTGAGTGCGCTAGTCGACTGGTGGACACGGGCATTCATCAGCTAGCACTAGATCATTGACATCTTTGTAATCTCCAGCTTAGTGTTTCCATACTGCGCATCTGAAGAGAGGACGTAGGATGGTTTGGTACGAACCTCTATAAATCCTTTGTGTTATTTACTGCTTTCTTTAAATTTCAGTATTGTATTTAAAATCTAACACATCAAGTGTTAGAGTATATTATTGTAAATCTACTAAGTAATATATTAAAGACTCGTTAGACAATCCGCATTTCTTAACCTGAGCTGGTTCCATAATCACTAGCTTGGAGGGCTTGACCTTGAAAGACTTCCACTGCACATTAGTCTAACTGATACGATCTTCGCCGGGAAGGTTTAGATTGCAGCCCAGGAACAAGAGTTGACACGACGCGGAAATGACTCGGACATAACTAGAAACGGAACGATAATAGGAATGGAAGTCCAGCAACCCTAATTCAACTCTTCAAATGACGTATTCCAGACGAATCTCATATACGCCCCAAGAAGCTGAAGAACTAACGAATGCAGTACGGTAGAAGACACCACAATCGGATGTGTAAGTCTGGTTGATAAATCAATTCGAATTTCAAGGTAATCCACAGAAATTCTTGAGCTTTCAGAATTGGAGAAATAAACTCACAAATATTATTAAACTGAAAACTGAATTACAATGAAAATATGAAGCCCTATTTATAGGGAGAAAATCAAATCTCTAAACCTAATCTAACTAGGAAATCAAATCAAATCTAGAAATCAAATCTTGCTAAAAATCAAATCTAATAAAAATCCAAGATATTTCAAAACAAATCAAATCTTCTCTTATCTTCAATATTATCTTGATATATCTTTATCTCTCATAAATCACAACCTCAATAATTTAATTAAGTCCAGATGACTTAATTAAATACTTCAATTTTGGACCCTTCAATAATTTAATTAAGACCAAATGACTTAATTAAATTCATCAATATTGGACCACCTTGATTCTCATCATTCCCCTCCTCTTCAAATGGATTTGTCCTCAAATCCACGTCTGCACCGGATTCAATTAATCATCTTACATTGCCCTTGGTTGGCTTATTCGGCGCATGATCATGTTCAGACTCTGGCAATTGCTTATCTTCATGCATCTTTCTTTTCAGAATAAGAGTTCTTGCAGAAACAAACTTATGAACTATTTTTCTCTCGACCTTCTCCTCCACTGAACCTTCCTCCAATGGAGTATGGACTACTATGTCTTCTTCCTTGGTCCCTTGACTTTGGCTTTGCATTGCCAAAACTGGACTGGTAATGATAGTGAGTGTGGCCGGATCCTCAAATTCTCCATTATCTTCAACATGACTCTCCAAAGCTGTAGCAACTCTCATATCCTCTTCTTCGGGCTCTTGAATTGAAGCACTCATCGACTCAAATTCGGTTATCATTGCCATTGTCTGCTCATTCTTTGATTGAAGCTATTCTGATGAGATTTTACTAACTGTTTGTGAATCCTTCCAACTAACTTGATTTTGACTTGTGTCTTTGCTATTAATCTTCATTCTCTTCAATTGATCCTCAATACAGCGGGCTGTAACTACCATGACAAGCAAATGATCATAAGGTTGTAGCTTCTCTACTCTTTCTCGGATTTCCCAATTCAATCCAGCCAAAAATCTTTGCATTGTTGACTGTGTATCCTCAATGATATTGGCTCGAATCATTGCTTCATCCATCTCTTTGTAATAGTCTTCTACACTTTTTAGACCCTTGCCTCAAATCCTACAACATGTAACATAATTTTTGATAGTAGTAATTAGGTACAAAGCGTTTCCTCATTACAACTTTCATCTCTTTCCAAGCCATGATTGGCCGCTCTCGATTCTTCTCTTTGTTAATCATCAATTGATTCCATCAAGTAAGAGCATAGTCAGAAAACCCCATAGCTGCAAACTTGACTCTCTCACGTCCATAAATCTTTTGACAATTAAAGGCATGCTCAATATTCCTCTCCCAATCAAGATATAATTCAGGATCATACCCTCCTTGAAATGATGGAATGTTCATCTTAATGTCCATAGTTTTTTTTTTTTTTGCTATACATAACTTAAAAGTAGATGATAATAGGACTCTATATGGATGGATATATATATATATATATATATATATATATATATATATATATATATGAATAAATATGGATGGCTAGATAAGAAAGTATATATAGATGTAGAATATCTAGATATGGATATATGTGAATACTTAATGAAGATATGAATGAGATAAATATGGATATGGATAGATAAGATAGATATGGATATCTAGATATGAATATATATGAATGAGATATATATGATTAGATATGAATAAGATATATATGAATAAATATTAAAATATATGGATAAATATATGGATGAATATGGAATGGATAGATATGGGTAAATATGAATGAGATATATATGATATAGATGAGATATGGGTAAATATTGATGATATAGATATATAATTAGATAAAAAAAATGAAAATATTAATTATATTACTTAAAAAAACGAAAATAAAATAGATAATAATAAAAACAAAAATAAAAAGAAAAAGTACGAAAACTGACACAAAAAAATTGAAGTGGACAGGACACGAACGGACAAGACACGGAATTAAACTGGAATGAAAAGAAAAGAGAGACACGACCTGGTTCTTGATACCAAAATGATACGATCCTCGCCGGGGAAGGTTTAGATCGCAGCCCAGGAACAAGAGTTGACACGACGCGGAAACGACTCGGACAAAACTATAAACGGAACGATAATAGGAATGGAAGTCCAGCAACCCTAATTCAACCCTTCAAATGACGTATTCCAGACGAATCTCATATACGCCCCAAGAAGCTGAAGAACTAACAAATGCAGAACGGTAGAAGACACCACAATCGGATGTGTAAGTCCGGTTGATAAGTCAATTCGAATTTCAAGGTAATCCACAGAAATTCTTGAGCTTTCAGAATTGGAGAAATAAACTCACAAATATTATTAAACTGAAAACTGAATTACAATGAAAATATGAAGCCTTATTTATAGGGAGAAAATCAAATCTCTAAACCTAATCTAACTAGGAAATCAAATCAAATCTAGAAATCAAATCTTGCTAAAAATCAAATCTAACAAATCTAGAAATCAAATCTTGCTAAAAATCTAATCTAATAAAAATCTAAGATATTTCAAGACAAATCAAATCTTCTCTTTTCTTCAATATTATCTTGATATATCTTTATCTCTCATAAATCACAACCTCAATAATTTAATTAAGTCCAGATGACTTAATTAAATACTTCAATTTTGGACCCTTCAATAATTTAATTAAGACCAAATGATTTAATTAAATTCATCAATATTGGACCACCTTGATTCTCATCACTAACTCTGATTTTAGACCAACCAGTGGTATCAGGGCAGTTGGACTTTACAGACTAGCTGTTTTGAGTCGGTTAGAATCAGATCAATTCCTTGCAGATATTTTTTTAGCGAGTAGATCACAGGATGAATATCTCAAAGCTTCCACCATACACTATGGAGAAATTTGCAACATGGAAGAAGAGTTCCCTGATCCAGCTAAGGAATACCCACCCGGAGATGGCGGATGTGCTAGAGATCGGACGTATCAGTATCATGATGGTCAACCCCTACCTTGGAGGAGACACTATTGGTCTAGAAATGATAGAGAATCTATACGCTGAGTGGACTCACGATAAAAAGAAATGCACCCAACTAGACGTAATCGCTCATGAGCTGATCCTCTCAGCTCTCCCAGAGTCTATGATGGATGATGTGATAGGATTCAACTGCGCAAAAAAGGTATATAACTACCTAAGTAGTCTGAGTCAAGAAACAGATCAAATGAAGTGCAAGAAGCTTCAAGTCTATGTGGACAATCACGAGTCCTTTACGATGCTCCCTTGAGAAAGTATCAAGGACATGGAGGCTCAATTTAACTCAATCATCAGCAAGTTGAAGGCCATGGACAAGGTATACTCTATAGTCAATCTCAATGCAAAGTCCTAAGATAGGACACATTACTTTTGTCTCACAATGGCTCCAATCAGCTTGAGATTCAAATCTTCTAAGGAGCGCCTATTAATAGAGGCTTCAAATCACTTTGAGAAGGTTACCAATTCTAAAAATAAAAATATATATCCTCACACTCTGCCAATTTCTCGAAAGCTACCCAACTTCCTGTTGGGTTTTGTATACAGAGAGCATTTATTACAATGAATATACATTCAACTTTATCTCCTTTTTGTTAAACAAATTTACAAGCGAGTAACAATAGCATCCTCTTATCTCACCGATAGGGACGATCATACAACGTGTTGTAGATCGCAAAAGACAGTATGATCTTCTTCCCTAGTGAGATATAAATATTATCATAGTCGAGAAAATGTTGATGATAAGTCTGTCGGTATAGGCTGCAACATAGTTGGAAAGAAGTGATCTGCATTGATCACTTGATATGCTGGTACGTGCGGTTGCGTATTGATTGGACCAAAGTGAGATATGTTCTTCTGTCTGACATCAGAGAATACAAGATCTCGATCTTAATTTAGTCCAAACCCTAACAAAGGTTCAGGGGTATGCACGGGTTGACTGTTTCTTTGCCCTGCCATGGTGGAGAGCCTGAGTAACGTGCTCGTATACCCGCATCTTAGGTAACAAATGTTTGTGTATTACACTCTGAGACTGGAGTTAGATTACCATATCTGAGTAATAGGATGAGGACATTCCCTGTGGAGCTTTATAATGTTCATCGTGCTAAAGTCCTGCAGGATGATTAAGTTCAAGCACAAGTGATAAGGTTTGAGTGGTACTGCTCAGAAAAATAAGAGATTAATTAATTGTGAAAGCTTGTCAGAAGCTCCAATTAATTAATGAAAGTCCAGTAACCTTAAGTATTAACTAAGGGATTTAACGATTCAATTCGCGACTGTGAAAATCCCTACACTTCCAAATTCTAAAACTTTCAGGCTGATTCTATAAGCTTTCAATGTTATTTCTTGAGCACGAGCCTCTGTGCATATAGCAAGAGCTATATTATCTATTTTCTTACTTTCCAAGTAAGAAAATATCTTGGTGTTGTTACTTATTTGGTGTATACCACAAGCTGTATGTTCTTGAGGGAAACTCAAACTCTCACGTCCTATCTGAAGGTTATGTGGTGTGCTCACGCTTCAAGCCTAAAGATGCTCTGAATAACAGAGGACTTGGTGAGTGCACTAGTCGACTGGTGTACACGGACATTCATCAGCTTGCAATAGATATTGACATCTTTGTAATCTCTAGCTTAGTGTTTCTAGACTACGCGTCTGAAGAGAGGACGTAAGACATTTTGATCCGAAGCTCTATAAAGTGTTATTTACCGCTTTTTTAAATCTCAGCATTGGATTTAAAACCCAACATATCAAGTGTTGGAGTATACTCCCTACATCCCGCCCCAATTGTCCCACTTTCCTTTTTTGTTTTTCCCACTTCACTATCTCATTTCTAAAAATGATAATTTTTCACACTCAATAATATAATATTAATTTCACTTAAGTCATTCAACACTCACAGTCCTTGGTTATTATGCCCGGTCAAACTGGGACTATTCGAGCAGGACGAAGAGAGTACTATTGTAAATTAGCTAAATAATATATTCACGACTCGTTAAATAATCTGCATTTCTGAACCCGAGCTGGTCCCAGAATCACTAGCATGGAGAGCTTAACCTTGAAAGGCTTCTGCTGCATATTAGCCTAACTTTGATTTCGAGACGAACACACACCAAGCAAATCTGATTCACTTTACATTCTTTGTGAATAAAATTTGTTTTAGTAGGTGATGTTTCAACATTTGCTCTCCAAATTTCTCTTTCTTTTGTTTTACACTTCTAATCGTCTCTCTCTCTCTCTCTATATATATATATATATAGTAATGATCATATGTTAAATAATAATAAATCTGGATCCTTTATTTTGTTGATTTTATTTGAAAGATAATTAAATTATATTTAATTTGATATATGATAGTGCATAAATAATTTAAATTGAAAGAGATATGATTATTAAAAGTTTTATAACGAAAGTAGAGGAGAGAGAATATTTAGAAGAAAAAACACGTGGATTGAGATGAAAGAAATTCAAAATTTTTTTGTCGTCCCCAATATTTAACTAACCTGAATGTCCTTAATTATAATTTAAAATAAAACCAAAAGTTAAGATTCTATATAATAAATCAATTTAGGCCATTGCATATCTAAAATTAAGGACACAGATTTATTCTAATCTAACATTTGAGAGGTACATGTTTTAGGTGAGATAACAATAAATATGGGTCCTTAATTCTAGATGCTCAATGGCCTAGATTAATTCTTAACAATTGAATTTTACCTTTTATTTTTATTTTAAATTATAATTAAGGGCATTTAGGTGAGTTAAATACGAAGGACCACAAAAAAACTCATAATCCCTTTCATCTCAAACCCACACATTTTTTTCTTCAACATATTCTCTCTTCTAATTTCTTTATAAAACTTTAAATAATCTTATCTCACTCAATTTAATTTTGTTGGTCCCAAGATCACAGTTAGGCAAAGGTGTGGAGGGATTTTTTCAAGGTTGAGCCCTCCAAGTTGGTAATTCTTGCACCAACACAAGTTTATAAATGCGGTTGTTTTGCTGGTCGAATATATTACATAGCCGATTTCAATAATATATTCCAACACTTGATGCGACAGGTTTTAAATCTAGTGCAGAAATTTAAAGAAAGTAGTAAATAACACCAGATTTTATAGAGGTTATGACAAAATAAATTACTATGCCTACGTTTAATCCTAGCATGCTCCTATTGATTATGCATAAGAGGATTTATGTGAAATACCTGGATTGTAGAAACGTGAAGAACGTAGTGCGCAGAGATTTGATCCTTGATCCTTTTCCCGCGCACCAAGATTTATTCCTAACGAATTGAGGAATTAAATCTATGAAATTAATAATATTAATTTTGAAAATAAGGAGGGAGAGAAGAAAGAACATCCTCCTAATCTAATCTTCTGATCTGTATCCCAACTCCAATCCGAAATGTCAGGTTAAGATCCCCTTTGGATTCCTTTTTCGGATGAGAAACAAAATTTCCTTCTCCTTTTTCTCAGATCTAGTCGATCTCCACAGCTCCCATAACTTGGTTTGCTGTGTTGCAACTTATGATCTTGTTGTGTGTTCAGATCTGAGAAAGTGAAGCCTATTTATAGGAAATTCTGGACTTCTATTAGGCTTGAGTTTTCATACGCCAGACCAGGGACCAGAATGCAAATAGCAAATAAGACCTATCAATTAAATAATTCCCATATTCAACCCAGAATATAATTAATTAATTAATATTGATTCATTCCACCAGAGAATCAATATTGTCCTACATATTTGCTACCACGTTTTGAGGTACGGGTTGCATGGGCTCGGTATATCCCCACATTTAAGGTTACAGAAATTCATTAATTAATTTAGGCTCTGACAAGCCATTTAATTAATTAACATCTTATATTCCTGAGTCAATCCGCTCTAGCCTTTTCACTTATGCTTGAACTTAATCAGCCAGCAGGACTTTAGCATAACGAGCCTTTTGAGCTGCTTAGGGAATGTAACCATCCTATACTGGATGTGGTTACTTAGTTCCAGTACCAGACGACTATAAACAAATTGATATCACCCAAGATATAGATATACAAGCTCAACTAGAGCCTTTCGCTGCAACTTTAAGTGATACACAATATGTGTATACTTTTGCACCTTCATTTAGGTTTATGATCTCATCAAGCCATAAAGATCCTGATTCTTTTTATGTCAGATAATAGAATCAATCTCAACTTAGGTCCTTATCAATGCGTGCCCCGCACTAGCATACCAAGCCATCCAAGATTAGATGCCTATTATTGCGTATGCTGTAGCCTACACCGACAATTAATCCTGGAACTGTCTCAGCTGTGATAACCATTTATATCTCGCTAGCTCAGACGATCTATACGATCTTTCATGATCTACTACACACCGTATGATCTCCCTATCGATGAGATAAGAGGATAAGAGTGTTTGCGACACATGTTTGTTAATTCAGACAGGAGATGAACATACAACATTTATGATTCCCAGTATATTAACCAATCGACCTTGTGCATAATATACCAATCATAATGCTTTTAGTATATAAATCCATCAATCTCCCACTTATACTTAAAGCATTATACAGGTGCTTTCCAGAGTATAACGTATCTAAACTAATCTAGCTATTACATCAATCATTCTACGTGGCTGGCTTTGCCCTCAGCCCAAGGTTACGTACATGCATCTCGTAGACCTTCTGAGACAAAGCTTTTGTGAATGGATCCGCTAGATTATTCTTAGTATCAATCTTCTCTACCAGCACATCATCCATTGCTATGATCTCTCGTATAATATGGTACTTCCTCTCAATGTATTTTGTTGCTCTGAGAGTTCGTGGTTCCTTTGAATTAGCCACAACTCCCGAATTATCACAATACACTGTGATAGTCTTGGGTAGCATAGGAATCACGTCCAACTCCTGAAGGAAGTTTCAAAACCATACTGCTTCTTTCGAAGCTTCCGAAGCAACCAAATATTCTGCTTCCATGGTGGAGTCAGCAATGCACTTCCGCTTTGCACTCCTCCATGATATGGCCCCACCCCCCAATGCAAACACATAACCACAGAGGTGGACTTCTTTTCATCTCGGTCTGCCTGGAAATCCGAATCCGTATAACCCACAGGACACAACTCCTCACATTGATAGATGAGACAATAATCTATAGTCCTTTTCAAGTATTTGGGTATGTTCTTTACCGCGGTCCAATGCGCCTATCTAGGGTTAGAATGATATCTTGCTACCATGCCTACAACAAAGAAGATATCTGGCCTCGTACATAGCATACATGAGACTCCCCACGGCCGATGCATACGACACGTTGCTCATCTCATCTTTCTCCTTTTGTGTCACCGGACACTGATTCTTGGAAAGATGTATGCCATGTCTGAAGGGTAACAGACCTTTCTTGGCAGTTTGCATGCTGACACGGGCAATCACAGTATCCACATATGACGCTTGAGACAAGGCCAACATCCTTTTCTTGCGTTCCCGCAATACTTTTACCCCTAGGATGTATACTGCCTCCAAAGGTCCTTCATATGAAACTGTTCGGAAAACCACCCCTCTATGCCTGACAGTACTTCTACATTATCGCCAATTAGGAGAATATCATTTACATAAAGTGAAAATAACACCACGCTTCCGCTAACACATAAACGGTACACCCAACTCTCGTTTGAACATTGTAAAAATCCATTGGATTTAATCACTTCGACAAAACGTAGATTCCATGACCGTGAAGCTTGCTTGAGTCCATACAATGACTTCTTGAGCTTCTAGACCAAATGCTCTTCGCCCTTCTGCACATAACCTTTTGGCTGTTGCATATAGATGTCCCGACCTTCTTCAAGGTACCCGTTTAGAAACGTGGTTTTGACATCCATCTGCCAGATCTCTAGGTCTATATATGCTGCTATGGCTAGGAGTGTTCGAATGGACTTAAGCATGGCTACCGGTGAGAAGGTCTCGTTATAGTCTAAACCTTCTTTCTGACTATAATCCTTCGCCATCAACCTTGCTTTGAAAGATGTAATTTCACCATTTACTCCTTTGTTTCTTTTTTATACCCATTTGTACTCTATGATTCTCCCACGAACTTGTACCTTTCCAGTTGGTGGACAACCCTCCCACTGCGATGAGGCATCTGAGCCGTGTTAGTAGTTGGCACAGTATTCGTTGGTAACATACCTTGCATTGATAGCAGTGTTGGTAATCCCTCACCTGTTACAGGTGGATTTACCATCACACCGGGCTTTCCTGATGGAATCGCTTCATTATCTCCAAGCTCATAGAGGATAATTTCACTCTTGGATCTGTGGTTTCTTACATATTCGTCCTCCAAGAATCTTGCGTTTGTATTGACAAAGACTTTCTGATTCTCAGGACAACAAAAGTAACCACCTTTTGTTTGCCTGGGATATCCTACAAACAACATCAGCTTACACCTACTTTGTAACTTATCAGGTTCCTTTGTTAACACATATGCTGGACAACCCTAAAACCCTCATTCTGGTTAAACTTGGCTTTAGCCCATACCAGAGTTCTAGAGGCGTTTTAGGAACTGAACTAGAAGGTACCAGGTTAAGCAAATAGGCCGCTGTCTCCAAGGCATATCCTCTAAACTAAATTGGCAAGCTTGCATAACTCATCATGGACCTGACCATTTCCAAAAGAGTCCTATTTACTCTTTCCGCTACACCATTTTGTAGAGGGGTTCCTGGTGCAGTCCATTGGGATGTAATTCTGTTGTCTGACAGGGACTGCAAGAACCCATTACTGAGGTATTCTGCACCAGGATCTGATCGTAGTGTCTTGATAGTCTTGCCTAGCTTCTTTTCCACCTCAATCATAAACTCTTTGAATTTCTCAAAGCATTCAGACTTGTAGCGAAGCAAATAGACATATCTAAATCTTGAGTAATCGTCATTGAATGTGACGAAGTACTCATAACCTCCACGAGCTTGCATGGACATCGGTCCACATAAGTCGGAGGGATCAATTCCAACACATCCTCTGCTTGAGACTGGCTTTCCTTAAAAGTCCTGGTCGTCATGTTTCCCTCTATATAGGATTCACAGACTTGATGCGGTACCACTTGGAAAGATTCCAAGAGCCCATCACTTGCTAGTCTTTTAATCCTCTTTAGATTGATGTGACTTAGTCTCAAGTGCCAGAGATATGTTTGATCCTCATTGAAAGAAAAATCTCGCTTTAAATGATTATTATTATTAGTTGAGTTTGCAACATTCACGAAAGATTTATGCATACAATCAATGATATAGAGAGAGTCAATTAGTTTGTCATGACATATAACACCGTTATTCCCAATAATAGAAACTCCACTATAAAAAATAACTGAAAATCCATCATTAAATAACTTGGAAACTAAAATTAAGTCCTGCCGAAACACGACACATATAAAACATCTCTCAAAATCAAAACATTGTTTTCAAAGCATAAAGTAAAATTTCCAATGGCTACTAATGAGACTCGCTCTCCGCTGCCCATTAAGATGGTAATTTCGTCATGCATCAGCTGCTTTGTTGGCCTGAACCCCTGCAAAGTATAACAAACATGATAAGTAGCTCCAGTATCCACTACCCAAGAATAGGTAGAAACCGATGCTAAACATGTTTTCGTTATAAATGCACATGACGTACCTTGTCCAGTCTTCCTGACTTGACAATCTCTCCTTCTAGTGACCAGTCTTTCCACATTTGAAACACTTGTCCTTTTTAGTAGGCACGCCCGGTGTTCTTTATGATTTCTTCACAGAAGTTGTACATTTGGCTTTCTTCTTAAACATTCCTTTGCGCCTCTTGCCAACCAACGCAATAGGGCGGTTTCCAGAAGTAGCCAAAAAAATCTTTTCTGGAAGCATCACTGACTCCGCTGCCATCAAGTCATTGAGTAACTCATTAAGAGTATACTCTATCTTGTTCATGACAGCATTCAGTCTAAAGTTCTCAAAGGACATCGACAGAGAGTTGAGAATGATATTAACTTGTGCTTCCGCATCGATACCACCTTCGTGTAGCGTGAGTTCATCCATAAGATGAGTCATGTTGACTACGTGCTCTCTGACCGAGCTACCATCAACCATTTTCTTTCCCACGATTTCCCTCATGAGATTGAATTTGACAGCTCGGTCTGACTCACCTTAGGTCACTGTAAGGTTGTCCATAATGTCACAAGCATTATCATATGAATGATGTTGCTGTGCAAGTACCTTGGACATCGTAGTCATCATATAGAATTTCACTATATTGTATGACTTGAGCCACTTGTTATAGTAGCTCTCTTCCCATATCAGTCGATGCATCAGTGGGAGTTGCCGGACGAGGCTTATCAAGGACAAATTTGTGTTCCTCTGTAACAAGGATGTAATCCAAGTTGCGTTTCCATTCTTGAAAATTGGGACCGGTTAACTGGTTTTGTGCTAAGATATTGATCACATTTGGTAAAGACGTGTCTGAAAACAATAAATTAAAGTAGAAATTAAAACATAGTTGCGAACAGTTGAAATAATTAAATATTAAAAACTTATAATAAAACAATATTAATGTTTCCTCCAGTTTTCCTAAGCATTACTATTGCAAGCCACACATGTGGACATTTACAACAAAACACTTAACCAGACTACATCTTTCAATTCCAGTGTTTCAATTCCAATCCATATCAGGGTTTCTTAGACAAATGGAATTAATAATTGGAGACTAACTTAAGACCATATTATCCTACTGAGCAGGGACATCACAAATGAGTTATACTCTAGACAATATCTAAGCTAGCATACCACCAAAGCCAACCTTCCCATATAAAGATCTACTAGGACACACCTGATCTCTTATAATAAGACTATCTCATTTAATTCAATTCCTAGATAACAAATGAAAACTCCATACGCAAGCTACACATGTAGATGCTCACATGAACTAAATGTTTATTTTAAGAAGTCCTATCTATTAGAACTTGCTAAAATTCTATCATGCAAGCATGAACCCCGAATTTATAGTTATAATTAATTACATAAAATAAATCACATAGCATGCTTTAAAGATGTAAATACAAGCATTTAAATGTGCTCCTATTATCTACAACATGCTTGTAGGGATTTATCGTGAACCGAATCACAAAATCCAAATGAACCGGATCAATTTATGGTTATTGCTCATAATAACAATTCACAAAACCTAGCATGCTCCTATGAATTTAATTTGTGGATAAAGGGATTACCGTTATTCTGTAGAGTCTAATCCGATCTTTCGCATTTGAATATCCAACTTTCAATTCAACCACGCGATTCAAATAAATCTGCGGAAACAAAAATTAGAAATCTAATTTCTAGATTTAATTGAAATAAAGGAAATAGAAAAGAAAATAATTATGTTCTCCAGATCAGATCTTCAGATCTATATCCCTATGCTGCTCAGATCTGCTACTGGTGAGGATTCCACAGATCTGTGATGTAGATCGAAGTCGAAAAACCTTCCTTCTCCCCTTCTACAGACGCCGCCCATGCTCTCTCTCTCCCTAGGGTTTCGAACTGATTTGAATGTTATGAAGTCACTAGGGTTTCAGAGAGAGTGCTGTCTATTTATAGACCTAGGGTTTTATCCCTAATGGGCTACTGGGCCTTTTTTCAGCATATATAATTGGGCCAGACCTGGGACCTAATGCAAATAATAAAGTGGGCCTATAAATTAAT
>JAPKLW010000264.1:56103-141915 GCA_026898455.1 Plectranthus barbatus | reverse complement strand
CAGACCTGGGACCTAATGCAAATAATAAAGTGGGCCTATAAATTAATGAATTCACATGTCCACAACCCAGGACATAATTAATTAATTAATATTAATTCTTTTTCACCATAGAATTAATACTGACCTACCCCTTTATTACCACGTTGTGAGAACGAACTGCATTTAATTGAGAATCCCTATATTTAAGGTTATCGAACATTCATTAATTAATCGGAGCTTCTGACAAGGTCTATCTACAATTAATTAATATCTTATTATTCCTGAGTAGTACCACTCAATCCTTATCACTCGTGCCTGAACTTAATCAGCCTGCAGGACTTTGGCACGATGAATGTCATTGAGCTCCTCAGGGAATGTCCCCATCTTATTACTCGGATATGGTTACCTAAACCCAGTCTCAGGCAGTACTACACGAACTGCTATTACCCAAGATGCGGATATACGAGCACGTTACTTAGGCTCTCCACCATGGCAAGTCAAAGCAACAGTTAACCCGTGCAAACCCCTGAACCTTCGTTAGGGTTTGGACTCAATCAAGAACAAGATCTTGTATTCGCTGATGTCAGACAGTTGAATACATCTCATTGCGGTCCATCAATATGCCACCTTTGCGTCCCAGCTTGTCAAGTAATCAAGACAAACTACTTATTCCGACAATGCCGCTGCCATCTGGACAGACGAATCCTCATACGCTATCTCAACTATGATCAGGCTTATGTCTCTCTAGGTCAAGTGATCATACTATCTTCCGCGATCAACTACACGCCGTATTATCGTCCTTATTGGTGAGACAAGAGGATACGATTGTTACATACATGTAAGTTTGTTTGACATATAAGAGAAATAAATCGTCGTAAACTCCATATAAATTGTGCCTTCTGTATACAAAACCCATCAATGCTTGGATGCTGTGCAATTAAGATAAACACATATATCGTGCGAAGATAAATAATAAAGCAAATAAAAAATGTCCTCGTGGCCTCATGATACAAAATCTCCCTATCGACGAGATAAGAGGATAAGAGCGTTTGTGACACAAGTTTGTTAATTCAGACATGAGATGAACATACTACATTTATGATTCCCAGTATATTAACCAATCAACCTTGTACATAATATACAAATCATAATGCTTTTAGTATATAAATCCATCAAACACGTGATGCGACAGGTTTAAAATCTAGTGCAGAAATTTAAAGAAAGCAGTAAATAACACCAGTTTTATAAGGATTATGACAAAATCATTCTACGTCCTCTCTTTAGACTCGCAATATAAAATCACTAAGTTATGTATTACAAAGATGTCAACAATTTATTGCTAGCTGCTGAATGCCACGACCACGTCCAAATCACCCAAACTTAAACCCTTGATTGTCCTCAATCAAAACACAATAAAGTAATCTCCCCACTTAGTGCAATACCTCATAGCTCATCACATCAATTTTAGTATGCCTCAATCAAACAAGATTATCACCTTTATTTGTGCATTAGATAATACTAGAGACTAAAACCCCTCAACAAAGTGGATAAAACAATAAAGCAAACTCCCATTTGTGTTTAGGGACAAATCACTCATTCAAAAATATCAAGTTCAATTTCCATAGGCTTGCATCTTATCTTACCACTATACTACAAAGAACTTCCTTCTAGAATAGAAAAGGTCTTTATTTTGGTTATAACGTGGTTGACTTAAGGTAGGTTGGTTTAGGCTAAAGTGACTATCCTCCAACAAAAACCCATAACCCCAATCAATTGTTCAACATCAACCAATCCCGAGGCATATACAAGTACATTTTCTTTCTTTCTTTTACTTTTCACCATGCCCTTTGCATGTATACTTTCTCCACAAATTTAGATCTTGCCCAAGTAGTGGGAGCCCAATTGAAGATTTGTAAAATAAATTTAAATTGTAACATAAATGAATTATTTTATAATTTTTATTAGGGGCTACAAAGACTTATTTTATTTGTTTTATTATCTATTTTCACATGATATACGTGATTTATTAATTGCACATCATGCAAACATGTTCTAGATATTGGAAGCACGTTTACTACTTTTAAAGCATGCTTATGTGATTTATTTCATGGAATTTAATTATGGCTATATATTCTGTATTCATGTGCAACATGATAGAATTTTAGCAATGTCATCAGTTATGGCAACATGAAATAATCCGTGCGCGATTGAACCGTATGAATAAAATTACTAAGCTGCTAAAATTAAAAAAACCTCCACAAAACTTTCTCTTATTAGAAGTGCATAATCTAATAAGTAAACATCTACATAAGTAACTTGCTTATTTTATTATTCATAAGTTCTAGTAGATAAGATTTCTTGATACAAACATTTAATTCATGTGAGAAGAGGGAGCTTATGCATAAACGTCTACATGTGTAGCTTGCATATTTGACCTTTCACAAGTTCTTTAGGATTGATTCAATGAGACAACTTTATTTGTAAATGTCCATATGTGTGGCTTGCAATAAAATTACTTGGGCTATTGGAGGAAACAATAATATTGATTTATCATAAGGTTGCGAAATTTATTTTTTCAATAGTTTGCGATCATGCTTCAATTTATTGTTTCCAGATATGTCTTTAGACAATGTTATCAGTATCTTAGCACAAAACCAATAAACTAGTCTTAACCTCCAAGGATGGAAACGCAACTTCGGTTACATTCTATTATATAGGTACAAAAGTTTGTCCCAATGAGCCACAACCGGCGACTCCCACTACTGCATCGACTATTGAGAAAGTGAACCACTTTAACAATTGGCTCATGTAAAAAAATATCATGAAATGCTTCATGGTGACTACGATGCCAAGGTACTTCAGTAGTAGCATCGTTCTTATGATATTGCTTCTGACAACATGGGCAACCTCACAACGACCTATGGAGAGTAAGATTGAGTTGTCAGATGGAAATCATGGGATAGAAAATGTGTAATGGTAGCTCGGTCAGAGAGCACGTGGTTAGCATAACTCATCTTATGGATGAGTGATAAACACATTTTTGTACTCACTTATCTATATTTTTCTCCATTGTTTCAGTGCAATTAGTTTATGTTTTTACTTATTTCTGTGCATGAGACTGTTTTAGAGGATGTTATGCCGTTCATGGTGAGTTTTGCAGGTATTTAGGGCTAAAAAGAGGTGAAATGATGGAAGAGCTGAGTTACATAAAGTTGTCGCTTTGATTGACGCACGGGAAGTCGACCAAGTTGGAAGACGAAGCAAAAAACCCAAAGCAGGATATCTGTGTCATTCAACGTGGTGCATGTCGATCGACACGGAGGTCGGATGTCAATCAAAGGCAAGGCAGAAGAAGGAAGCTCTACATGTGCAGACACTTTGATCGACAGGCTCCCTGTCAATTGACACGAAGGTCATTGCAGGCATGTTGATCGATAGGCTCCCTATCGATCGACACAAAGGTCAGAAAAGGGCAGATCGAGATGCTGCATGTGTGTCGATTGAAAGGCTCCCTATCGATCGACATAGAGGCCTGAGATGGAGATTTTGCCTGTTTTGGCAATTTTTGTTATTTTAGCCCAATATCCAGATTAGGTCTTTTTCTCTCCTCTATAAATACGACTCATTAGGGACAAAATTTCAAAATTATTATCTCTGATTTTACACTTAGAATATTGGAGGCATTGGAGTTTTTTTCAAGACATTCAAGGTTCCTCTTTATTTGTAAGTTAATTTATAATATATTTGCTTTTGTTTTAGTCATGTTTTGTGGCTAGAATCCTAACAGGTTCTAGGGTCAATAGCATGGTTTAATTCCTTGAGCTTAATTTATCGAATCTAGATTTAAAGATGGATCGAGAGATTAATTTGAATCTAGATTAGTAGTTATTAATTGAAGGACCGAGAGGTGAAAATTGATAATAGGAAAAAGGAATTGAATGCAATTATTTTCTGTCTAAAAAAGACGAATTAATTTGTAGGATTAAATTAAATAATTATTAAGATTAACTAAATTGGTGTTCTTTAGACCGATAGGATAAAGTCACTATTTAGTAATATAGGGTTTAACTGCCTAACCAAGGAATTTAATCCACTTGAATATGAATTTATCCTCATTGTTGAGTTGATTGAAATTGCATGTTGATGATTAGTGTATCTGCCCTAGGATCTGTGCTTTCTTTTATTGTTTTCAAAACTTTTAATTTTATGCACTTGTCATCTTTAATTTTCAAAACAAAAATCCTTTTTCTAAAATCCTCAAACTTCTATGTTCTAGAAATTGTGGCTAGTATTTTGGGTATTTCATTGCACAGTCCCTGTGAGATCGACCACCTTAGGGTGTAAAAATATTATTTGCTCACCGTTTCTACGGTCATCAAATTGGCGCCGTTGGCGGGGATTTTTCAGATTTATCCAATAATTAGTTTATTTTTAGTTCTGATGGATTGAGGTGTAATTCTATTATATTTTTGTTCTTGTTAGTTTTTGTGTTTTTAATTTTGAGTTTTAGGGTTTGATTTGGTTTTTGGTGTTTGAATTTTTGTATTTCAGTTCGTGTGTGTTTTCAGGGTTCTGCACTCTGTTTCGATCGACAGCCTGCCTGTCGATCGACACAGCCGCAACATCCTCCATGTTGATTGACGGCCTCGCTGTCGATCGACACAGAAGCAGATTTTCTGCTTTCTTGTTGTTTTAATCGCTGGTACATGAACACAAGGGCTCGGGGCAAACCACTTGAGAATTTTGATCTAGAAATCGAGGCCACAGTCCAGAGAAGGAAGAGCAAAGAGAAACAAAGCACAAGCACAATCATAGACGAGATGCCACCACTGGAGGAGCCAAATGCACAACTCATTACTCAAGAGAGTACCATCCTACTTGTCCAAGAAGTCAACTAGATGAAGGACATCATCAAGCAGCTCATGGCAGAAAGGGAAGCAAAAAGGCGCAAGGCCGAAAGAAGGGAAAGAGAAAGAGAGAGAGAAAGGCGCCGACAGGAGGACTCAGATGATGAGGACCCCAACGCGATGGCCAAGAAGTACAGACCACAGCCCAGGAATGAGGGATTTGTTATTGGCATCACCACCAATAACTATGAACTCAAGACCTGTTTGATTCAGATGGTTCAACAGAACCAGTTTGGAGGCCGAGCAGTGGAGGATCTGTATACCACCTCAGAATGTTCGTGGAGGTGTGTGATACCATCAAGTAGAAGGAGTGACACAGGGTGTGATCCGACTGCACTTTTCCCCTTCTCACTTAGGGATCAGGCTCGGACGTGGTTTACAATCCTGGACTGCAGTAGCATCCGTACTTGGGCCGATCTCAGAGCAGGATTTCTCGCTGCCTTCTTCCTACCATCAGTGATCATTCAGAAAAAGATGGAGATCCTGCAGTTCCACCAGAAGATGAACGAGTCCCTATTTGAGGCGTGGAACAGGTTTAATGAGTTGCTGCGGAGTTGCCCAGGACATGGAGTGGACACCGAGAAGCAGGCCTATGTCTTCTACAGAGGGTTGACTGAAAAGCCCCAAGAGTCAGTGGACAATGCAGCTGGGGGATCCTTGATGAGCAAATCACTAGAAAAGGCCTTAAAGATGTTAAAAAAGATGGCCTTACATACTCAGCAATGGGGCAAATCAAGAAGGCCACAAGTCCAAGTGGTGGAGAAAAAGGAGGATGATGAAGTGAAGAAGGAGGTTGAGAGGCTCAAGAAGGAGGTTGAAAAACTTACTACTTCTGCTTCTGTTTCTGTTGCACAGGTTGACCCTATCGCTGACGTGAACTAATTGTATCGTGGTGGTTACCAGAATCAATTCCAGCAAGGGGGATACCAGCATTAACTTCCTAAACCTCATCCAGGCTTCTCTTACTCTCAGCCCGAAGCTGCCAAACAACCTTTGCCAGATTTTGATGTTCTGAATGGCGAGGTCGTGGAAAAAAAGAAGGAGAGTCTCGACGACATGCTCAAGAACTTCATCAAAGCCTCCGACTACCGGGTTGGAAAGATTGAGCAGGAGGTGCAGGGGTCAATACCAAGGTGGACCGGCTTAGAAAGCACATGCAGATCATCGAGACTCAAGTCAGTCAGATTGCCACCTCACTTGTTGTGCAACACCCTCATGGAAAGCTGCCAAGTGCCACCGAGGCAAATCCAAAGAACCAGAAGGACTGCAAGGCTGTGAAGCTCTGATCTGAAACCAGCTACTCAGGCCCGAGCATGCCCCAAAGCAAGTTTGGCGGGGAGAAGGAAAAATAGCCCGCAGAGCCGTCCTCTGTTTCGATCGACAGGCTGCCTGTTGATCGAGACAGAGGACAAGTGGAAGAGGACGATTCAGATGCAAAGGACTCGATCGACAGGGCTGCAATGGGTGTGTCGATCGACACACCCCCTGTCATCGACAGGGAGGTCAGAACAACACAAATTCTTCCCAGCACCATTCCTCCAGTTCCAGAGCTGCCAGACCACCTTCGATGCCCTTTCCTCAGCGCTTTGCCAAGCAGAAGGATGATTTCAAGTTCTCTCGCTTTGTTGAGAAGTTGAAGAAGGTGAGTATTAACTTACCTTTGATTGAAGCTTTGTCTGAAATTCCAGGTTACATGAAGTATCTCCGGAAGCTCATGAGCAAAAAGAATCACTTTGTGGAGAATGTTACAGTTAGACTTCATGAGCAATGCAGCCTACTCTTGCAGAAGAAGATGCCCATCAAAAGGAGTGATCCAGGCTCACCATCCCAGTTGAGATCGGAGGGGTCGAGTTCGAGAAGGTGCTGTGCAACACTAGTGCTAGCATCAACTTGATGCCCTTCTCTATCTTCCAGCGCCTCAAGATTGGAGAGTTGAGGCCGACCACTATCACCTTGCAAATGGTAGACAGATATGTGTCTCGCCCCAAAGCTATAAGTGAAGATGTAGTTATTCGTATAGGTCATCTTATCTTTCCTGCAGATTTTGTGGTCCTCAACATGAAGGAAGATGGCAACACACCCCTCATCTTGGGAAGGGAATTCTTGGATACTAGTGCTGCTTTGATTGATTGCCGTGGTGGAGAGATCACACTTCGAGCAAATGAGGAGAAGATCACTTCCAGGATCGACAGGAGCCAACAACAATCCGAATGCTTCAGAATTACCTCCAAAGAAGAAGTTGATGAAGAAGAGGAAGAGGAAGCAAGTGAAGTGTTCAAAGAAGACCAAGCTGCTCAAAGATAGGAGCGAGGGAACGAGGCGACAAAATTATCAATTACACCGTCTCTTCCCGAGCTCACTGCTTTGATCTAAGATCGCTGGGTCTACATAGTGGATTCCCAATGAAGGCGAGTGTGCTCTAGCCCACCGTGTTTCTAAAAAGAGGTACCGTCGAGCTACGACGTTAACTAAAGCGCTTGTTGGGAGGTAACCCAACTGTTTACTTGTTTTCTTTCAATTCTGTTAATTCTCATTTTTTATTTCCGTTGGTGTGTTTAATTATATTTTCAAATTTCTATTTTACCTTTATTTTATGTTATTTTCGAAGAAGAAAAATTTCAACAGTGGAGGATCGACCTCTGTGTCGATCGACAGGCCCCTGTCGATCGACACAGAGGTCAGCACAGAGCAGTCGATAGAAGGCTCTGTTTTGATCGACAAGCTCCTTTTCGATTGACACAGAGTGCCAGCATCACAAAACTCTTCGTCGCGATGAGCTGATTCCTCTGGTGGATAAAAATGTTGATGTTTGAGATCAACGAGTCAGGTACCAGTTCAGTTTCTTGTCTGATTTTCAAACTTTTTCTTACTCTCCGAGTTAGAAATAAGTTTAGGGTGATGTGGACAAGAAATTCAAACTATTTATCCTTTATCTGCTTTATTTGAGTTGATGTGTTTAAATTTTTGTCTAGAAAAAAAATATCGATATAATGTGAGGAGAATTTTTATTGAGTCATGAACCCACTTGAACTAATTTTGAGATTGGAATTGATTGAGGATGAGTTTGATTTGATTCCAATTGTAGTTGATTGCCTATGAATGTAGAATACCGCATGATAGGGTCTAATTGAAACTTACACTTGAATAATGTTTGAGTGGATTGAAATTGACTAAGGAAGAAATTTTTGAACCCAAGTGAGATTTGAGCCTTTTATTAGTTCATGTGAGATTCGCATGTATGTTTTTATTTCTCTAGAACTTGCTTCTGTTCTGTTTCGGGACTGCATAGTGTGCTCAGTGATAGAAAATGATCTTAGGCCGTCTTTGTTGGCCAAATTATCCCAAACACTGTCCCTTGTGATATTTTATCCCTAGATTAGCCCCTTTGAGCCTGTTACTTTTTTTTTTCTTGGTCCATGAGTTAAGAAAAATATTGTGGTTATATTTTGTCTATGAGATAGTGCTATAAAAAAAGTGAATTGTATCCTGTCTATAAGATTTGGGTGAAATAAGGGTAATTGTTATAGGTGGTTAAGAAATAAAAAAAATATATATTTGTTATACAAAAGAAGGTTGGGCTCTTGAAAAAAAAAGAGAATGCTTGTGTCCTTATAAACTCAAATGATTAAACAAAATTCTTAAGAGCATAAAAGGATTAGAAAAGGAAAAAATTGAGCCTTGGTTTTTGTTAAAAATATTAGGAGATTGGTGGATGATGAGAAAATAGTGGTTGGATTTATTGAGAGTAGCTAACTCAATTAGTTTAGTCACCTGGCCATATTTCCCTACCTTTCACAAAAAGCCTACATTACAACCTTATCAAAGTCCTTTTTGATTCTTGATTTGTGTGCACATTTGAGTAGTGGAGATTTTAGAACTTTTGCAAGCCTATGGTAGAAATTTCTTCATACATGTTATGAGTGCTTTCATTGAAACCCAAACACTTGTGTGAATGAGCGATACACTTCTTTGTGAGTCTTCCAAAGTTGATTGATTTCTTATCTCTTGCAAATTGCTTGTGTGATGTGGATTGATGATCCTTTGATTGTGATGAATCTTGTGAGGCATTGCACTTCGACTGCTTGAGATTTATTTTCTTTCTTTTCTTTGATTGAGGACAATCAAGTATTCAAGTTTGGGGAGGGATTGATAATCTCATATTTATGCTCACTCATCTATATTTTTCTCCATTGTTTCAGTGCAATTAGTTTATGTTTTTACTTATTTCTGTGCATGAGACTGTTTTAGAGGATGTTATGCCCTTCGTGGTGAGTTTTGCAGGTATTTAGGGCTAAGAAGAGGTGAAATGATGGAAGAGCTGAGTTACACAGAGTTGCCACTTCGATTGACGCATGGGAAGTCGACCAAGCTGGAAGATGAAGCCAAAAAGCTGAAGCAGGACCTCTGTGTTGATTGATGTGGTGCATGTCAATCGACACGGAGGTTGGATGTTGATCGGAGGCAAGGCAAAAGAAGGAAGCTCGACATGTGCAGGCACGTCAATTGACAGGCTCCTTGTCGATCGACACGAAGGTCGTTGCAGGCATGTCGATCGACAGGCTCCCTATCAATCGACACGGAGGTTAGAAAAGGGCAGATCGAGATGCTGCATGTGTGACGGTCGACAGGCTCCCCGTCGATCGACACAGAGGCCCAAGATGGAGATTTTGGCCTATTTTGGCAAATTTTGTTATTTTAGCCCAATATCGAGATTGGGTCTTTTTCTCTCCACTATAAATAGGACTCATTAGGGAATGAATTTCAGACTTATTATCTCTGATTTTACACTTAGAATATTGGAGATATTGGAGTTTTTTTTCAGGACATTCAAGGTTCCCCTTTATTTGTAAATTAATTTATAATATGTTTGCTTTTGTTTTAGTCATGTTTTGTGGCTAGAACCCTAACAGATTCTAGGGCTATGTGTATTATTCTCTGATGCATGTTGCATGGTTTAATTCCTTGAGTTTAATTTATTGAATGTAGATTTAAAAATGGATCGAGATATGGATTTGAATCTAAGTTTGTAGTTATTAATTGAAGGACCAAGATGTGAAAATTGATAATAGGAAAAAGGAATTGAATGCAATTATTTTCTATTTAAAAAAGAAGAATTAATTTGTAGGATTAAATTAGATAACACGCTCAACTCTTACTACAAACCTAGATTCAAATTCATCCCTCGATCCATTTTTAAATCTAGATTCGATAAATTAAGCTCAAGGAATTAAACATGCTATTGAGTTGATTTTAATTAACATTCATCAGAGAATAATACACATAGCCCTAGAATCTGTAAGGGTTCTGGCCACAAAACATGACTAAAGCAAAAGCAAACATATTAGAAATTAATTTACAAATAAAGAGGAACCTTGAATGTCCTGAAGAAAACTCCAATATCTCCAATATTCTAAGTGTAAAATCAGAGATAATAAGTCTGAAATTCATTCCCTAATAAATTGGTGTTCTTGAGACCGAGAGGATAAAGTCACAGTTTAGTAATATAGGGTTTAATTGCCTAACCAATGAATTTAGTCCACTCGAATCTGAATTTATCCCCATTATTGAGTTGATTGAAATTGCATGTTGATGATTAGATTATCTGCCATAGGATCTGTGCTTTCCTTTATTGTTTTCAAAACCTTCAAATTTTATGCACTTATCCTCTTTAATTTTCAAAACAAAAATCCATTTTCTAAAATCCTCAAACTTCTATGTTCTAGAAATTGTGGCTAGTATTTTGGGTATTTCATTGCACAGTCCCTGTGGGATCGACCACCTTAGGGTGTAAAAATATTATTTGCTCACCATTTCTGCGGTCATCAATGAGCTCATGTTACACGGGGGGTGGTGTTGATGCGGAAGCGTAGGTCGATTGTAGGGACTTTTGTTGACGTAAATTGAATCACTAAATCCAAATAAGCCGGACCATTCATAGATGTTGTAAATAAATACTATTCGATAAAAACCTTATTCATGATCCTATGAATTTAATGCGATGATTTTAGGAATACCATTTAGATCCGCAAGGTCTGAATCTGAATCGCATTGAATCCGAATTTGATTCCACAATGCGTACAATTCAAATCTACAGAAGAAGAGTTAAATGTTTTGCAATTTAATTTAAGATTGAATTGATGTAAAGATGAGAAAACCCTGTTCTCTTGATCAGGTCTTCTGATTTGTATCCCTTTGCTTTTTCAATCTTGCTACTAGTGATGATTCCATTGGATTGCAATGCACAAGACGGGTTTGAATTTCGTCTCTCCCACTACAGTAGATGCCACGTCTCTCTCACTCTCTTTAAGGTTGTGGACCCCCGCCCTGGTATGCCCGAAGTCTGCCCTGCTGCCGTCCACCCCCTGCTCTCGCCGTTGCTCACTGGAATATGCGCAGGAGTCGCATTTAAGCATGCGCAGGCTGCCCGCATACCCTATGGTTTGCAGCACCTCTAGACGCACCACCGCACGCCATCGGCCGCCCCTTTCTGTGTCTTCTCTGTCTCGAGCCTCCCACCATCGTCGTCTACTACCGAGGGAGGGAGAATTCCTCACCCCTCCGACCGCTGCCTACGGCTCTTGATGCTCGCCCCCGCCCTGGCGCGCCGTCGCAGGTGCCGCACCCGCCTGGGCTGACCGTGGATTATGCGGCTATTGCCTTGACATGCTTGCAACACGGGGTGAACCATAGGGTTTCGCCATGGTTGAGCTGCTCTCTTTGGCTGCCGGCTCCCTCGTTGCCATCTCTTGCCATAAGTGGTTGCACGACCACCGTGCACGGCTATTGTCATGCTGGTGCTGTCGTGCTCCACCGTGTATCGCGCGTGTTGTGCGGTTCCTTCATTCTTCATCTTTTATTTTTACAGATATAATTTGAAATTGAAATTACATGGAAACAAAAAAATCCTACTACAATTTTTGAAATATAAATCTGACCACAAATTTATCTCGTGGATTAAAAATGAATTCTTATAAAATGGCAGATTAACTTGGGAACCACGAGGAACAAAAAACATACAATCAGAAACCAAACAATCACAATTCAATAATAATAATTATCATGCATATTTATAGACAATATTATTTTTCCAGACAGAGCCAATCAATTCAACCTGGCTCTGATAACAATTGAAGGGATTGCTGACAAACTGAATTGCCAATCCATAACCCAGGTTGAAAATGGATATCAAAAATAAATTTCTATGTCTATGAATAATCCTAGCATGTTCCTATTGAAATGCAGATGATGGTTTTAGCAGATTACCTGGATTGTAAGAACTGTTGAACTGGGTTCGCAGGGATTTGATCCTCAATCCTCTTTTTACACAACAAGATTTGTTCCGACAAGATGAAGGAATTCAATCTATTGAAAATACAATGATAATTTAGTAACTAGAGAGAGAAAGAAGATATTGATCCTCCAAAATCTGATCTGCATCCCAGCTCCAATCCATAAATTGGTGAAGATTCCCTCCAGATTCCGTGCTAATCGAGAAGTAGAATTTCCTCCTTCTTTCTCACAAACCTTGTGAGCTATTAAGGGAATATCACCATCCTATACTGGATATGGTTACCTCATTCTAGTAACAGACAATCATACAAGATTGCTACCACCCAAGATACACATATACAAATTCAACAAGAACTCTCCCCCATAGTATCTCAAAGTGACAAACAAAATTGTGCATACTTCTACACCTTCATTTAGGCATAAAATTCCATCAATCAATCAAGATCAAGATGATTTTAATATGAAATAAAAGAATCAATCTTCCATAGGTCATATCATTGCGTACCGCACGCACCAGACATACCATACAACCAAGATAAGCCGCTTATTACCGCGTATGCTGCAGCTAATACCGACAGGCTATCCTAGGACTATCTCAGTTTTGATACTATTTTTATCTCACTAGGTCAACCAATCCATACGATCTTCTGTTATCTACAACTCACCGTATGATCTCCTTATTGATGGGATAAGAGGATAAGAGTATCTGAGACACATGTTAGTTAATTCCTAAGAATGGTACTTATGAATACTACTTAGAGGTTAATTTCTAGTAGATATTTCATGTTTACTTCCACAGTTGCCTTAAATAGGCATTGATACTGTAATCACTTACGATATAGATATGTTTATCTAATTCACTACGAATCTTAGTCTCTTGCTTTAATAAAGAGCGTTTAAGACTAAGGTAGAGAAGAAGATAAACAAGAACGTAGAGACATTATGATTCCTTCATAATGGTGTGTATCTTAAGTGATGTGCTTTATAGTATCCAACAGAGCAAAGGGATTGCATCCCAGTTGACCACATCAGTTGTCCCTCAAATGGGTGGTGTAGGTAGAACAAAAGAAACATGATTCTTTAAAGTTGATAAGCTATGCTAGCTTTGCCATTTTTTATTTTTGGGAAGTGCGCAAAAAAATTGTAGTGTATCTGCTTAATCTAGTATCTTCTGAGTTAGTTCCAAATACCATAGTGAATCTTGACTTTGTCAAAAGGGAATTATGGGTCGTTCAGTGTTTAAGCTGATGAAGGAAGCTGATCGGTTAGAAAAAAGGTTTAAGCTAATACTGCTCTATGGGATATCCCAAGTAAACAAAAAAGGTGGTTTCTGAATTGTCCTAAACAAAAAAGAGTTGATGTATAGGATGAAACCACCAATCCAAATGTGAGATTGTTCTTCGACGATGTGGAGATGACAATTCAAATCCATTAGGAAATACCCCATGGCAGATTGAGCATACCTCAATAGGTATGGTACCAACTGCATGGTCGCCCGTGCAAGGTGGTAAACTGCAAATTAATGCACCAATATCTGACATCATAAAAGGAGCATCATTGTTGTGGGAGGTTGCCTTAACAGGCTTAAAAGTATTGGTTCATGGGAAATACTCCTCGGACTCATTCCAGTTGACGAATAACATTATACTGTCCCTTGAATTCATAACGAAGCTGCTAAGACAAATGATGCAATATTATGACGTGAAGTCATGAATTCAGAAATGAATAAGTCTTCTAAAAAAGAAAGAAATGACTATGGCTGTATATCATGACCAGTGTTACCAAATACCTTTCCAGCTATAGGCAACTGATTGATATACAAGCAAAGAAATGTTCGAATTGAAACCTAGTATACTTCAAAAGTCTAGGTATGTGAGCAAGGTATGTTTCATAACAAAACATTCTCATTGGTTGCAACTATTAAATCTATTCGAATTCTTTTGTTCATAAAAACACATATGAACCTTAGAATTTGAAAGATAGATGTCATCATCCATGTTTTTCATAAACGGGTACCTGAATAAAAGGCAATGACATCTATATGCAACAACCAAATAAGTTATCTGCAGTAAGGTGCGTAGTATCTTGTCCAGAAGTCAAGGAAGTTTAAGTATGAACTTAATGGAGCTTCAAGGTTATGAAATAAACGTTTAGATATTGCGTATTGAGAACGAGAGCTCCATGTGTCACTTATGTGTAAGTAGAAGCATGATTT
The DNA here is from genome assembly GCA_026898455.1 of Plectranthus barbatus. Classification (NCBI taxonomy): domain Eukaryota; kingdom Viridiplantae; phylum Streptophyta; class Magnoliopsida; order Lamiales; family Lamiaceae; genus Plectranthus; species Plectranthus barbatus. Next base: position 127,524 of record JAPKLW010000264.1, on the reverse strand, counting down.
TTCCTTGCTCATTATGTAGATGGTACTTTCCCATTCGGAAATGGTGTGGAGCTATTGTTGGGCATAATGAGATAATTATCCGAACATTTTCTGAAGTAGGACATATGAGATACTAGAACATCCTTTGGATTTATGTCTTGTGTGAACAAAGGAATTAATGTTCAGGTGTTTCAAGTCACTTAAATTGATATTTGACAACGAACGAAGTCAGATATCTATAATGTTATAGGCATGATAAATAGATATCAATTCAATCATTGACAGGCACATTGGTTTGTAATGTGCCATGTGGGTTGAATGGAATCGGGTATCTAGGAGGATCATGATAGGAGGAAATCGAACTCTTACTATGCGTTGGCCTTGAACGATGAGTTAAGGGAATCTAACACAAAAGAGTGTTGCGAATTCTGGTATGTAACAACTTCATAAGCTTCAAAAGAAGTAGTATAACTCTGGTATTGTCTTCTAGAGGTGTGTGTTCCGAGTTTGCCTTCTAGAATCATGAAATACTGTGATTGTGCTGGTGCAATGACAAACTCAAGGGAACCCAAGACTCAAAAGATGGTATAACATATAGAATATGTAATACCACATCGTACGAGAAATTGTGATCAGATGTGATGTGTATAAAGTGGGGGGTGATTGACATGAAAGGTCCATCATATTTATTTACATATTTTTTGCCTAATACGACTTATAAGGTTCACGCTCATAGTCTGGATCTGTAGGTAACATCGATCACAAGATGATAAAGGTGTAAATAAGCTAGGTTTGGCATGGACACACTTGATACTTTGTGAAAGCAATGGTATTAATGCTTTGAGTATAAGTGTGAGATTGTTGGGATTGTATACTAAAAGTATTTATAATTAAGTGTGTTCGTTTGATAAACTGGTCTTCATAATTGTGCAACATCAACATAGTCGCTATTTGATATAACAAACATACAATACGAACTATAATATCATGTTATCTTGCGAATAGGGATGATCATATGGTGTGTAGAAGATTACAGAGGATCATATTAATCATTTGACCTAGCGAGGTATAAACAGTATCACAAATAAGATAGTTTTTAGATATGTTGTTAGTTTAGGCCGCGACACATCAATATATAAGTGAGCTTATCCTAGCCACTTAATGTGTCGGTACATCTTTATGCATTGATATGATCAACAGTGAAATGTGTCATTCTCATTGACATATGAATGAGCCAGATCTCTAGATACTAGTTTTAATCTTAAACCTAATGGAAGGCTAAGGGGCACACACAAGTAGACCACACTTTGACTTGCTATGGTGATGAGTCTTACATGTATTCTTATACCTGCATCTTGGGTGTGGCGGTTTGTGTGTAGCCTGTTTAGACTGGACATGTAGGTAATCATATCCGTTTCAGGATGGGGACGTTCCCTGAGGAGCTCACAAAGTTTATTATGCTAGACCCTGCAGGTTGAATTATTTAATTCAGGCATAAGTGAAAAAGAGTGAGTGGTAAACTCAAGATATAATAGATTTAATTATTTGTGGTTGATTGTCATAAGCCAAATTAATTAATGAATTTCCAGAACATTAAATATGTGGATCATTCAAGTATAATGCAACCTGTTCCAAACAACGTGGTAATAAAGGGGTGAGTCAACATTGTTTTTCGTGGTGTAGCTAAAACAATGTTTTATTAATTAATTATGTTTTGAGTTGGACATGGAATTAATTAATAAGGAGGGCCCATTTTATTATTTGCATTTGATCCGTGGTTTGACCCACAAACTGCTTTAGCCCATTAAGGTTAGGGTTTGTAAACCCTAACATTATATAAGCCTTTCTCTCTTCATAATATTATTCAATACATATACAGTATTATTCAATGCATTATTACACAACATAAATTTGATTCGTAATATTGAATTAGAGGTAGATCGGCGGCGTGGCTACACCAATCAAGAAGGCTTGATCGACTTTCTTAAGGATTTCGTGGAACTCGTTAGCGTATCCTCACCTTATTTTTGAGGAGCAAGGGAACAAATCAGAAGATCAAATCTGTTGGAGCACAATAGCATTGATCAAGATCCATTCATCTTGAATCCATCGCCATCGCCATCTCCGATCCAGATCTAAAGATCAGAAGTTGGAGTTTAGGTATTCCGAAATCCATCCTCTGCAATTAAATATTAGGAGCGTGCATAAGGTTTGCCTGGTTAATTTAATTTGATTCATTTTCAATACCCTAAGAACCATCCAAATGGCTGAGATAATAAAAAACAATTCTCCTTATCTATTGTAGACTCAGTTCCTACACACATCTCACTGTGGTATAATCAACACGTAACCACACATACCAACATATCAAGTGATCAAGTAAAACCATTTCTTTCTGACTATGTTGCAGCTTACATCGATAGACAAATCCTTAATGCTCTCTTGGCTGTGATAATTTTATTTATATCACTCTAGGTTGACGATCCATACTGTCTTCTACGATCTCATACACGCCGTATGAGCTCTTTATCGATGAGATAAGAGGGTTCAATTATTCTCGCAAGTATGTTTGTTTTACTGATATGAGATAAGTCAAATGTTTACTCATTGTAATAATGCCTTTAGTATACAAAACCCAACAATCTCCCACTTATACTCAAAGAATTACATCAACCATCTTAGAGTATACATTGTGTCTTTCTACCCTTGCTATTACAACAACAACTATCAGTGGTGCGCATCCACCTCAGTTCTAGCCCACCAATATATCCTTTGTAAGTTTTTTGTAGTAAGCACTTTGTGAATGGATTTGCTTGATTGTTTCTCGTGTCAATCTTCTAAATCTGCACAATGCCCCTCAATACGATTTCTCGTATGATGTGGTACATTCTGTCTATTTTTACTTGCCTTGTTAGTCCATGGTTCGTTTGAGTTTGCTATTGCAACAACATTATCACAAAAGACTGTGATTTTCTTTGGCAAACTTGGAATTGCGTCCAACTCTAACAAATAGTTCCAGAGCCATACCGCTTTTTTTGAAGCTTTGGAAGCAGCGACATATTCTGCCTCCATGGTCGAATTCGCAATGCATTTTTGCTTTGCGCTCCTCCATGATACAACTCCACCACCCAAGGTGAACACATAGCCCGAGGTCAATTTCTTCTCATCCTGGTCCACTTAGAAGTCCGAATCTGTGAAACCCACAAGGCACAAATTCGAACTTTGATTAGTTCTCTTCAAATATTTTAGGATGTGTGTTACTGCATTCCAATGCGCCTGTCCCAGGTTAGACTGATGTCTTGCTACCATGCTTGTAGGGCTTAAAAAATATTAGGCCTCGTTCACAACATTGCATACATGAGACTACCCACTGTGGATCTATATGGCACAAGACTCATCTCATCTTTCTCTTTTTGTGTGTCAGTGATGGATTTATATACTGAAAGGTTTAAGATTGGTATATTATGTACAAGGTTGATTGGTTAATAGATATACTGGGAATCATGAATGTTTTATGATCATCTCCTGTCTGAATTAATAAACATGTTTCACAAACACTCTTATCCTCTTATCTCGTCGATAGGGCGATCATAAGGTGTGTAGTAGATTACGGAAGATTGTCTAACCTAGCGAGTTACAAATGGTTATCACAGCTCAGACAATCCCATGATAGAATGTCGGTGTAGGCTGCAACATACGCGGTAATAAGCATCCTATCTTGGATTGCTTAGTATGCTAGTGCGGGGTACGCATTCATAAGGACCTAAATTAATATCGATTCCTTTATCTGACATTAAAGAAATCTGGATCTTGATGGCTTGATGAGACCCTAAACCTAGATGAAGGTACGGAAGTATACACAAATTGTGTAACACTTTGAGATGCAGTGAAAGGCTGTAGTTGAACTTGTATATATGTACACGGAAGTATTCTACTTCTCTCTCCTGTAAATTTTCGAAATTATCTTATTAATTTCATAGATTTAATTTCTTAATATAATAGGAATAAATCTTGTTTAGCGGGAAAAAGGATCAAAGGATAAAATTTCTACGCATCGCATTATTCAGTTTCTACAATACAGGCATTCTGCATAAACTTTCTTATGCATATTCAATAGGATCGTGCTAGGATTATATCATAGGCATATTAATTATTTTGATATCCAATTAAACAATCTGTGCTTTCACGGATTTGAGTGATTCAATTCACGGTATCCAAATCCCTTCAATTGGTATCAGAGCCAGGTTAATTTAATTTGCTCTATCGGAAAAATAATATTGCCGATTATTTTATGCATGATTATTATTATTGAATTATTATGCATAAATGGTTATGATTTGTATGTGTATTTGTTCCTCGTGGTTCTCGGGTTAATCCACCCTTTTATAAGAAACACTTAGGTCTTGCAGTAGCGCGCGTGCATGGAAGAAGCCAGTGCGGCCTACGGCTGGACAAGGTAGCATGTGAGGCACCGGGGGCGATGGGGCGGGGGCCGGGATGGCGAGCAGTGGCGGCTGGAGCGTGAGGGGCGCATGGAACAGGACTAAACCTTAGATCTGCATACGCGCACGACACCCTGCACAGCTCCACACGTGCACGCTAGCAACACTCCCTTCCCTCAGATGGCATCGACAGTGATGATGGATGGCGCGGATCGGGATGGAATGAATGAATCAAGGGCGGCCTACAGGGATGACGATGCGGCTGCAGCAGGAACAAACCCTATGATTTGCGGCTACAGCCGGTGCGTGCATCTCCACCATGCCTCTTACATGTTTCCCGGCATGCTATAAGAGGCTGACGTTGAGGGAAGAAGATGGCCGTCATTGAGAAACGCCGGTGCTGGGCAGTGCACCGGAAGGCGACGTGGATGATGGCCGGTGGAGACGTGGCATAGGTTGCAATCCGCATGGTGATGCGCATGGTTTGTTGCGCATTTCTGGTGGCTCTCCGGTGGCGGCAGCGGGTCACCTGTGATGGTCCATCTAGCCAAGTTCTTGCGGGCTACCGGGCTAGCGATATGTGCACAAGCCCGCGATGCATTAACAGGCTCAATTGTCCTATCTTTCTGACGGATTAATTCTTGGAGGCCCAAATGTAGAAAAATAAATTAGATCTCAGTCCAAGTAGTAGGAGCCCAATCGAAGATCTGTAAAATAAATCCAAAGTGTAATAGATAGAATTTATTTTAAAATTTTTATCATGAGGCCACAAAGACATTTTTATTTGCTTTATTATTTGTTCTCGCATGATATATGTGCTTTATTTAATTGCGCAACATCCAAGCATGTTGTAGATTATATGAGCACATTTAATGCTTTAATTTATAGCTTTAAAGCATGCTTATGAGATTTATGTAATTAAATTATAACTATAAACTAGGGGCTCATGCAATGATAGAATTTTAGTAATGTTATAAGTTATGGCTACATTAAATAATCTGTGCAATTGAACCTTATGAAGTTAAAATTACTAAGCTATTAATTTATACTAATAAGACCTCCACAAAGCGATCCCTTATTGGAAGTGGGTAATTTATTAGGTAAACGTCTACATGTATAGCTTTCTTAATTTATTACTCATAAGCTCTAATAGATGGGGTATCTTAAAGACAAGCATTTAATTCATGAGAGAAGTGGGAGATCATGCATAAACGTCTACATGTGTAGCTTGCGTATGGAGTTTTTCATAAGTTCTCTAGGAATTGAATTAAATGAGACAACCTTATTATAAGAGATTAGGGTGTGTCCTAGTAGATCTTCATATAGGAGGGTTGGCTTTGGTGGTATGCTAGTTTAGATATTGTCCAGAGTATAACTCATTTGTGATGTCTGTGCTCAGTAGGATAACATGGTCTTAGTTAGTCTCCGATTATCAATTCCATTTGTCTAAGAAACCTTGACATGGATTGGAATTGAAAGATGCAGTCTGGTCAAGTGTTTTGTTGTAAATGTCCACATGTGTAGCTTGCAATAGTAATACTTAGGCAAATTGAAGGAAACATTAATATTGTTTTATCATAAGGTTTCAATATTTATTTGTTTCAACTGTTTGCGATTGTGTTTTAATTTTTGCTTTAATTTATTGTTTTTAGACATGTCTACTACTCATGTTGTTAACCTCTTAACATTGAACCTTTAAATTGGTCCGAATTTTCCTGAGTGGAAACATTGCTTCATAAATATTCTCTCCTCTGCGAACCATGCTTATATACTTCATATGGATCAACTAGTTCCTCGGTTGTGGAATGGTTCTGGTTACGAGCGACAATTCTATGACAGATGGAAAGCTTCTAATGATTTTTCTTACTTCTTCATCATGAATAGTCTGTCTAGAGGATTAAGTCTCAAATACAGGAAATTCCAAACAAACGTTGAAATCTGGAGGGATCTTGTGAAAGTATATGGGAAGGTGAAACAAACTATCAGATATGATCATGTGAAAGACTTTGTTTTCAAGAAGATGAGGGCAGTTCGTTAGTTTTGCATTTCATCAATATGATGAAGATCATGAGAAAGTATTGAAAGAGAGGTGGACAAATTAATAATCGGGCATAAATAAATATTGTCCTGAACTCTCTCTCTAATACTTTTGATGATTTCATCAAGTCTCTTGCTGGCAGGCGTGAGTTTTCTCTTACTGAGTTACTCAGGGCACTGATGCAAGAAGAGTCTGACATCAAGGCATTCAAGTTTGCTTCAACTTTATCAGCTTTTGAAAAGACAGTTGCTGAGGCAAAAGAAATGCTTAAAAGGTTAGACGAAGATGATAAGGTAGAAGTTATCACAAGACCATGCAAACGCAAGCGAAGTGAAGAAGTAAATTTTCTAGTGCCTAGCACGGGAAGACAAGGTACGTCATGTACGTTTATAATGGAGACATGTTTAGCATAGGTTTTTACATATTCTTGGGTAGTGGATACTAGAGCTACTGACCATGTTTGTTATACTTTACAGGGGTTCATGCCGAAGAAGTAGCTGATGCATGACGAGATTGCCATTTCAATGGGTAGCGGAGAGCGAGTCTCAGCCGTAGCCATTGGAGAATTTACTTTATGCTTTGAGAACAATGTTTTTATTTTGAGAGATGTTTTATATGTGCTGGTGTTTTGGCGGAACTTAATTTTAGTTACCAAGTTAATTAATGATGGATTTTTAGTTATTTTTGATAGTAGAGTTTTTATCATTGGAAATAACGGTGTTATCTATCATGGCAAACTGATTGACTCTCCCTATATCATTAATTGTACGCATAAATCTTCCATGAATGTTGCGGACTCATCCAATAAAAATATTAATCATTTAAAGAGAAAGTTTTCTTCCTATTAGGATTAAACATATCTCTGGCACTAGAGACTAGGTCGCACCAATCCAAAGAGGATCAAGAGACTAGCGAGTTATGTCCTCTTAGAATCTTTCCAAGTGGTGCCGCATCAAATCTGTGAATCCTGTATAGAAGGAAAGATGACAACCAAGCCTTTTAAGGCAAGTCAGTCTCGAGCAGAGGATGTGTTGGAGTTGATCCAGTCTGACTTATGTGGACCGATGTCCATGCAAGCTCATGGAGGTGAGTATTTTGTCACTTTCATTGACGATTACTCAAGATTTGGACATGTCTATTTGTTTCGCTACAAGTTTGAATATTTTGAGAAATTAAAAAAGTTCAGGTTTGAAGTAGAAAAGAAGTTAGGCAAGACTATCAACACACTACGATCTGATCGTGATGGGAAATACCTCAATAATAAGTTCTTACAGTATTTGTCAGATAACGGGATTACGTCCTAGTGGACTGCACAAGGAACCCCTCAACAAAATGGTGTAGTGGAAAGAAGAAATAGGACTCTTTTGGAAATTGTTGGGTAACGAGTTATGCAAGCTTGACAATTTTGTTTTGGGGATATGCCTTGGAGACAACAACCTATTTGCTTAACTTGGTACCTTCTAAGTCAGTTCCTAAAATTCCTCTGGGACTCTAGTATGGGCGAAAGCGAAGTTTAACCAGAATGAAGGTTTGGGGATGCCCATCATATGTGTTGACAAAGGAACCTAATAAGTTAGAAAACAGGTGTAAGCTGATGCAGTTTATAGGATATCCCAGGCAAACCAAAGGTGGTTACTTTTATTATCCTGAGAGTCAGAAAGTCGTTGTCAGTACCAACGCAAGATTCTTGGAGGACGAATCTGTAAGAAACCATTGATCCAAGAGTGAAATTATTCTCCACGAGCTTGGAGGTAACGAAGCGATTCCATCAGGAAAGCCCAGTGTATTGGTAAATCCACCTGGAATAGGTGAGGGAATACAAACACTTCCATCAAAGCAAGGTATGCGACCGACAAGTGCTGTGCCAACTACTGACATGACTTAGATGCCTCGTCGCAGTGGGAGGGTTGTTGGACTACCAGAAAGGTACATGTTCGTAGGAGAGTCTTCTGACTTGATCCTGGAAAGCAAACTGGATGATACCGACCCATAAATTTATGACGAGGTAGTATCTGATAAAGATGCAGACAAATGGCAGATCGTCATGGATTCGGAGATAGAATCTAAAATATCTATGGATGTATACCAGAAAACAGATTTGCCAGATGGCTTTCAAGCCATTGGGTGCAAATGGGTATACAAAAGAAAGAAATGAGCGAATGGTGAAATTACGGCTTTCAAAGCAAGGTTGGTGGTGAAGGGTTATAGTTAGAAAGAAGGTGTAGCACATATGAACCTAGAGATCTGGCAGATGGAAGTCAAAATTGCGTTTCTGAACGGGTTCCTTGAAGAAGGTCGCGGCATCTATATGTAACAGCCAGAAGGAAATGTGCGGAAGGGCAAAGAGCATTTTGTCTGGAAGCTCAAGAAGTCACTGTATGGACTCAAGCAAGCTTCATGGTCATGGAATCTATGTTTTGATGAAGTGATTAAATCATATGGATTTTCACAATGTTTAAATGAGAGTTGCGTGTACCATCTATATGTTAGCAGAAGCGTGATGTTCCTTGCACTTTATGTAGATGATATTCTCCTAATTGATGACAATGTAGAGGTATTGTCGGTCATAAAGGGGTGGTTTTCTGAGATTTTTAATATAAAGGACCTTGGGGAGATATGATACATCCTAGGGGTAAAAGTATTGCGGGAGCGCAAGAAAAGGATTCCGGCCTTGTCCCAAGCTTCATATGTGGATACTGTGATTGCTCGTTTCAACATGCAAATTGCCAAGAAAGGTTTGTTACCCTTCAGACATAGCGTACATCTTTCCAAGGATGAGTGTCCGAAAACACAAAAGGAGAAATATGAGATGAGCAACGTGCCGTATGCATCGGCCGTGGGGAGTCACATGTATGCAATTCTATGTATGAGGCCAAATATCTGTTTCATCCTAGGTATGGTAGCAAGATATCAGTCTAACCCTGGACATGCGCATTGGACTATGGTAAAGCACATACTAAAATTCTTGAAAAAGACTAGAGACTATTGTCTTGTCTATCAGTAAGAGGAGTTGTGCCTTGTGTGTTATACGGATTAGGATTTCCTGGCAGACCGAGATGAAAAGAAGTCCACCTCTGGCTATGTGTTTACATTGGGAGGTGGGGCCATATCATGGACGAGTGCAAAGCAGAAGTGCATTGCTGACTCCACCATGAAAGCAGAGTATGTGACATCTTCGAAAGCTATGAAAGAACCTGTATGGTTTAGAAACTGCCATCTGGAGTTGGACGTGATTCCTAAGTTACCCAAGACTATCACTGTGTATTGTGATAATTCGGGAGCAGTGGCGAGTTGCACCTTTGGTCCACCAGAGGTAAGGAAATCCGGGGCTACTGGGTTCAACCCAAGGAAGAAGAACTTGCTATGCCAATCTTTGGAGTATCTGGGTGAGCCCGACACTACCAGTGACCTACCCCCGACCACCTAGTGATGTAGTAATACCCTTTCTCAAAGCAGTTTAGACGGGTGATGCGGTGCCACTCCCTAAGGCTGAGAAGTCCTAACCCTAGGTCTAGAAATGTGAGGAAAGTCCCCACCAAATGAAACCAACTCACATGATACACCTGGAAGGGAGCTACGCCCTAGGAACGAAACACGTTGCAGAAAAAAGGGGTGGATCGGAAAGCCAATGCCCTTATCCACGGTGTGCAAGTAAAATGAAACATACCCAGGAGGTGGCTAGTTGCACCTTTGGTACCGAAGGGGAATCAAATGATCCACCTCAGGATAGCCCACCTTAGCCAAGGATTCCTAGAGCTGATCCTCCGCAGTTTAAGAAACAACATCCAAGACCCTTTTCGGGGTGCACTCCACGACAAAGTCGGAAGAGGTAGACAGTTGAATGGGGTCCCCAGACACACCCTGCGCAGGGTCCTGTGGCGCAATCAACCCCAGAACAGGTCGAGAAGTGATGGAGTCTCCCATCGATTTGCCCGTAGGCGAACCCAATGGTGTCGGTGTCCAGAGGGAAGAGAAACCATAATGATCAACTAAAAGATGACGAAAGAAAGGTGTTACCTACAAATATACCCCCCAAACGTACAATGCAACGATAAAAAGTTAACCCACGAAGAGGAAAGAGAAGAGAAAAAACCTAGGTCAATTACGTGCGTCCAAGAAAAATAAAAGCAAAAAGGAAAAGAGAGAATAATACCGCATAGATCAATGATGGACAGTAAAATGATTGCTCAATTTCAATGCAAACCAAGTAATAATATCAATCTAGGTCGCTAACTCGTTTCGCCCTATGAATTACTATCTAATCGTGTGGAATTTTATAGCTAGGAAAATCAAAAGTCGTTGAGTTGTATTCTAACAATCTAGGCTTGTATGTAAACTAAACTAGAACAAATTGAAAGCAATAGCCACAAAACATCATTCAACAATTTGTAATCGAAAACAATATTTCAAATCCTTCAAAAGCTTGGTAGAACAATATTCACAAATACTCAAGAGAGATAGAATGGATGTTGATAAGAATGCGGATGAGCTCCAATTAAGTTGAACTTAGATGCAAACACGATTTAATCCTTAAATGGATGGACTATTACACTATTCTAGCCATCCCCTATCACGAAGAATTGACCAAAGATGATGTTAGAAACCTCAAACCGCTACGTTATTAGCTTCTAACTCACTCCCTATAGCACGTAAATCATCATCCTATGCCCTTCCTCTGCACAGGGATTGGATCGAGGAACACAAGAAAACATGCTAATCACGATGCTCCTATCCGCGTATTGGCTGCAATATTCACATTAATTATCACCTAAGTTGGCTCTTTACCTACACCTAGGTGAATAGGAATAAGATCTAGCATGATTCAATCTCATAGAGGGACGTAAACTTGCATAATTCAACATAATCATCACACATCTTTATTCAAATCAACATCTAAAAGAAGTTTAGAACACCATAGATATCAACTGGATCGTTACTTACAATTGATAGATCTAAAGAGATTTCTTCCCCAAATTGAGTATCTTGATCTTGATCTACCCTTGGACTCTTCAAATCTTCACCAAGTGAGGTCGGATTAGCTCTTTGACACCTTGGATTTGGTTTAGAAGGTGATGGAAGATGGAAGTGTTGAAAGAATCTATCTAATTTTCGTGTAAAAGTGACAAAAGTTCCCATAAAATCCGAAATTCCCTCATTTATAAAGAGCTGGGAGAGCCTCGGATCATCCGGGCCAAAATTAGATCACTTCGGATCGGCCGAGTTGGATTTGGCTCGACTGAGATCTACCTCTGAAATGGAAGCTCGGCCGAGATCTGCACAAGGTTGCTCGGGAAACGCCTCTGAAATGGAGGATCAGCCGAGCCTCTGCAGGATCGGTCGATCGTGGCCTCCATTCTGCCCAGATCAGTTGATCCAGAGACGGATCGACCGAGAATTTTCTCTGAAATCCTCCTGCTGCTTTTCCTGCTCCTCTCGGTCGATCTTCACACCCCTTGACTCTTGGATCGGGCAATTTTCCTCCAAAACTTAGCCAAAATGCTGAATTATGCCCAAAACCTAACCTACACCATCCGAAACACACAAAACACAACAATAAGAAGCAAAAAGCATATGATATGGGAGTAAAATGAACGCAAACATGCCTGCACAAACATCGAAATAAATGTCATTTTACTCACATATCATAATCCCCCAAACTTGAACCTTTGATTTTCCTCAATCAAAACAAAGTAAAGCAATCATTTGCCCTCGTGCAATACCTCATAGCTCATCTTAATTATCTTAGCATGTCCTAGTCAAACGAGATAATCACCTACCTTTGTGACATGGTTAATGCTAAGGACTTAAACCACTAATCAAATATGGATAAAATAAATGAAATCACTCCCTCACGTGTTTAGGGACGATGAGAATCACTCAAACACAAGATATCGAACTCAATTTCCATAGGCTTGCATCCATTCTCACCACTATACTACAATGAGTTATCTCCTAGAATCAAGAAGGTATTTTTCTTTGGTTATAACGTGGCTAACTAAAAGGTAGGTGGTTTTGGGTCAAAATGACTAAACTCCTCAATTTCCCAAGAACCCCCCTAAAACTTTATCATCAACCACAAAACCCAAGGCTTATTCCATTCTCAAATCTTCCTTTCTTTTCTTTCTTCACTTTTTTTTTCCTTTCTGTTTTTCTCTTTTTTTTTTCTTTTCATTTTTTTCTTGTGAGTGCATATTTTTTTAAGACTTGCACCATTCTTTTGCACAATTTTGTAGGTGCAATTTTGTAGGTGCCCCATTTCCTATAACTTGAACCAATCCTCTTTATTTCTTTCCTTTCATGCCACATCAATTGCAATACCAAATACCAAACAATTCCCAACCTGAGCTCACATCACCGTATTCACGCTAATTCTCTCTTTCCCCCCCCAAACATGGTCATAATAATATCAACGAAAGTTCTCCAATAAAGCTCAATCACGGGGGTCAAAGATATGGAAGGCAAATAATAATCAAAGAAAACACCTTATACTCCCGATGTGTAAGGTAGGACTAGGAATCAACGGCCCTAATATCATTTTCTAGTCACATACTCATGCTAATAGATCGAGAATAGATGCAAGTTTTAGATTTCTCGCTCTTAATATTGCCTCTCTCAAACAAAATAGATATGACAATATCATGGCTCAACACTCACAGCTTTTTTGTCAAGTCCAATGCATTAACCAGTCACAAAACTCGGCAATTCAAAAGTTAAACTCAAACATGCTTTGACAACAAGATTCCGCCCTATCATAGGTTTAGGTAAAATTCAAACTTCACCTAGTAAATCATGGTCCAATCTCAAGCCTAGTTTGGGTTCATCACACACACACAAGCACACAAACAATCCTAAGAACAATAACTACATGCAACGAATCTAAATGGCAAGAGAAAACGATAAAATGCATTACCCATCGATAGCAACGATCAAACCGCTTCTCCAATGCCTTATGTACAAATAAACACAAAACACCACCGAACTTTGAGCATAATTCATACCATTAAGTTCTCATTTCCACCAATCATACCAAAAATCAACAATCAAGAAATATAAGACATTATCCACTAGCACAACCATTCAAACCAATCCATTCATCATATCCACAAACCAAACAAAATAGAAAGTATTCATTCATACCAACTCATCAATAATTCCATATAAGTCAAATATCAAACCATAAAAACCATAAATCACATCCAAATCCAAATCCACATCCAAAATAGATCAAATAAATCATTATACAACCCAATTGAAGATAGAAATCATCTGACAAACAAACTAACTAAATGCAAGCTAAGATAGGAGAAGAGAGGAGAAGAATGAACCAAGGCACCGGCTACCGGCACATCCTCCCAAACTTAGTCAAGTGAGACTACATTTACAAAAATGGTGGACGGTGCATCATCACTCCTCTCGACCCAACAAATGCCCCTACACCCAAACAACAATAATCATCAACAAGCATAAAATTGAGATTCACAAACAAGAAAAGTTACCAATATTCCGAATGGGTTGCCTCCCATCAAGCGCTAGTTTATAGTCACTAGCTTGACTTCTCACCTCAATCATTCAAAAGGAACATCTTAAACCATGCAAGGTCCATCATCAAAATAATACGGTTTAACCCGATGACCGTTAACCTTAAATCATAGACCACTTTTACTTTCTAACTCCAAAGTACCATTTTCAAAGACTTGCTTCACCGTGAATGGACCCGACCACCTCGAATGGAACTTACCAGGCATCAACTTCAACCGTGAATTGAAAAGAAGCACCAAATCCCCCTGAGCCAAAGATTTACCTCTAATATGTAAGTCATGGAACTTCTTCACATGTTTCTTGTGGATCCTTGAGTTCTCATAGGCCTCATTCCGGAATTATTCCATCTCATTCAAGTGCATCACTCGTTCACCTTGAGCCTTCCTCCATCCAACATGATAGATTTTAATGCCCAATAGGCTTTGTGTTCGAGCTCCACCGGTAAATGACACGACTTCACAAATACCAATTGGTATGGTAACATACCAATCGGAGTTTTGAAAGCCTTCCTATAGGCCCACAAAGCATCATCCAACCTTGAAGACCAATTCTTTCTTGTTACCATCGTCTTTTCTAAAATTGCTTTGATCTCTCTATTGGCAAGCTCCGTTTGTCCATTTGCTTGCGGATGGTAAGCGGTGGTAATTCGATGCCTTACTTCATAACGGGCTAACAATTTTCCAACATCTTGTTACCAAAATGACTCCCCCCATCACTTACAAGGCCCGAGTGATCCCAAACCTTGTGACAATACCTTGCAAAAACTTCAAAACAACTTTAGCATCATTAGTAACGGTAGGACAAACTTCCACCCAACGGGACACATAGTCAATGGCAAGTAATATATAATTATACCCAAAATATGAGGGAAAAGGTCCCATAAAATCAATGCCCCACACATCAAATAAATCTACCTCAATAAACATTTTAGATGGCATCTCATCTCTACAAGTTATAGACCCCATTTTTTGACACCTATCACATACTTTTACAAAATTCATGCAATCTCGATAAATGGAAGGCCGATAAAATCCACAAGAAAGTACCTTCAATTTCGTACGATTAGCGGCAAAATGTCCCCCACTTACCGATGCATGACATTCCTCAATAATCCTTTGCCATTCTCCTTGATGAACACACCTCCGGATGATTCCATCTGCACAACGATGAAACAAGTACGGCTCCTCCCAATAATAAAACCTAACCTCCTTAAGGAATTTCTTCCTTTGGTAGGGTTTTAAATCGGGAGGCAATACTCCGGCTACAAGAAAATTAGAATAATCAACAAACCATGGAATATTGTGAGTAATAAACATAAGGTGCTCATCCAGGAATTGCTCATTAATACATCTCTCACTCTCGTCACCTACAGCCGACTCTTCTAGCCTAGATAAATGATCGGCTATAACATTTTCACAACCCTTCCTATCTCTAATCTCCATGTCAAACTCTTGCAACAACAAGATCTACCGAATAAGCTTAGGTTTTGCATCGAGTTTCTTGAACAAGTTCTGGATTGCTGCATGATCAGTGTACACAATAGACCTAGCTCCTACAAGGTAAGCACGAAACTTGTCATAACCGTAAACCACAACCAAAAACTCTTTCTCGGTCACTGTAAATTGCATTGTGCTGGATTTAATGTTTTCATAGCATACGCGATCACTCTAAACACTTTCTCATGAATTTTCCCCAATGCTACCCCTATTGCCACGTCACTGGCATCACACATCAACACAAATTCCTCATCCCAATTTGGTGTAATGAGAATAGGAGCAGAAATGAGAGCTTTTTTCAAAATCTCAAAAGCACAAATACATGATTCATCGAACACGAAAGACACATTTTTCTAAAGCAAACAACACAAGGGTTTAATTATTTTGGAAAAATCTTAAATAAACCTCCTATAAAACCCTGCATGACCTAAAAAACTCCTCACACCTTTTACCGACGTAGGAATAGGCAATTGTTCAATGGCAACAATCTTAGCTTTATCCACTTCAAATCCTCAACTAGAAATTTTATGGCCTAACAATACACCTTCACATACCTTAAAATGACACATTTCCCAATTAAGAACGAGATTAGTCTCTTCACATCTAGTAAGAACAACTTCTAAGCTTTTCAAGCATGCATCAAAAGAGTTATCAAAAACCAAAAAGTCATCCATAAATACCTCCATAATCTCCTCGATGAGCCAATGTAATATTTCCATCATGCATCGTTAAAATGTTTCCAGTGCATTGCACAGACCAAATGGCATCCTCCGGTAGGCAAAAATTCCCTTAAGGGCATGTAAATGCAATTTTGTGTTGGCTTTCCGGTGCCACCATGACTTGGTTGTATCCCGAGTAACCATCCAAAAAAAATAATGCGAGTGCCCTGCAAGACGATCAAGCATTTGGTCAATAAATGGTAAAGGAAAATGATCTTTCCTAGTGGCTAAATTTAAATCTCGATAGTCAATACAAAACTGCCACCCTTTAGTCGGCCGCTCCATTACTTCTTCACCATTCTCCTTCACCACCTTCTCAAAACCTCCCTTTTTGGGCTCCATATGCGTAGGACTCACCCACTCACTATCGCTCGGTGCATAGATGATGTTATTATCCAATAATTTAACACCTCTTTCTTCACAACCTCCTGCATCATAGGATTCAATCGCCATTGAGGTTGTCTTTTAGGCTTGCAATTCTCCTCAAGAAGAATCTTATGCATGCAAATGGCTGGGCTTATTCCCTTGATGTCTGAAATTTTCCATCCAATAGCCGACCGCTGCATCCTCAAAACCCATAGCAATTTCTCAACTTCACTCCCCGAAAGTCCAGTAGAGATAATTACCGGATATGTCTCCTTTTCTCCCAAAAATGCATACTTTAAATTATCCGGTAATTTCTTCAACTCCACTTTCGGTGCTTCATTCTTCATTCTTCATCTTATTCTTCTTTTGTTTTGCCTCATCTTCCTCTTCTTTAGTCCTCAATTCCAAAAATCCAACTTCCTCATTCATTGATTCGGTGGGAAATTTGTCCAAAATTCTAACATACTCCACAATGTATTCCCTTACTTCTTCTTCATTCTTGCTAACATTCTTGGTGTAATAAGAGTTTTGTAAGACCTCCTCTAATGGCTCACTTTCTTCCCCTTTCTCATAGCTTGGAGGTTGCATGATTCTTACCATGTTGCAATCCTCATTCTCATCCCCCATGCTTCTCTTCATAGCCTCCGGAAAAGAGAAGGTAATCTTCCGTCCATCGAATTGGAAAGTCAACTCACCATTTTTTATATCAAACAATGCCCCACCGGTGGACAAAAATGGTCTTCACAAGATCAGAGGAACATCTCCATCCTCCTCCATGTCAAGCACCACAAAATCCGCTGGAAAGATAAAGTCACACACCTTGACCAAAACATCTTCCACAATTCCCTTTGGATATGATAAAGATCGATCCGCCATTTGTAATGTCATCGTGGTTGGCTTGATTTCTCCTATTTCCAATTTCTTGAACGAAGATAAAGGCATTAGATTAATACTAGCTCCCGAATCACACAAAGCCCATGTTACTTCAATTCCACCAATAGCACATGAGATAGTGAAACTCCCCGGATCCTGCCATTTAAACGGCATCTTCCTTTGAATCACAACACTACATTCCTCAAATAAGTTCACGGTTTCATATTCTCCGATGCCATACTTACTCTTTTGAGTGAACATTTCCTTAACATCTTCATATACCTGGACATCTCTTGAAGAACCTCTAGTAAAGGAAGATTTATTTGAATCTTGCTCATGTGCTCAAGGAATCGAGCGAACTTCTTGTTCTTCCGAATTTTCTCAAACCGTTGAGGAAATGACATATAAGAAATGGATTCTTTCTCCGATGGTTGCTCTAAAAGTACATCATTTTCCTTTACTTCCCTTGGTATAACCATTTCTTCCTCCTTAAACGTAACTTTCTTCCTAGTTCCACCATCTATCTTCTCTTTTTCACCTCCTTGTGCTTCTTTTTTCGGTCCTTCATAAGAATGCCCGCTTCTCATTGTTATAGCTCCACATGCCCCTTAAAAGTCACTTCCTTGTTCATTCCTTCTCAATTGATGTGCAATACAAGATACTTGTGTCTAGATCTCTTCCAATAAATCTTCATATCTTTCACACTTCCGTCAACATCCTCCTTTGTTTCAAATGTCCTTTCCTTCTCCTCCAAGTACGAGTATTGCAGATTATTCCACAAACATGGTGAGTATGAAGTCACACCTTGCCATGGATTGTATGGATATCCCTTGTTGGTCCCATATCAGAGTCGTCGTGGTGAATAGCAAACAACAAACACACAAATGCAGCAGAAGATTAATGATTTTCTTGAACTTAAGTTCTTGTCAAAATGTTTATCTCAAGGTTGTTCTTAGGGTTTCTTACAGGTAAATACTCTAGAAAATGTCGTTGCTAGGTTTCAAATCACCACAATCAAACAGTAAGTAATAAAACAGTAAAGAACACACAAGATTTATAGTGGTTCGATCTTAATGATCTTCGTCCACTCCTCAGTTGTATCACTGAGAATTTCACTAAAGAGATATTTGAAGTACAAGGAATCGCCTATCTCTTGTAGCAGGTAGTGAGCTTTCGACCTAGCCAATAGAAGGCTATCCTCCGATGCTTCAGCCCTAGTTTCAGCCCAGCCGCCAGCCCCTAGCAGTTCGCCGCCGCGCCGCCTCTCCGGCCGCCGCCTGCGGCCGAAACCCGCACAGCCCAGACCCACGCCTCCTGCAACCACCGCCGGCCATCTCTGTAGGAGCCATCGCCGGAGCAGCCGCACGAACCAGAAGCAGTCGCAGCCGCTACGACCGCGGCGCACGCTGCCTGCTTCTCCGTGCGATCGCTGGCGCACACAGCCCATCCATGTGCGCCCTTGCCACCGTGCGCAACCACCACCGTCATCGTCTGCTTCTTCCCCAGCCATGTCGTCGGTTGCTGGAGCTAAACGCGACGGGGAGAGAGGGAGACGGGCGCGGCCCAGCCGCAGGGAAGACTCCCTGCCGTCGCCACCTGTTTGCGAACTGCTGCCGCGACCTGCAGAGTCGTCGGCCACCTCCGAGCAGGCCGCGCGTGCCGTTTGCTCTCGCTTGGGACGACTGCCGCCGCTGCTGGAGGTCAAAAAAATGCGCACGCACGGCAGGAGGCAGCCCAGCCGCGCACAAGCAAAAAACTAGGGTGGTGAAGGGCTGAACCCTAATCCATGTCATCTTCTACGTTCATCGTTCTTCATTTCTCGTTCTTTTGGATCTCAATTTCTTAGATTTTAAAAAAATAGAAAATACAAAATAGATCTAGATCTATTACATGATTTTCCCTATTAAATCTAACTACAGATTTTCTCGTGGTGAAAAAAAGATCCAAAAAACGAGAAGGCCACGAGAACAAAAACATCCACGACAATTAAATCCATCCATGAACATACACATTTATTTAATCTCAATCTATTCAAGATAGAGCCTAAGAACATCAACCTGGCTCTGATACCAATTGTAGGGTTTGAGTTTACGATGGACAACACGAGTTGCCATTATTAATTTCTTGCCAAGGATCGTTCATAGGATATCAAGAACAAATTTCAATCAAATAAATCATGCGATCCTATGCATGCTCCTACAATATTAATTGCAGAGGATGGATTAGAGAATACCTGATTTCACCGTTTGATCTATAGATCTAGATCGGAGCCAATAACAATGAAATAGATCTGGATCTGAGATAGAACGCCGGCGATGGACAATGGTTCCTACAGATCTGATCTTCTGATCTGTTCCCTTGCTCCTTGGAAATCTGGTGAGGATTATCTACCAAGTTGAATCCGAGATCTGGAAGAATCGATCAATTCCTCCCTTTCGGATCAGCCGCGCCGCCGTTCTCTCTCAATATACTGAAAACCCTAGTTTTCACACTTGAATGATCTGATAGAGAGAAGGCCTATATATAGTGTTAGGGTTTTGAGAAACCCTAACCCTAATGGGCTGTGAGCAATTAATGGGCCAGATCAGGGATCAGATGCAAATAATGAAGTGGGCCCTCTTTATTAATTAATCCTTCATTGTTCAACCCAGAACATAATTAATTAATAAAACATTGTTTTAACCTTCACCACGGTAAGAATGCTGACTCGCCCCTTTATTACCACATTATTAGGAACGGGTTGCACCAAACTAACATGATCCACATATTTAAGGTTTTAGACATTCATTAATTAATTTGGCTTATGACAATCAGCCACAATTAATTAATCTCTTATTTCCTGAGTAATACCACTCACTCATTTTCACTTATGCCTGAATTAAATAATTCAACGTGCAGGGTTTAGCATAATGAACCTTGTGAGCTCCTCAGGGAATGTCACCATCCTGAAACGGATATGCTTACCTAAACGTCCAGACTAAGCAGGCCACACACAAATTGCCAACACCCAAAATACGGGTATAAGAGTACATGTAAGACTCGCCACCATGGTCAATCAAAGTGCGGTCAATCTGTGTGTGCCCCTTATCCTTCAGTTAGGTTTAAGATCATAGGAAGTATGTTAGGGATCTGGCTCATTCATATGTCAATGAGAATGGCACATCCCACTGTTGATCCCATCAATACATAACCACGTACCGACACATCAAGTAGCTAGGATAAGCCCACTTATGAACCGATGTGTCGCAGCTTAGACCGATAGCCTATCCAGGGATTGTCTCAGCTGTGATATTGTTTATATCTCGCTAGGTCAAACGATTCATATGATCCTCTGTGATCTCCTACACACCATATGATCATCCCTATAGGCGAGATAATAGGATATTATGGTTCGTTGTATGCTTGTTTAATCAGATAGCGAGCATTGTTGCAGCAACATATATGAAGACCAGTGTACAAAACATTTAATCATATATGCTTTCAGTATATAATCCCAACATTAGCAACAAAATCTCAGCAACAAAAATCAGCTACTTTAAAAACGTATGCTTGGATGCGTTTATCTCCATCTTCTACGAAAATCCAAGAAATCCAGAAAGAATGAGAACAAAAAATCATTCATCCACAACATCTTCTAGATCCATGAGGCCTAACTTTAGACATAACTCTTTGAATCGGGCCTCAGCATGCGGCTTCGTGAAGATATCTGCTAGCTGATCTTCAGTGCATATGTATTGAACATCAATATCCTTCTTCTCCTGATGATCTCTAATAAAATGGTGTCGGATATCAATATGCTTCGTCCTTGAATGATGAATGGGGTTCTTTGTTATGCACATAGCACTATTGTTGTCACAGTAGATCGGCACACATTCAGGAGGAATGTCATAATCTTGCAATTGCTGCCGAATCCACAAGATTTGCGCACAACAACTTGCGGCTTCTACATATTCTGCTTCGGTTGTAGATATAGCCACAGAGTGCTGCTTCTTGCTAAACCAACTAATCAGCTTATGTCCAAGGAATTGGCATGTCCCGCTGGTGTTCTTTCGATCAATCTTGCACCCTCCAAAGTCTGAATTTGAATAACCGCTGTGTGCTAGCCCATCAGACCTTGGGTACCAAATTCCTAGACCCTCGGTACACTTGAGGTATTAGATAATCCTCTTAGCAACATCAAAATGAGACTTCTTCGGACTTCTTCTCCTCCTTCATCGAGGCTTATCTGGCAGCTTGTGCTTATTGGAATCCTTAAGCTCTTCGTCTTTTCAGGAGAATACTTAGCAATCAGATTGCGAGTGTATTTCCTCTGGTGATTGAAGATTCCATTACTTGATTGCTGGACTTGCAATCCGAGAAAGTAGGACATATTTCCCATCATACTCATTTGGAAGTTACTTTGCATCAGCTCTGAAAACTTATCACATAAGCGTAGATTCTTAGAGCTAAAGATAATGTCATCGACATATATCTGCACAAGTAAGATACTTCCTTCATCCTTGATGCGAAAGAGAGTCTGATCGATTTTCCCTTTCTTGAAACCATTGTCTAGAAAAAACTTTGATAATGTTCCATACCATGCCCTCGGTGCCTGCTTCAAACCATATAAGGCTTTCCTTAGCCTGTAAACTTGGTTTCTTTGTTCGAAGCCTGGTGGTTGCTCAATGTAGACCTCTTCCTTGGGCTTACCATTCAGAAAGGCACTCTTCACGTCCATCTGCATCACAGAGAACTCATGATGTGCAGCATACGCAAGGAATAACCTTATTGCTTCCAATCGGGCTACCGGAGCAAACGTCTCCTCATAATCAATTCCTTCGCATTGTCTATAGCCTTTTGCTACTAGATGATCATTATTTCGGACGACATGTCCGGGCTCATGTTTCTTGTTCTTGAAAACCCATTTCGTCCCAATGACGCTTTGATGTTTGGGTCTATCCACTAAATCCCAAACATGATTGCGCGTGAGTTCAACAAGCTCCTCTTGCATAGCCTTCACCCAATCTGGAGATTATAGAGCTTCTTCAACTTTAGTCGGCTCTTCATGGGAAATCTAACATGCTAACATAGCATTTCCTTGTCTCGTCCTAACTGGATCATTGACATCCTCAAGCACAACATCTAGGGGGTGATCTCGTAAACATCTCGGTTTTGGATTGCTGGTTGCTGGGGTTTCATTGCTAGCTTCGCCTGCTGAATTGTTCTCTGCTAGAACATTCTCCTCAGCAATCGCCTGGGGTTCAGCACCTGGTACCTTAGCATTCGGCATCTCAGTAACAGGAATCTCAGCATTCTGAACTTCAGCATCTGGAATCTCAGCAACTGGGATCACAAAATCGTTCTTGGCGATTTTCTCATCAACGCCCAATCTTCCATCAGCAATACGTCCTCGATCTGGGATTTCTTCATCTTCTTCTTCAAGCGATCCCAGAATATCCAAATTATAATTAAGATAAATTTGGTTGGTGGCCTCAGCATTATCATTAGCATCATCAGCCTGGTCAGCAGTATGATCACCCGCTGAGTGCATATGGATTGGATTACAATCACTCATAGACTCAGTCGGGTCAATCTTCATATTTTTGAAAGAATTCAAGATCGATTAACCATGGACATCATTAGCCTCATGATTGCTATCCTCTTTCTCTCTTATAACTCTGCGCATTAAGGTAGACTCATAAAAAATAACATTGCATGTTATTTCCACAACTTGAGTCGTCTTATTTAACACTCTATAACCTTTGTAAGATGGGTGTCCATATCCCAGGAACACACCTTCATCAGACTTAGGCAAAACAGTGTTATGCTTCGACTTCTCATTGTTATGAATATAACATGTCGAACCAAAAGCACGAAGATGAGCATTAGAAGGCTTACGACCATTGTACACTTCATAAGGAGTCTTATTGAATCTGCCATTGATTGCGCTCCTATTCTGTGATTAGCAAGATGTCATAAATGCTTCGCCCTAGTACTTTCCACTTAGACCGGAATCGACTAGCATTGACCACACTGCTTCCTTCGAGGTCCTATTTCTTCTCTCTGCTAGACCGTTCTGCTGGGGTGTCCTAGCAGTGAATTTCTCATGCCCGATACCAGCTTCGGTGCAAAAATCCATCAAAATCCCATTGCAGAACTCGGTCCCATTATCAGATCTAATCCTCTTGACGGTAACCTCTTAGCTATTCTGCTCCTTGAGGATCAGTTCTGGAAGGATGAGCTTGACTTCGTCTTTGGTTCTCAGCAAATGAACCCATGTATACTTGGACAAATCATCAACAACCACAAGTGTATAAACCTTTTTACTTACAGTGGCTGGAGTGACTGGGCCAAATAAATCCATTTTCAAGAGCTCTAGGATTCTTTCTGAAGTGGCCTTCTCCGGGTTTGATCTGAAGGATGCCTTGGTCTTCTTCCCTTGCTGGCAAGCTTTGCACACCCCTTCCTTTCGGGAAGTCTCAGCAGACTATCCCTCAACAAGCTTGTGCTTGGCAAGGTGGTTGATGGTCTTGAAATTCAGATGGGTCAACCTCTTATGCCATGGCCAATTGGTTTCTTCCCTGTTCAATGCTACAAAACAAGCATGTTGCTGGCCACTTTGCCAATTAAAAATATATAGGCCACTCTTGCGGATGCCTCTAAGCTTTACCTCACCTGTAGCATTGTCAACAATTGAACAACCGGTATTATCAAAATAAACGGTGTACCCATTTTTGCATAGCTGGCTTATGCTTAGCAGGTTGTGTTTTAGATTGGAGACGAGCGCAACATTGATAATCCTTAGCCCATTTCGCTCTATGCATCCTCTCCCAATCACTCTGCCTTTGCTGTTGTCACCAAACATGATTGTGGGGCCATAAATTCATTAAATATCTGAGAACAACTCCTCATCCCCCGTCATGTGCGTTGAACAACCACTATCTAGGATCCACTCATTTGACATACTTGATGTCTTAGCTCTTGGATCTTGTTCCTGCAAAATAATCAACACGTTGATTTAGGTTCCCGCATAGCATCGGGTCCTGTAGGATTAGCGTGGATCATGGTTCCTTTTGGAACCCACATCTAGGTGATTTTTAAGACTTTCTTCTTGAGATCACCCTTCACACCTTTCTCAACCTTTGGATAAGCATGCTTTGCATAATTAGATCTAGGTGGAGTTGTGTGATCAGCCTTCCTAGTCCTTTGAAATGGAAATTGATTGGACTCAGGCCTCACATAGATATTCCTCCTATGTGGTGTGTACGTAGGGTACTGCGGTGTTACAGCATGGTATGCTACCTTCTTGCCCTTAGTGAAGGAAGGATATGCTATCCGAGCATTTGAAATATAATGCTCACCATTCCTCCTTGGCACTGTTGAGTGTGATCTAGTAGACATCTTTTGGGTACTATGCTGAGATCCAACAGATGTATGTTTAGCAGGTACTCTCTGGGTACTCTGCTGAGATCTATCAATAGTATGCCTAGCAGGCATCCTCTGAGTATTCTGCTAAGGTCCAGCAGAAGCATGCTTGCTACGCCAATTTGTCTTCTTAGCAGTTGACGACTCATTAATTACCTTTCCTTTACCTTTGTCATCATTGACATTTCCAGCAGAAACGAATACAATCTTTTTCTGCTTAGAAATTTCAGCATTCTTATTCAAAGCTTCCTTAGAGGATTTTGCTTCAACACAACCAAGGCCTAATCCTGATTTATCAGAATGTTCCTTTTGTTGGCTCACAATGGCACTAAGAACTCCCTTGCTGGATGTGTAAGCACAAATACATTCCTCTTTAGGTTTACTCTTTAAAGCTAGATTCTCTTTTTCAATAATTTGAAAATTTTCAGAAAGCTTAGAGTAATCTGCTTTGAGTTTCAAAAACTCCTCGCTATTAGACCTTAGTCTTTCGACTTCCTCGGTCAAAGATGTAACTTTAAGTTTCAATGAGGTGTTTTCTCCTACAATTGCATTCTTTATCTCATACATTTTTGAAAACTCAATAGAAAGCTTGGTGAGATAATCATCCTCAGAATCTAGAAAAGAATCCTCCGATTTATGCACGACTGCTGAACTAGAAATGCTAGTAGATTGTACCTCATGCGCATCGACTGCAAGAGCCGACTCAGCATTCTGCTCAGCATCAGCATCCTCACCAATATCTACCATCAAGACCAGTATAGCTTCCTCATCATCTTCCTCTGAGGAATAATATTCCTCTTCATTATCAGGAATGTCTAGCACTTCGGTCCTGGTCAGCAATGCTCTGGTGATCGCTCGGACAACTCTTCTCTCAAACCTTTGTTTGAAGCGCTATCTTTCTTCCTGACTTACCCTTAGACATTCATGCTTAAGATGATCTGGAGAATTACATTTAAAGCATGTACTGTTGGGATTATATACTGAAAGCATATATGATTAAATGTTTTGTGCACTGGTCTTCATATATGTTGCCACAGCAATGCTCGCTGTCTGATAGAACAAACATACAACAAACCATAATATCCTATTATCTCGCCTATAGGGATGACCATATGGTGTGTAGGAGATCACAGAGGATCATATGAATCGTTTGACCTAGCGAGATATAAACAGAATCACAGCTGAGACGGTCCCTGGATAGGCTATCGGTCTAAGCTGCGGCACATCGGTTCATAAGTGGGCTTATCCTAGCTACTTGATGTGTCGGTACATAGTTATGTATTGATGGGATAAACAGTGGGATGTGCCATTCTCATTGACATATGAATGAGCCAGATCCCTAACATACTTCCTATGATCTTAAACCTAACTGAAGGATAAGGGGCACACACAGATTGACCGCACTTTGATTTACCATGGTGGCGAGTCTTACATGTACTCTTATACCCGTATTTTGGGTGTTGGCAATTTGTGTGTGGCCTGCTTAGTCTGGACGTTTAGGTAAGCATATCCGTTTCAGGATGGTGACATTCCCTGAGGAGCTCACAAGGTTCATTATGCTAAACCCTGCAGGTTGAATTATTTAATTCAGCATAAGTGAAAAGGAGTGAGTGGTATTACTCACGAAATAAGAGATTAATTAATTGTGGCTGATTGTCATAAGCCAAATTAATTAATAAATGTCCAAAACCTTAAATATGTGGATCTTGTTAGTTTGGTGCAACCCGTTCCTAATAACGTGGTAATAAAGGGGCGAGTCAGCATTGTTACCATGGTGAAGGTTAAAACAATGTTTTCTTAATTAATTATGTTATGGGTTGAACAAGGAAGGATTAATTAATAAAGAGGGCCCACTTTATTATTTGCATCTTGTCCCTGGTCTGGCCCATAAACTGCTCAAGCCCATAGGGTTAGGGTTTCTCAAAATCCTAACACTATATATAGGCTTTCTCTCCATCAGAACAAGTTAGACTTTGAGTACATTGAAAATTGGGAGAGACGGCGGCGGCTGATCTGTGGGAGGAACTGATCGATTCCTCCAGATCTTGGATCCAACTTGGTAGATAATCCTCACCAGATTTCCAAGTAGCAAGAGAACAGATCAGAAGATCAGATTTGTAGGAACAACTATCCATTGCCGGCGTTCTATCTCAGATCTAAGGTTATTTCATCGTTATTGGCTCCGATCTAGATCTGTAGATCAAACGGTGAAATCAGGTATTCTCTAATCCATCCTCTGCAATTAATATTGTAGGAGCATGCATAGGATCGCATGATTTATTTGATTGAAATTTGTTCTTGATATCCTAAGAACGATCCTTGGCAAGAATTTAATTAATGGTAACTCGTGTTGTCCATCGTAGACTCAAACCCTACTATTGGTATCAGAGCCAGGTTCATGTTCTTAGGCTCTATCTTGAATAGATTGAGATTAAATAAATATGTTTGTTCATGGATGGATTTAATTGTCGTGGATGTTTTTGTTCTCGTGGCCTTCTCGTTTTTGGATCTATTTTTCACCACGAGAAAATCCGTGGTTAGATTTAATAGGCAAAAATTCAAATAGATTGTAGATCTGTAATTTTTGTATTTTATTTTATTCAAATCTGTAAAAATTGAGATCCGGAATAATGAGAAATGAAGAACGATGAAGCAGGCCGCGCGCGCCGGTGGATTTGCTGCGCGGTCCTGTCGCGCTTGCTGCTCCGGCGAGCACGAGCTCGCGTCTCATACGTGGATGCGGCGACTTCACGGCGCGGGCGGATGGCTGGTGATGATGGCTGAGCAGGGGCGACGCTGGCTGCGAAGTCCGGCTGTAGGCGGCGGCGGCGGCGGGTTGCTCTGGGGCTGGCGGCTGGTGTTGCAGCTAGGGTTTCCAAACCCTAGGGTTTGCAGCCCGGGTCGTGGCTCGGGCCTGTCAGCCCGGAGGCAGCCCGCAAGTCTGAAAATTAGGGTTTGGTTGCTCATGTTGGGCCAGAAACCCTAATTTCCAACCCAATTGTTGTTTTCCCAATCCAATTCAGATTTCAAGTCCAACGGAGGCCTAGTTTGAAGATCTGTATTGGAATTAAATCTTGTAATAGTTAGATTTAATTATTTTTCAGTTGTAATCGCATCTGAGGGGCCACGAGAATTTATTTGTTTATTTATTTATTCTCGTAATGATGTGATTTATTTTGTGCGCACTAGTAAATAATAGGAAGCATGATTATTTGCTTTAATTATTTACTTTTATAAGCATGTTGCAATTTAATTTTTGATCATGTCTTATGTGATTTATTTTATGTTTAAATTGTGTCTATAAATTCCGGGATCATATTAATTTATGATGGAATTTTGGGTGTGACATAATTTATGGCAACATAAAATAATGTGTGCGCATGAAACCTTTAGAATTAAAAATACTAAGCTGGATTTTGGTTCTTTTCTAACCAAAATCATTAGACCTCCAAAAATACGACCTCTCATTGGAAGTGGGGCATCTCGAAGCGTAAATGTCTGCTTGGGCAGCTTGCGTTAGAGGTCCCTCACCAGTTCCAATGCGATGAGGTTTCCAAATAAAACACTTATTTTAAGACGAGAAGTGGGAGCCTCTGAGCAAACGTCTGCTGGGGCAGCTTGCATTGAGACAACTTTCACTGGTCTCTATGATTAATATAAGTGGGATAACAAAGGATGTAAAGGGCATGCGGTATGGGTCGAGTACGTATGCTAAATCGCCTTTTATCATCCGGAGTTAGGATTGTGGTTACTTTGGCTTAGATGTTGCCTGGAGTATAACTCTTTTGAGATGTCCCTGCTCCGGATAGGTGAACATGGTCTTGAGATCTCCAATATTAATTTCTTTTGCTTAAGATACCTGGCATGTTAAGAAATTAAAGGATCATTTTGGTCTGGTTGAGCGTTTGCTGTGAACGTCTGCTGGGGCAGCTTGCAGTGAATTAGCTTGGGCAATTGGAGGGAACAAATTGCATGGTTTTATCTAAAGGTTCTATGCATATTTGTTTCAATTGTTCGTAGTATGTGCTTACATTAATTCGCTTATTTGTTTTCAGATATGTCTATGAATAATGTCATTAATATCCTCGCTCAAAATCCTCTCAATGGTCCGAATTTCCTTGAATGGAAACATAATTTGGATTATATCCTAGTTGCGGAAGAACACAAGTTTGTCCTTACTGATCCTTGTCCGCCAGTCCCAGCTGCTGATGCTACTGTCGAGCAGCAGCAGTCTTACAATAAGTGGATCAAGTCTAACAATGTAGTGAAATGCTACATGATGACCACTATGAGTAAGGTACTGCAGCTGCAGCATCAGCATTATGATAAGGCCTGTGAGATTATGGATAATCTAGCAACGACTTATGGGGAGACGGACAAAACTGTCAGATTCAATCTCATGAAGGAGATTGTGAGTAAGAAAATGTCTGAAGGCAGTTCAGTGAGAGAGCACGTGGTTGCCATGACTCACCTCATGGATGAACTAATGTTGCATGGTGGTGGTATTGACGGGGAAGCCCAAGTCGATATCATACTAAACTCTCTTCCCAAGTCCTTTGAAAACTTCAGGTTGAATGCTGTGATGAACAAGAAGGAGTATACTCTTAATGAGTTACTCAGTGACTTGATGGCAGCACAGTTTCTGATGGAACCCGAGAAAGCAGTTTTGGTTTCTTCTAGTAGCCGGTCTGCTGCTTCTAAACGAGCAAATACTAAGAGAACGGCTAGGAACAAGAACAAGAAAACTGCTGGTGGGAACAATGGAGTTTTTGCTCCAAAGAAAAAGGCTGGGAAAGTCAAAGGAAAGGGCAAGTGTTACCGCTGTGGCAAGATAGGAGAGCAAATTGTCCAGGTGTTAACACCAATGGACAAGGTACGCCATCATTTACATGTTTAGTATCAGTTTTCTACTCCTTGTGAGTAGTGGTTACTGTGAGTACTAATCATGTTTTGGCTGCACTATGTAGGGAATCAAGCTGATGATGCTTGAGGATGACGGGATTACCAACTCCAAGGAAGATGCTAGAGATTTTCTCAAGCTGTTGGAGTTATTTGCTTTAAGTTTATGTTAAAATTTTGAAGAGATATTAGTTTTGTTTTGATAAACAATTTTCATCTATGGATTATCAGTTATTCCGATAGAGTTTTTTTTCTATCATGCTGAATAACAGTGTTCTAAGGTGTAATTTAAAGAATCTCTATAGAGATAGGTTACATCAGTCTAAGTAGTTTTAAGTAATTCATGGAATTATGGATTCAATCCAGGTATTCCTAAAATGGTACTTATGACAACTACTTAGAGGTATAAGATGGTAACCACGCCTTTTAATAGGCAATTGTATCTCTATAGGTCATTTCGTGTTTGCTCTGGTTTGTTGGTTTGAGTCTACTTCCGCAGCTACCTTAACAGGCATTGATACAGTAATCATTTAAGATTTGGATATGTTTATCTAGTTCACTACAAGTCTTAGTCTCTTGCTTTAATCAAGAGCGTTCAGGACTAAGGTGGAGAATAAGTTAAACAAGACCGTAAAAAACATTGTGGTTCATTCATAATGGTATATCTTAAGTGATGGGGGTTTACAGTATCTAGCAGAGCAAAGGGATTGCATCCCAGTTAACTACACCTATTATCCCTCGATTGGGATAGTGTAGGTAAAACGAAATGAGTTTCTTTAAAAGATTATAAGTTATGCTAGCTTTGCCAAATTTTCATTTTGGGAATAGCGCCAAAAGCAGTTGTATGTTTGCTTAATCTAGTGCCTTCTAAATCAGTTCCAAATACCCTAGCAGACCTTGACTCTGTCAAAAGGGCAATGATGGGTAATTCAGCTATTAAGCTGTTGTAGGAAACTGATTGGTTGGAAAGGTTTAAGCTGGTACTGCTTTGTGGGCTTTTCCAAGTAAACGGAAAAAATGGTTGCTTTGTGTATCCTAGATACAAGCAAGTTGTATAGGATAAAACCATGAATCCAAATGTGAGATTGTTCTCTAACGTTTTAGAGAAGACAATTCAAATCCATCAGGAAATACCCCGTGGCATATTGAGCATACCTTAGAAGGTATGGTACCAATTGCACGGTCATCTATGTAAGGCGGTAAACCACAAATTAATGCACTATTAACTGACAACGTAAAAGGGCATCGTTGCAGTGGGAGGTTGCCTTAACAGGCTTAATGGTACTAGTTCGTGGAAACAGTCTCTGGACTTGTTCTCAGCTTAACGAACAACATCGTACTCATCCCTTAAAGTGCAACGAAGCTGTTAAGACAAAAGATGCACTTAAATGACATCAAGTCATGGATTCAGAAATGAATCAGTAAAGGTTATGGTTGTATATCAGGATCAATGATTGCCAAATAGCTTACCAGCTATAAGCAACTGATTGATATACAAGAAAAGTGCTCGAATGGTAACTTAGTATATTCGAATGTCTAGGTTAGTGAGCAAGGTATGTTTCACAACAAGACCTTCTCACTGGTTGCAGCTATTAAACCCATTCGAATTTTTTAACCATAACAACACATATGAATCCAAGTATCTGGAAGATAGATGATGTCATCCGTATTTTATAAACGGGTACCTTGATAAAAGGTGACGACATCTGTATGCAACAACCAGATAAGTTATGTGTAGTAAAGTGAAAAGTATCATGTCTGGAAGCCAAGGTAGTTCAAGTATGAACTTAAGGGAGCTTCAGTCATGTAACAGACATTTCGATATTGTCTATCGAGAATGATAGTTTCATGTACAAGTTATGTGTCAGCGAAAGCGTGGTTTTCCTTCCACATTATGTAGATGGTATTTTCACATTCGGAAACGGTGTGGAGATATTATCAGGCATAAAGGATGGTTATCCGAACAGTTTCAGAAGTAGGACTTATGAGATCTTAGAACATCTTTTGAGTTAAAGTCTTGTGTGGTCACAAGAAAAAGATGTTCAGGTATCTCAAGTCGCTTAAATTGATTCTGTGGTGTGTCGTTCATAGCAAGAAAGATTGTTGTCTTTCTATATTGTAAATGAACGAAGGTAGATATCTGTAATGCTATAAGCATGTTAAACAGATATCAGTTCAACTCTGGATAGGCACATTGGTTAGTGAATGAGCCTTGTGAGTTGAATGGCATTGGATATCCAGGAGGATCATAAGGAAAGGAAATCGACCTCTAACTATGTGTTGGCCTTGGAAGAGGAGTTATAGGAATCTAACACAGAAGTGTGTTGCGGATTTCGGTAAGAAGGCTGAGTCTTTGACAGCTTCATTAGCTTCGCATGAAGCAATATAACTCCGGTGTTATCCTCTAGAGGTGTGTGTTCTGAGTTTGCCTAATAAAGTCACATGGAATTGTGATCATGTTGGTGCAATGACAAACTCAAGGGAACCCAAGACTCACAAGGTGGTGAAACACATAGGATGTGTGATATCACATCATACGAGAAATCATGACAAGAGGTGACGTGAATGCAGTGGGAGTGATTGACAGTATAGGCACACTTAATACTTTGATAAAGCAATGGTATTATGCTTTAAGTATAAGTGGGAGATTGTTGGGATTATATACTGAAAGCATATATGATTAAGTGTTTTGTGCACTGGTCTTCATATATGTTGCCACAACAATGCTCGCTGTCTGATATAACAAACATACAACAAACCATAATATCCTATTATCTCGCCTATAGGGATGACCATATGGTGTGTAGGAGATCACAGAGGATCATATGAATCATTTGACCTAGCGAGATATAAACAGAATCACAGCTGAGACGGTCCCTGGATAGGTTGTCGGTCTAAGCTGCGGCACATCGGTTCATAAGTGGGCTTATCCTAGCTACTTGATGTGTCGGTACATAGTTATGTATTGATGGGATAAACAGTGGGATGTGCCATTCTCATTGACATATGAATGAGCCAGATCCCTAACATACTTCCTATGATCTTAAACCTAACTGAAGGATAAGGGGCACACACAGATTGACCGGACTTTGATTTACCATGGTGGCGAGTCTTACATGTACTCTTATACCCGTATTTTGGGTGTTGGAAATTTGTGTGTGGCCTGCTTAGTCTGGACATTTAGGTAAGCATATCCGTTTCAGGATGGTGACATTCCCTGAGGAGCTCACAAGGTTCATTATGATAAACCCTGCAGGTTGAATTATTTAATTCAGGCATAAGTGAAAAGGAGTGAGTGGTATTACTCAGGAAATAAGAGATTAATTAATTGTGGCTTATTGTCATAAGCCAAATTAATTAATGAATGTCCAAAACCTTAAATATGTGGATCATGTTAGTTTGGTGCAACCCGTTCCTAATAACGTGGTAATAAAGGGGCGAGTCAGCATTGTTACCGTGGTGAAGGTTAAAACAATGTTTTATTAATTAATTATGTTATGGGTTGAACAAGGAAAGATTATTTAATAAAGAGGGCCCACTTTATTATTTGCATCTGGTCTCTGGTCTGGCCCATAAACTGCTCAAGCCCATTAGGGTTAGGGTTTCTCAAAACCCTAACACTATATATAGGTCTTCTCTCCATCAGATCAAGTTAGACTTTGAGTACATTGAAAATTGGGAGAGACGGCGGCGGCTGATCTGTGGGAGGAACTGATCGATTTCTCCAGATCTCGGATCCAACTTGGTAGATAATCCTCACCAGATTTCCAAGGAGCAAGGGAACAGATCAGAAGATCAGATCTGTAGGAACAACTATCCATCGCCGGCGTTCTATCTCAGATCTAAGGTTATGTCATCGTTATTGGCTCTGATCTAGATCTGTAGATCTAACGGTGAAATCAGGTATTCTCTAATCCATCCTCTGCAATTAATATTGTAGGAGCATGCATAGGATCGCATGATTTATTTGATTTAAATTTGTTCTTGATATCCTAAGAACGATCCTTAGCAAGAATTTAATTAATGGCAACTCGTGTTGTCCATCGTAGACTCAAACCCTACATGTCCTTCGCTTTCTCTCTGTGGAACGAGAGGATGATGAAGTAAGCTTGATTTCCTTTGCTTCTTTCTCAGCTTTGGCTTCCAGCATTAGCTTCTGAAGCTTTCGCATTTGTTCTTCTAGCTCACTGATCTTCATATCTTCAGGCTGCGAGATAGAGGGTGAAACTACCTCTTTTGCTGGAGAAGCTGGGGCAGATCTCTCATGAGTACGGAAGGGCTTCTTTGTCTTCCATTTTCCAGCATCTCTCTTCACAAAGAATGCTAGATCCTCTGGGGGTACATCATTTGATGATGATGTTTTCGCAGCAGCGGCTTCGTTCTTCTTTGATTTCTGTATAATAAATTCGTGAGTTTTGGGTTGAGCAAATACCTCAGATGTGGACATTTGGCTAAGGTCTTTCTCTCTCAGGCTCGTCATCTTCACGAACCAGTCCTCCCATGGAAAGAGCTTTGAGATGAACTTGTTATTCATCTCTCCATTATCATATGTCTTGCCCAGATTCCGAAGCTCTCAAACAATGGTATTGAATCTTTCTTCCATAAGTTGGATAGTTTCTCCTGCATGCATAGAGAAAGATTAATACTTATCAACAGCAACCTGGAGCTTATCACGCTTTATCTGATCGGTCTCCTAGGAAGATTCGCAAACATAATCTCACATTTGCTTGGCCGTATCAAAGTCTAATGCTTTATCTGCCATTAACGGCGGCAAAGAGTTAAGGATCACCTTCTTTGCTAAGTGCTCCAATTGAGCTCTCTTTTTGTCCTCCATTGTATATTCATCAAACTTCTTCTCAATCATCTGCGGAGGTCTCGGTTGACCTTCAGCGACTAGACCGACGAAGGGGTTGACCTTCATAATCCTTATAGGAACTTTGGTGAGAACATCCACCCTCTCTGGATGTATGCTCTGGAGCTGGATAGTTGCAATCTTCTGCCATGAATTGAACTTCTCCTTGGTATACTTTGGCAGAGTATGATTCATCTTGACAATCTTAGAGTTCCTGAGCTAGAGCAACAAAAGAACAAATCACCAGTGCAAGGAAAGAACACAGATCTGGTCTTAAAGCGACTCAGAAACAGTCGGTCGTTTGACCTACCGCTCTGATACCACTTGTTGGTCCCAGATCAGAGTCGTTGTGGTGAATAGAAAACATCAAACACACGAATGCAGCGGAAGACTAATGATTATCTTGCACTTAAGTTCTTGTCAAAATGTTTAGCTCAAGGATGTTCATAGGGTTTCTTACAGGTAAATACTCTAGCAAATGTCGTTGCTAGGTTTCAAATCACCACAATCAAATAGTAAGTAATAAAATAGTAAAGAACACACAAGATTTATAGTGGTTCGATCTTAAAGATCTACGTCCACTCCTTAGTCCTATCACTGAGAATTTCACTAAAGAGATATTTGAAGTACAAGGAATCGCCTTCGACCTAGCCACTACAAGGCTATCCTCCGATGCTTCAATCTCTTCGGTCAGGAGCTCCGGCCAAGTCAAGGGCGTGCCTTCGTAAAACTTGTCATTTGCTGTAATGGAACTTTTATAGTTCTCTCCTGAACATTGTCTGATTTTGGCAATAGCCCGTCAGAGTCAATCCCTTTTCAGAGATGTGACTGCTGGATGCTTCCTTGTATGGAAGGTATCCCAATGATTGGATTCTTGAACAAAGTCAAGGAATCTCTCCAAGATAGTGTCAGATATTCAATGGGGGACATTATGGTTGTTGAGAGCTTTGAATACTTCTCTATAAGAGGGCTCTCAAATGACTACTCTCTCACTTTTTGTTTGTCGAAGAAATCTCACAGTGAATGACTTTTCGAATGTAGTTGAGGTTCCTTAGTTCATGAGTAATAGAAGCAGTAGTAGTAGTGTCTTCTTTTATATCTGGAGATTCAAACTTTGAATCTCCAGACCCGTTAGACACAACGGTCTTCTCCATCCAAAATGGTTACTTGCTTTTTCTTCCTTTCCGGCGTGGTACAGTCGCTTTTTACCTACATCGGGTAAAGCTTTCGTCCTTTGTTGTACCTTCTGTCAGAACAGGCGTCTTTAGCAAGTAGTTGCTAAGTATTTCCTTACTTAGCATTCTATCGGAGAATGCTGGAAATACTTTGCTAAGCCTCATGATTGTTGAGCTCTTCTTAGAAATCTGCTATGTCTTATGGTCGCTGAGCTCTTCTAGCAATCTGCTAAGTACTAGAGAATGCGGACTCCTTCATCATTCTACTATCACTCGATATCTTGGCTTCTGATTGCTATAGCTTCTAGCAATCTCTTCCGTAAGAGCGAATGTTGACTCCTTCAGCATTCTGCTATCTTCAATCTGCTGATTACTAAGTGAATGCTCTTAGCAGTCTCTTCTTTCCATTATATGATTGCTAGCACCTTAGCAATCACTCTTCTTAGTACATGACTACTTTCTTCCTTAGCAGCCACCCTTGTCTGCTGATTTCTCTAAGAGCTACCATCTGCTGAGAATGCTTCTATCAATCTAATCTATTACAACTCGATGTTTTCCCTAAATAGGACATTACACGAGAGTTGCTAGACTATGCTAGACTTCAGCAATGATCGACCAAACTGCTAAGGCTTTGATTCAACAAAACCTTTTACAAATTTGATCCTAAGGGAGGAATTCGCGAATAATTCCAAATAGATGGTGAGTATTAAATCACATCTTGCCAGAGCCGAAGGGGCTATTGTTGGGCCATGGCCTAAATGGACCTGCCCCGACCCGATTCGACCAAGTTCGCACCTGCACAGCTCCTTCTGAGCTGCGCAGGTGCAGCTTGCAGATTGAAGCTTACAAATTACCCTGCATGTGCTTCATGGTCCGCAGAATGTAGCTTAGGCAAACTGATCATAAAGGTGAACCACACACCTCAGAGCCTCACCAGAAAAGCACCTCGCGCTCCTTGAACATGCAGGACGTTCAAGTAGGTGTGCGATCAAGACCCTGGATGGACCAGCTTATGGATAAGCCTTGGCAGTTCCTAAGAAGGCATTGGCAGTTGCACCAAACCCCTATCTTCCTAGAGATAGTTCCAACGGCTCCTAAACCTTAGGAAAACCTAGTGGCTAGGGCTTATTTTATGCACTCGACTCCCCTATGAACTATAAATAGGGGTTGTCAACTCCATTTCACAGATATTCAATCATTTGATATTCTTTACTCATAACGCTTATTTTTGGCTTAGCTGTAATGTTGTTCAACTACTTCAATGCACCTTGTACTTACATTTATTGGAGGAATCACGGTTCTTATCTTGCTTTACGTGTTATTTATCTTTCAATTACATTCATCATCATCCTTTCTTTGCTTTTCTCATATTATTTCCTGCCATATTCTTTGTCGGTTCCTGGGGCCCCGTACCCATACAAAATCAAACCTCAACAATGTGTATCTTAGGTGATGTGCTTTATAGTATCTAACAGAGCAAAGGGATTGCGTCCCAGTTGACTACATCAGTTATCCCTCAAATGGGTGGTGTAGGTAGAACGAAAGAAACAAGAGTCTTTAAAGTTGATAAGCTATGCCATCTTTGCCATTTTTTGTTTTTCAGAAGTGTGCCAATAAGCAGCAGTGTATCTTCTTAATCCCGTATATTCCGAGTTAGTTCCAAATACCCTTTTGAATCTTGACTTTTTCAAAAGACAATGATGGGTAGTTTAATGTTTAAGCTGATAAAGTATGCTGATTGGTTAGAAAAAAGATTTAATCTAATACTGTTTTGTGGGCTATCCCAAGTATTTGAATAAGGTGGTTTCCTTAATGTCCTAAACAAAATAGAGTTGTTGCATGCAATGAAACCACGAATCAAAATTTGAGATTGTTCTCCTATGAAGTGGAGAAGACAATTCATATCTATTAGAAAATACCCCGTGGCAGATTTTGCATACCTCAGTATGTATGGTACCAATTGCACAGTCACCCGTGCAAGGTGGTAAACCAGAAATTAATGCACCAATAACTAAAAACATAAATGTAGCATCAATGCAGTGAGAGATTGCTTTAACAGGCTTAATAGTATTGGTTCGTGGGAAATAGTCCTCAGACTCATTCAAGTTGACGAACAAAATTGTACTGTCCCCTAAATTCACAACGAAGATGCTAAGACAAATGATGCAATATTATGACGTCAAGTCATGAATTCTGAAATGAATCAGTAACAATTATAGCTGTATCTCAAGATCAGTCTTTCCAAATAACTTTCCAACTATAGGCAACTGATTGATATACTAGCAAAGAAATGTTCGAATTGAAACTAAGTATACTTCAAAAGTCTAGGTATGTGAGCATGGAATGTTTCATAACACGACATTCTTGTTGGTTGCAACTATCAAATGTATTCGAATTCTTTTGTCTATAACAATACATATGAACCTAAGAATCTGGGAGATAGATGTCATCATCCGTGTTTTTCATAAACGGTGTTTGTCCTTGATCAGAGTTTGAGTAATAGTGCAGCGGAAATTTTACTAAGAAGCTGCACTCTAAAACTGGGGGGTCAGTTTCCCAGTTTAGGATTTATAAAAACTATGTTAGCCGAAAGTTTAAGTATTCAGTTTATAGATATACACTTCAACACTTAAGTGAAGTGTTGAAGGTTTCAAAACTTAGCTGAAAACTATATTGTGAGAAAAATAACGAAAGCTGTAAACAAGACAGGATATTATAGTGGTTTGGATCCTTAAATCCTACGTCCACGTTTTGGAAATTAATCCGATAATTCACTAAGTAATGAAGTATACACTCCTCACGATCTATAGCCAATTATTAAGAAAGCCACCATCCGCAATAAACTGGATCACTCGCATAGGTAGATGATCTTCACCCCTTTTTCAGTTCCTTGACAAGTAGGCACCTTGAAGTCTTCTCAGAATTGGCGGTCGTTGGATATAGATTGAGGACAAACCTCCCTTCTCCTTCTCCGGTGGATGGATGGTTGAGTTCTTCCCAGAACACTCTAGAGTCGGGAAAAGCTCGGAATAACCCATTCCTCCTTAGAGAACCAGGTTGCTATGTTCTTACTTGAAAAGTAAGAACACCAACGAGAAAGACTAAATCGATTAGACTTAGTCCTTGTGTATTGATCACACGGTGAATAAAAAATGATTCAATAAGCTAAAGAGCCTCGTGTTCAAGTAATGACACACGGAGTAAATGTTGTTCGCTCGAGAGCTTTAAATGCTTCGAGTTTTTATTTTGGTAGAGTAATGACGCTTTTAATTCAGATGTTCGGTTGTTATTTCTCCGATCCTTCTGCTATTTATAGTTGAATCTTCTGAAAGTAGCCAGTAGAGACAATTTGAATGATATCCAATCAATGGCCATTCTTTTATGTTGTTGCAAACCTGTTGCACTGCCTTTTCTGAACACTGCCATGCTTTTGCACAGGTAGTTTTGTCTCATCTGTGTCAAACTTTGAACAACATTGTACTGCAGTCATAACCGTGTGTATCTTTGTTCCTTATCATTGAGTCTTCAATGTTCTTTATGACTGCTTGGCTCCTTGCATTTCACGTGTTTCTTTTGGCGTGAAACTGTGCTTGTCTGAATCTGTGAGCTGTCATTGACAGTTTCTCTATAATAACTGTGTCCACAGTTTTCATCGCTATTTCATCCTTGGCAGTTTAAAACTGCATGCACAGTTTTTTCGCATATTGCTTCTTGAACTGGTTCACAGTTTTCTTCAGTCTTTCTGTTCGGACAACTTCATCTTCAAAAACTGTTCCACAGTTTTTGGCAGTTTGCTTCTCCCGAACTATTACAACTCGATTATCCTATACAAGGATTACATGAAGTAATAACTCTAAAAACCTAAATCTTGGTATACAATTTTGACACATCAAAACATCAAATTAAAGGTGGAATTTCTATATCATCATCTAACAATTTCCCCCTTTTTGATGTTGTCAAAACTATACTATCTAAGTCGGAAAGAGGATGCAGTTGCTCAAAGTTTATAAAGTATGAAATTCTAATTGTACTCAGAACTGTGCTTCCTCTAAACACGACCTACTCTAATTGATCTTCCCCCTGAATCGGAGAGATATTACTCGATTATCATAAATCAAATAAGAGCGAAAAACAATGTGCTGATCACATTGGAATATGTGAATTCAGCTAGATGTTAAGTATCTAAGGTAAGAGACAATGATAAGTTATCTTCGTACCAGCAGTTTTTAACTTTTCATTATATGTGATTGTTACAAGTACATGAAAAGTGAAAAACTGCAACAAAAGATATTAAAAGGAATTAAGTTCAATTGATTCACTCCTTGGATTTTTCTTTGTCCTTTGATTCGTCTGGAGTGGAGGATGATGAAGTTCCAGTTTGCTTGGTTATATTCTTGGCCATTTCCATCATCAGTTTCATCTGCTCTTCCCTAGCTTCTTTCAGGATCTGCATTTGTAACTTCATCTACTCATTACTCATTTCTTCTCCCTTTATCTGGTCTTTTCTGGCTTTTTACAGCATCTGCTCTTGCATCCTCATCTGCTCATCTCTCATATCTTCCCCCTTTTTGACAATATCATAGAAGCCATGGATGTCTAGACCTGATGACTCACTTCTTGTCTGATTACGTCTCGTACTAAATCATCCATGGTCAAGGTGGGAACTACAACTGAGATAGGATTTGGAGATAGGGTTTCCTGAGAAGCAACTGCCTCCCTCAGTGGCAGTTTCTTCTACCATCTCCAGTTGATGTGAGTGAGCAGTTTCCACTGCTGCCTCCTCCTCTCTTCTTCTCTGTTCAGCTGCTGCCTCAGCCTCTTGTCTTTCCTTTTCCGCGGCTGTTGTAACTTCTTCTTCTTCTTTTTATTTCTAATCAGCTGCTTCTTTCCTTCTCTATTCAGCAGCCCTTCTAGCCTCAACATCTCTTCCTCCTCTTCTCGGATTTTTTGTGCCTTCTTTGCTGAGTACTCTCCAGCAGACTTGCATCGATTCAAAATCTAAAATTGTTTTAGGAGAAGATTATATAGCGTGCGCTCACGAATGATCTCAAGGGCTCACTCGGCAGTTGCTTGAATAATTAATGTGTGTGAGAGTTGGATAGCTTGTGCCAGAGCGCCTTCCTCCTCCTTCCTCTGTCTCTCCTCTTCCTCCTTTCTCAACCTTTATCTTGATTTCTTCAGCTTTTGCATTCAGTTTCATTTGAAGAACATGTAGTCTTTCGATAGCTGCGTTGTTTTCATCAATCTTCCTTTGAATATGCTCCAATGTAGATCCTTCCTTTTCTTCAGTGGTATCATCTTAAATATTTCCCTGTGTTTCCAAGAGGGACTGAGGAATTTGCACATCTCTCTCAAATTGATGGGAAGTTTCACCTTGTTCTTCTGCATGACTGGATGCTTCTTGCTGATTGGAGTCCGACACAGTTCGGCCATCTTTGGGGGTAGATTGGAGGTGTTCCTGCCTTTAGGACATAGTCTCTTCAGAATTTGAGCTCCTCATGTCAATAATATCCACCTGCTCGTTAGTCAGATAGAATCCAAGTGCCTCAAGATGTAGACAATTGAAAGTTTCAGCAGTCATGTTCAATATTCTGAACTGACTTATGTGGAAGAGAGGATTGTCCAGTTTGACCAACTGGATCAAGGAATTGCAGCTTCCTGGCAACGTTCATCATTGATACTTAAAAATCATCACCTATTCCCTTCTTTTATCTGTCAACAACGGTCTGTTTGCGTTTCTTTGCCTTATGTAATTTTCCTTCCAAGATAATTTCCATCTGCCTCCTTTTCTTCTTTTCGGCTTTTTAGCGCTTGGGGCAGTTTGAACTGGAGGTATCACTCCGAGACTGGCAGCTGTCTCTGGTTCGACCACTTTGTTATAAAAATTGTCTCGTGTATTGTCATCTCCATTGTCTCCATCGTCTCCATTGTTTCCTTCTACTGATCAGTAGATGGTGTTCCTCGAAGGAATTAAATCAGACGGGAGAAGATCTTCTCCCTCTTGGTGAAGGCAGATCAGCCTTTCAATGAGATAACTGACCTTGAGCCCAAAATTGGCATTGGTTGAAAACTTCTTGTCTTTTCTAATGCCTTTATTCTTCTTGACATTCTCAAACAATTGTCCATTGATATATTCTGCACAGTTTCCCCCTGGCCCATCATCAAGTACCATTATAACAACATACTTAGGTTGGCTCAGTTCTGAAAAAGATCCAACCCCACAATACGACATTCTCAGTGCAACCTCACTCAGTGTATTGTAGAAGGGCTTCAGT
The DNA here is from genome assembly GCA_026898455.1 of Plectranthus barbatus. Taxonomy (NCBI): domain Eukaryota; kingdom Viridiplantae; phylum Streptophyta; class Magnoliopsida; order Lamiales; family Lamiaceae; genus Plectranthus; species Plectranthus barbatus. The sequence continues at coordinate 85,467 of JAPKLW010000264.1, read as the reverse complement.
TCGGATATCTTTGTGGCAGGTTTCCATTCTTCCTTATAATCAGGCTTCCTCCACTCGATCCAATGTCTTTCCCTGGCCTTCTTGTCTTGATCAAGAAAACCAGCAATATAGATCACTTTGTTCGGTAGATTAAAATTTAGAGCAATGGCATCAACATCAGCTCGAATCTCTGTCTTCTCAACCTTTGTTTTAAATGATAGTTGATCTTTAGCTATGATCGCATTTTCGTAGAATTCTGCTACATGGTAGGGTTTGAATCTACGAGGGAATGCTGTCAAGAATTGAGTCAATTTTTCTGCAAAGATCTTCTTGGTAAGTTCATCATCTATAACAATTGTTCCGATATCTCTCCAATTTAAGATCTTTTCCTTCATGACTTGTGCTACCCGAATTTGTTTGTTGGAGAGTCCGTAAGAATATACATCATCTTTCGCAAAACGGACTAAATTGGAATGAGACATTTTCTGTGTGACAATGTATCACTCGTGATTGTCAGAGGTACAAGGACCTTTGGTCTGTTGTGTCTTCTTCTTCGGCATGATGATTAGATGTAATGTGAGTAAATAGAGTGGGTTAAAATGTTGAAGGCTTGGAATTTTCAGAGAGAGTTTGCAGAGAGTAATGTGTCCAGAGTAAAACTGTAGACGATGATGAAGAAGATGGTTTATGAAGGGTTTATAAATGCTTGATCAATTGTTAATCAAGATCCATGGGTGATATTGATAACCCTTTTCTGCAATCAATGATTGAGGTTGAAGCTGACGTAGGTGCCTGTTCACGTTCTTTCGCACCGTTTAGGAGCATATGGGATGAGTGACATGGCTCTGCGTAATACGCCTTTATGCTGCCCGCATTAAATGCAACGTGCAGCCAAAGACTTCAATGAATTCAAAATTTGCACCCATATCCAATCGCAGTTTTCCCTTTTCAACTGCTTCATCAAACTGTGTGGGACAGTTCACAACTGTTCTTATCAAGAAAACTGAACAACTGCGTCAACCTGAGTTTCCAGTTAGAAACTACCCTTCTTTCCAGCATATCCTTCAAGAATTCCAAAGCCTCACAATTTTCTTGATATTAAAAACTGAGACCTTACGCAGTTTCTTTATGCAATTTTCGTAAGCACTCAGTTCCGCGAATCCATCCTTAGGATTTTATGCAAAGTTTGAGGAACCGTATTCCCACCAATTAACCATTCACTGACCTTCCCCCTTTTAGCCTTCTGACCTATTTGCCATATGTCCTCTCATGGATGGTTCGATGCAGTTGTCAAGCATTCAATGTTGACTTATCAGCTTCTGAATCTGAACCATGAAGAGTCGTGTCTTGCATTTAAATGGTTTGGCAAGCTCTCGATCGTCGCACGAGTTTGATAAATACTCCTACTACAAACATTGTATATCATATAACCCTTCCTTCATAGATTCAAATATCACATCTGGCAAAAACATGTCTTCTCCAAATGATATCACAAGAATCTCCATTTAACGTAACAAAATTTTGAATAAAGGTGGTCTTTATGTTTAGCACTGGAGAAATCTAAACATTTATGAGTCTGTGGTGGGGAGCCTGCGGAGGACTTGGCTTGAAACCTTTGTGACCACGGAGCCTCACACCTTTCAAGCGGATGTGTTGAAAGTGTTTGCTCAAAACTCCACTATCACTGAGGATGACGAGATCTACTGTAATCTTAGTGGGGAGGAGATCTTTTGGTCGGCTAACTCTTTTGCTGCTAACTTTGGGCTTAGCCACAATGGGACACCGGTCATGGATTATCTGAAAGAAGAAACAGCGCCTGAGTGGTCAGCATGGCAACGTTGGAGATCTGTGGACGTCGACTTCCATCCAACAGTAACTTTAGGATTCATAATGCCTCGCTACCGATTGTCCTTTGACATTGTGAATCAGATGGTTATAAGCAACTCCCCTCTGGATTGTAGCTTTTCTTCTCCGGTCTGGAAGGCGATGATGGCATTTGAGGATGAGGATGAGGTGGATTGGGCAACCTTCATCTTCAACCGCTTGAAGATGGCCCTTCAGAATCTGCCTGATGCCCCAGTTCTTTTTGGAATGCAGTTGAACTGGCTGATAGAGCGGCAGATCCTTTACTTCACCGAAAATTTGTCCCCACTCCATGACTGTATTTGGATTAGCTTTTATGATTTTCCGTATTTTCATCAATTTTTACTCTTCTAGTGTTAATGAAATCATTTTTTAATGTCAAGAAAACGATTCTAACACAACTGACTTAACTATAGATCCAATCAGTTTTGTACAGCTCAATTTTCATCTTGATCCCTTGAGATTTCATCAAACTCTTGTAGACCTAATTTGATGCATAGCTCTTTAAATCAAGCCTCAGGTTGTGGCTTGGTGAATATATCCACTAGCTGGTCCTCCATCCTTATATATTCAACCGATATATCTTCCTTCTCAACATGATCTCGGATGAAGTGACGACAAATGTCGATGTGCTTCGTCTGTCGTTGTCGTAGTATATCGGCACACATCCAAATTGTATTCCATAATCGTTAAGCTGTTGCTTTTTCCAGAGCACCTAAGCACAACAACTGGCAGCTACAACATATTCGGCCTCAGTTGTTGAAGTGGCCACTGAATGCTGCTTTTTACTGAACCAGCTAATCAGCTTATGGCCTAGGAACTGACATGTTCCACTGGTGCTCTTCCAATCGATTCTGCATCCTCCTAAATCTGAGTTTGATAATCCATTCAGCATGATTCCATCAAATTTGGGATACCATATACCCAAAGACTCAATCTTCTTGAGGTATCTCACAATTCTTTTAGCTGCTTCCATATGGGACTTCTCAGGATTTGCCTGGAATCTGGCACAAACTCCCACCGTATAAGAAATATCAGGTCTGCTAGAAATTAGATATAATAATAACCCGATAATCCCTCGATAGGCAGTTGGATCAACTGCTTCTCATTTTTCATCGAGAGTGATCTGAGAACTGGTGCTCATCGGGATCCTAAGAGATTTTGTCTTTTCAGGACATAATTTATTTATAAGGTCTAGCGTATATTTTTTCTGACTGATAAAGATTCCCTTAGCTGTCTGATCTACGTACAGTCTAAGAAAATACGTCATTTTGCCCATCATGCTCATCTAGAATTTATTCTGCATCAGTTGGGCAAACTTCTCACATAGACTTGTGTTCTTGCTGCCAAATATGATGTCGTCTACATAAATTTAGATGAGCAAGATATATTCTCTATCTCGTATTTTGAACAACGTTCTGTCGATCGTCCCCTTTTCAAATCCATTCTTGAGCAGAAACTGTGATAAAGTTTTGTACCATGCTCTAGGGGCCTGTTTTAATCCATACAGAGCTTTCCTCAATTTATAGACCTGGTTTCCTTGCTCAAAACCTGGGGCTATTCAACGTAGACCTCTTCCTTCAATTCACCATTTAGAAAGGCACTCTTCACATCCATTTCAAGAACTGTGAAGTTACGATAGGCTGCATATGTTAAGAATTGATGAATGGTCTCCAATCTGGCAACTGGAGCGAACGCTTCGTCAAAATCTATTCCTTCGCACTAAACATATCCCTTGGCTACCAATCTGGTTTTATTTCTTATGATGGTGCCGGTCTCATCTCTTTTATTTTTGAAGACCCATTTGGTTCCAATTACGAATTGATGTGTTGGTCTGTCCACCACGTACCACACATTGTTGCGAGTGAACTCTCCTAGTTCTTCCTACATCGCATTGATCCAATCTATCGATTGAAGAGCTTCACCAATCTTTACATGTTCAATCTAGTATATAAAACAAGACGTTAGAGCACTGCCTTGTCTTGTTCGAACGGGGTTCCCAACATCATCCAGAACAGCTTCTATTGGTGATCCCTTAGCCAACTGGGATTCTTCACAGTTTTGCCCTCGATGAGAGTTTCTGTGAGTTCAGTTTGAACTGCTGGGGCGTCTTAATGAGGCGGTTCATCTCCATGCTCTGGAACTAGATCCTACACAACAACTGCATTGTCAGCTGGAGCTGCTTCCTCATCCTCTTCAGGGATGACTCCCTTGGCTTCAAGCTGCTCTACTTGCAAGGCTGCTACAATTGTATCCAGGGGAATTTCTTCGTTTTGATCTTTTATATTCAAGAATTTTAAGGCCTCAGTGATAAGCTCGTTTTTCTACTCTCTTATCGCATTGTTTTTCTTTTCTTTTATGCAATTTAGTATATTTTCTTGAATAAACTGAGCACGAGTGTATATTAGAGGGTATTATGCTTGTCATGGTAAGATTTCGCAGGTTTTATGCCAAATCCAATGGAGAACCCGTACCGAAAGCAGCAGATGTTCAAAGGAACAGTCACCAATTCTTCCACCGTTGTAATTTGACCTAGTGGAGCATAGAATTTGAAAGATCTTTGATTTAGCTTTCCAACGCAACTGAAATCGGATCAATCGGAGTTTGGATGCGAAAGTTATGGCCAAAACCGTGAGACTGCGCAGAAGGGTCGGAAGTGGCGGAAACGTCTCTGTTTCGACCGAAATGAAGCCATCTCGGCCGGGCCGAATTCTCCATCTCGGTCGTGGCAAGGGCCATCTCGACTGAGACAGACTTTTTTGGCGAGATTTGGCGAGATTTTCACATATTTTGGGCGAGAATTGCTTGCGGAACAAGATATATATCAATTTGGAAGCAATCAATCATACCTTTTGAAGATATCCATCCAAGGCCTTAACCCTACTACTATATAAACTCATAATTAGCTCAGAATTCAAATCCTTCAGCCTTCTTTTTATCTTTTAAGTTTTGAATCCTTTATTTTATGTTTTCTTGAGATTTCCTCTTTACTTTTATTTGTTGAACCTTTACTTTTTAATGCAATCTTTATTTTTCCCTGCAATGTTTACTTTCAATATGTTAGGCTAGAACCCTAAACAAGTTCTAGGGTTTCTCCTTCTGTGATACACGTTTTGATACAATAATTCAATAATTCAAACCCTTTTATTTGTTTAAATCCTATGTTTTATTTAAAATTTATTATCATCGAAGGATCGAGAGATGAAGATTGAGGTAGGTTTCAGTTAATTAATCGAAGAACCGAGAGGTGAAGGTTAGTAACAGGAAGTTAGGGTTTAATACTTTTGATTATCTGTCCGACAAAGAAGATTTCAATTGTAGGAAAAATCTAGATCTTTATGAAATTGATTAATTGGTGTATTTTGAGAACGAGAGGTGATAGATCATTAATTAGTAATTTAGGTTTTAATTGTCCGACCAAGGAATTAACTCCACATTAACAGATTTTCCACGAAAAATATCTTTTCTGGGTTTGAATATTTGTTTCTTGCATGTTGATCAGATTGGTAGATTTCCCTGGAATCTGTGCTTTTTATTATTTGAATTTCCCTCTTTAATTATTTGTTTTGAAAAACCAAAACCCCCAAAAATTGATTTCCCAAATAAAAGATCTGAAAACCATATCCAGTACATGATTTTCCTTCGTTGCACTATCCTTGTGGGATCGACCAACCCCTAGGTTGTTTATAAATTTATTTGCCCTTTGCTATAATTTGTATGCAGATTTAGCATCGATCAAATTGGCGCCGTTGCCGGGGATAGTCAGACGGCGAGTCGTTACAGGAAAGTTGAAGAACTTCTGGATTGGGTTGTATTTTCTTAATTGTTATTAATTTTCGAGTTCAGTGTTGTTCTTAGTTGTTTTTGGAGTCAGTTCTTTCGTGTGCGTGAGTGTTTTTGTGTCACGTATGTCTCGGCCGAGGTGAGTCCCACCACGATCGTGACGTATTATCCATCCCGGCCGAGTTGAGTCATAAACCGACCGAGACAAAAACTCCCATCCCGGTCGAGATACGTATTATCACGGCCGGGACAGCCTGATCTTTTCCTCGTTTTCTGTGCAGGTGCATGAACACACGGAGCAAAGGGAACACACTCGAGCCCGTTATACCAGAGATCGAAGCAGCCTGCAGAAACATCAAAAAGAAAGGAAAGAGGTTGAATCTTGAGACGGAAGCAAATCCGGAAGCCCCGCCTCGGAACATAACACCAGAAGAGCAAAGGCAGTTCGTGAATGAGGTGCAGCAACTGAGGGCGCAACTTCTTGCAGCCCAAGCTACCCAAGCCGAGCAAGCCACAAGACTGGCGGAACTGAATGAAAGTCAGGTCATGGTGCCATAGAGGTCTATTCTAAACCGATTTTTACCACAGCAGGAGGAAGCAGGATTCAGGGTTGGCATCAACGCCAACAATTTTGAGCTGCGCACAGGGCTGATACAGATGGTGCAGTAGAACCAGTTTGGGGGGAGAGCCGTAGAGGATCCGTATGCCCACCTCAACCAATTCATAGAGGTGTGCGACACGATAAAGGAAAATGGAGTTCCCCAAGACGTCATCAGGATGAGGCTGTTCTCATTCTCACTCAGAGACGAGGCACGGTCTTGGTATGCTGGGCTTGATAAAAGCCAAATTGGGACATGGGAGGAGCTGTGAGCAGCATTCCTCACCAACTACTTCCCATCGAGCCTGTTGCTGAAAACGAAAGCTGCCATCACCACATTCAAGCAGCTCTATGATGAGTCACTACATGAAGCCTGGAAGAGGTACAAGGAGCTCCTGCGACTCTGCCCTGGACATGGAATTGATCTCGAGATGCAGGTCTGCCACTTCTATGAAGGTCTGAATCCTCACATGAAGGAATTGGTGGATGCATCTGCTGGCGGGATCTTGATGAAGAAAAGTGGAGCAGAAAGTATGAGGCTTCTGGCAGACATGGCACTGAACAGCCACCAATGGCCTACTGAGAGACAAATTCCAGTCAAAGCTGTTGAGGCCAAGACAGAATTCGATGTGGTCGCGGAGGTGAAGAAGCTCCGAGAGGAAATTGAGAAGCTGGGGACCACAAAGGTGTCTGCCAATCCTACTGAGCCAAGCATGGCAATTGTTCCGGTGGAGGCTGACTACATCAACCGAGGAGCTAGCAGTTCATCTGGAGCTGCGAATTCGGATGTAAACTATAGTGGAGGTGGTTATCACAATAACTACCGAGGTAATCAGGGGTATCACTATAACCATGGGCGATCTCACCCTGGTTTTTCTTATGCTAACCCCACTGCTGCAGAGCACCCTCCACCTGGTTTTGATGTAGGTACAGGAGGAGAAATTGTGGAGAGAAAGAAGTTCGTGCTGGAAGAGACATTGGAGAAATTCATCAAGAGCTCGGACAACCGATTTGGAAAGGTGGAGAACGAAGTCAAAGGGATGGCCACTCACATGAAACTAATGACAAAGCATCTGGAGATGATGGAAACCCAATTGAGTCATATTTCCGCCACCTTAGGAAATCAACACAAGCCGGGGCAACTTCCGAGCATGACGGAAAAAAATCCAGCAAGGGAAAAGTCAATCAATGCCATCTCGCTTCGATCTGGAAGGAGATATGAAGGCCCGAGCAACCAGAAAGGAAGAGGAAGTAAAGCAGAGGAGGAAAATCCCGTGGAAGACCCCTCTGTTTCGGCCGAGATGGAGTCCATCCCGGTCGAGGCAGAGGGAAGCAGGACGACCAAGGCAGAGAGTGAACCGGCCGAGATAGAGCAGGACAGCCCGGCCGAGACAAGCCAAGAACGACAAGGGCAGAAGAGAAGCAGGACGCCGAGATCGATACATCCCGGTCGAAACAGAAGGCAAAACAGAGCGAGAAGGAAAAGGAAGGAAGAAAAACTGATCCGGTGCCTCCAATGCCCTTCCCACAGAGATTCGCAAAGAAAAGCGAGGACTCGAAATTCTCTCATTTTGTCAATAATCTTAAAAAAGTGAACATTAATATACCTCTTGTTGAAGCTCTCAGGGAAATACCGGGATATATAAAGTTCCTAAGGAGGCTGATGAGCGAGAAGAAGTAGTTCGTGGAGAACAAAACTGTGAAAGTCCATGAGGAATGCAGCTTACTCCTACAGAAGTAGATCCCGATCAAGAGGTCCGACCCTGGATGCTTCTCGATACCTATCGAGATAGGAGGCAAGGAATTTCAGAATGTGCTTTGTGACACCGGTGCAAGCATCAACCTGATGCCTTTGTCGATCTACAAGAAGTTGGAGATAGGAGAAATGAGAGCCACCACGATTACTCTTCAGATGGCGGACCGATCTGTGTCCAAGCCAAAAGGTATCGTAGAGGATGTACTCATTAGAGTTGGTCATCTGATATTTCCTGCTGATTTTGTAGTCCATGAGATGAAAGAAGATGCCAACACTCCAAAGATCCTGGGAAGAGAGTTCCTCGACACAGCTGGTGTCTTGATTGACTGCAAGAAGGGAGAAATCACCTTGAGAGGGAATGAAGAATCCATCACCTTCTGCATAGACAAGAACTAGAGGAAAGGGGAATGTAACCAGATCACTACTGCTGAAGAAGAAGAAGAAGAGGAAGAAGACAATGAGACACCAGAGGAAGAAGAAGAAGCCATCCGGTGGGAACGAGGAAATGAGTCAGTGAAATCGGCAATAAAGCTGCCTCCTTCCGAGTACACCACTATCATTCAAAACCGGAGAGTCTTCATGATAGACTCAAGGGGTCGACGAGTCTGGACTCGACCGCCTTGGTGAGCTGATCTGAGTCGAGCCACGACGGTAAATAAGGCACTGAATGGAAGGTAACCCATTGTGTTTTTGATATTTCATGTCTCTTTTAATTATTTTCGAGTTATTTCTCTTTTGTTTCTTTTACTTGTTTCGTTGTCTTTTGAAAAAAAAAAAACGAGTTTTGAGTTTTGTTTCGGCCGAGGCAGAGGCTGCCACGGTCGAGACAGAGGTCCGAGGTGTGGTATACACTTCGACCGAGAAGGAGGTCGATAAGAAGGCTCCATCCCGGCCGAGATGACGTTCGCCACGGCCGAGATGGAGTGCCAGCAGATAAAAATCCACGCCGGGCTGATGAGGAAGGAAGGAGATAAAAAGTTGGTGTCTGAGGCCGACAATCAGGTACAGTTTCGAACTCTGAATCCGATTTCCAAACTTATTCTCTCTGACTTTTGAATAAGTTAGGGGGGCTGAAGATTTAAGGGTTTTGAAACTCTTTTCAATCTTTTAGTTGCTTTATTTAAATTTCTGCATGAATAATTTTTTTGAATAAAACGCGAGATTGTGGGAATATGAGCATGTTTGAACCCTAACAAGAATGCAAGTTGAGAATTGATTGACTTTAGTATGCGTTGATTGTGATAGTGGTCGAGTATGCCTATGAATGTGAATACTGCATGATTTCTTATTTTGATACTTGCATTGGCATGAGTTAGATGATGATTTGATGTTTACTGTGGAAGAAAAATTGTCCTTAGTGTGAGTTTTTGAGCCTGAATTTTGATTGTGAGTGTGTCTGCATTTTTTAGTTTCTCTAGAACTTGCTCTGCTTCTTTTTCAAGACTGCTAGTGTGCACAGGTTTAGGAAGTGATTTTAGGCCATCTTTGTTTAGCCTATTTTCCCATACACTGTCCTAATTAAATGTTATCCCTAGTCAGCCCTTTTGAGCCTATGATATTTTCTTTCTTTGTCTATGAGTTGGAAATAAATAGGAAAATCAACTCTTGTCTATGAGAGTGGGTTGGGATTTGTTTTGAGAAGGATAAGATATTATTATAAGGGTAAAAGCAAAAGAAAAGGTTGGGCTCTAGAAAATGAAGAAAAAGAAAATAAATAGTTGTTGTGTTTGTTAATCCTTATAAGCTCAAATGAATATTCAAAAGTGTTTAAGAGCATAAAAGGATATGTGTGAAAAAGAAAAAAAAAAGAGTGAAGAAAGAAATAAAAGAGCCACGGTTTGTATTGAAGATCTAAGGAGTTGGGTAGATATGAATAGATAGTGGATTGATTGATTGAGGATTACTTGATTGATTTTAGTCACTTGGCCAAATATTTCCCTACCTTTCACTATAAAGCCTACATTACAACCTTGAATAAAGTCCTTTCTGATCTTAGACTTGTGTGCACATATTTGCAGTGGAGATTTAGAATATTTGCAAGCTTATGGTAGAACTTGATTTGCATGACTTTTGTGTGATCTCATAATTATCCTAAACACTTGAGTGAATGAGCGAAACACTTCCCGTGTGAGTCTTCCATAGTTTACAAATTTTCTGATTCTTTCAAAAGTGTCGATGTCTTATGGATTTACGAGTTTGAATGTGATGAATCTTGTGAGGCATTGCACTACTCTTCTACTTGAACTTTTGATTCTTTCTCTTGTTGATTGAGGACAATCAATTGTTTAAGTTTGGGGGGTTTGATAAGCTCGTTTTTCTACTCTCTTATCGCATTGTTTTTCTTTTCTTTTATGCATTTTAGTATATTTTCTTGAATAAACTGAGCATGAGTGTATATTAGAGGGTATTATGCTTGCCATGGTAAGATTTCGCAGGTTTTAGGCCAAATCCAATGGAGAACCCGAACCGAAAGTAGAAGATGTTCTAAGGAACAGTCACCAATTCTTCCACCGTTATAATCTGAGCTAATGAAGCATGGTATTTGAAAGATCTTTGAGTTAGCTTTCCAACGCAACTAGAATCGGATCAATCGGAGTTTGGATGCGAAAGTTATGGCCAAAGCCGTGAGACTGCGCAGAAGGGTCGGAAGTGGCAGAAACGTCTCTGTTTCGACCGAAATGAAGCCATCTCGGCTGTGGCAAGGGCCATCTCGACCGAGACAGATTTGTTTGGCGAGATTTGGCGAGATTTTCACATATTTTGGGCGAGAATTGCTTGGGGAACAAGATATACATCAATTTGGAAGCAATCAATCATACCTTTTGAAGATATCCATCCAAGGCCTCAAACCTACTACTATATAAACTCAGAATTAGCTCAGAATTCAAATCCTTCAGCCTTCTTTTTATCTTTTAAGTTTTGAATCCTTTATTTTATGTTTTCTTGAGAATTCCTCTTTACTTTTATTTGTTGAACCTTTACTTTTTAATGCAATCTTTATTTTTCCCTGCAATGTTTACTTTCAATATGTTAGGCTTGAACCCTAAACAGGTTTTAGGGTTTCTCCTTCTGTGATACATGTTTTGATTCAATAATTCAAACCCTTTTATTGGTTTAAATTCTATGTTTTATTTAAAATCTTTTCTCATCGAAGGATCGAGAGATGAAGATTGAGGTAGGTTTCAGTTAATTAATCGAAGGACCGAGAGGTGAATGTTAGTAACAGGAAGTTAGGGTTTAATACTTTTGATTATCTGTCCAACCAGGAAGATTTCAATTGTAGGAAAAATCTAGATCTTTATGAAATTGATTAATTGGTGTATTTTGAGACTGAGAGGAGATAGATCACTAATTAGTAATTTAGGTTTTAATTGCCCGACCAAGGAATTAACTCCACATTAACAGATTTTCCTCCAAAAATATCTTTTCTGGGTTTGAATATTTGTTTCTTGCATGTTGATCAGATTGGTAGATTTCCCTGGAATCTGTGCTTTTTATTATTTGAATTTCCCTCTTTAATTATTTGTTTTGAAAAACCAAAACCCCAAAAAATTGATTTGCCCAAACAAATGATCTGAAAACCATATCCAATACATGATTTTCCTTCGTTGCACTATCCTTGTGGGATCGACCAATCCCTGGGTTGTTTATAAATTTATTTGCCCTTTCCTATTATTTGTATGCAGATTTAGCATCGATCACTCTGCAATGACATTAGCATCATTGGCCCTATCGGCTGTCTGAAGTCCAACCGAGGCAACTGGAGTCTCAGAATTATCATTCATAGATCTAGTCTGAGGAACTGTTCGATTATGATCAAGACCAATTTTAGGTTCCTCATTGACATCCTTGATCTCATGATTTTCCAGACCTAATTCTTGAAGTGTCCTGCGCACTAAAGTAGCTTCATAAAAAACAACATGACATGTTATTTCCACATGTTCGGTGACCTTATTGAATACCCTATATCCCTTGTATAAAGGGTGTCCATAACCAAGGAACACACTTTCATCACCCTTAGGACTATAGGTATTTAATTTGGACTTCCTGTTATTGTGGATATCACATGAGAACCGGAATCATGAAGATGAGCTATAGAAGGATTACGATCATTCTAAATTTTGTAGGAAGTCTTGTGCACCCGTGTGTTGAATGCACTTCGATTTTGAGTGTAGCAAGCTTTCATCAAGGCTTCTCCCCATAATCTCTTTCCCATATTGGTCTCGGCCAGCATGGTCCTTACTGTTTCTTTGAGAGTTCTATTCCTTCTCTCAACAAAGCCATTTTGTTGTGGAGTTCTTGGTGTAGACTTCTCGTGTCCGATTCCAATCTCTGCACTAAAGTCCATGAGAGAACCATTGCAGAACTCTGTTCCATTGTCGGACCTAATCCTCTTGACTGTCACCCCTTTTTCATTTTGAACGCGGGCAATCAGTTCTGGCAGTTGAAGCTTTACTTCATCCTTTGACTTGAGCAGTATCACCCACGTATATCTTGAGTAGTCATCAACAACTACTAATATATACTTCTTTCCTCCAATCGTGGGTGGAGTAACTCGACCAAATAGATCCATGTGTAGCAGTTCCAGAATTTGATCCGTGCTCGCTATAATTGTTCTGTTCTTGAACGATACTCTTGTCTGTTTCCCAAGCTGACACGCTTTATAGACTCCTTCCTTTTGGAACATCCTTGCGGTCAGGTAACTTTTGGAAGGATTCATATTTATCAACGTAGACCTATTTCTTATTGTTTTTCATAGCTTTGGTATTTTTGTAAGCTCATTGATTCAATCTTATAGCTCTTTGGCACTATTATTCTCTATGGCTTCGTGCATGAGAGATTCTTGAAGAGACTATAGGGTCATTTCTTGTGCAACGGGGTCTAGCTGAGCACGTTTCTTATCTTCAAATGTCCACTCTTCAGGAGGCTTATCTGTCGGAATTTTATACATAAAAGCATTATGATTGGTATATTGGGAAACGTTATTTGTTTGATATACTGGTAATCATTAATGACATGCAATAAACAACTCCTGACTGAATTTACAATCATACAATGCGAACAAATACATCCAGTTATCTCGTCGATAGGGAGATCATACGGTGTGTAAGAGATCATAGAAGATCGTATAGACCGTTCGACCTAGCGAGATATAAAAAGTTATCACAGCTGAGACAGTTTCTGGTTCGGCTGTCGGTTTAGATTGCGGCACACAAGTCCATAAGTGGTTTATCTTGACTGCTTTGTGTGACCGGTACATCTCAATGTATTGATAAGATCAATAGTGAGATGAACCATTCTACTTGACATATGAATGAGTAAGGATCTCGGTAACTTGGTCGGATCTTAGTAACTAAGTCAGATATAAAGTCTATTGAAAGCTGAGGGGCACACATGGGTTGACTTTAACTTTGACTTGCTATGGTGGAGAGTCTTACATGTACTTGTATATCTGCATCTTGGGTGATGGCAGTTTTTGTGGGGTTTCCTCAGGCCGGATTAAGATAACCATATCAGTTTCAGGATGGTGACATTTCCTGGGAAGATCACGAGGATCGTTATGCTAAGTCCTGCAGGCTAAATCATTGATTCAAGCATAAGCGATAAGGGTTGAGTGGTACTACTCAGGAATAATAAGAGATTAATTATTTGCGGCTAATTGTCATACGCTGAATTAATTAAGGAATGTCTGAAACCTTAAATATGGGGATTAACCAAGTGTATGCAACCCGTTCCTAATAACGTGGTAATAAAGGGGTAGGTCAACATTAATTCTCTGGTGGCATGAATTAATGATTATTAATTAATTATGTTCTGGGTTGAACATTGAATTAATTAATAGGAGGCCCACTTTATTATTTGCATTTGATCCCTGGTCTGGCCCAACATTGCTCAGAGCCAATTAGGGTTTATTAAACCCTAATAGCCCATTCTCCAGATCTGTATAAATAGATAAATCTCTCATTTCCTCAAATCAGAAACCCTTGAGAGATTGAGAGAGAGTGGGCGGCTGTAGATCCGGTAGCGTGTCCTCACCAGATTTCTGGATCCAGCAAGGGAACAGATCAGAAGATCAGATCTGAAGGAACATCAGCAATGATCTACCGCCATATTCAATCCACATGAGTTGAGGTATTCCAAGAATCCATCTATTGCAATTAATTATGTAGGAGCATGCTTAGGTTTGCCTGATTTATTTAATTTATATTTATTTTCGACCCTAGCAAGTTAAAGTTGCAATTCGCGTTGTCTATTGTAGACTAGAATCCTACAATTGGTATCAGAGCCAGGTTCTAGTTCTTAGGCTCTATCCTGAATAAATTGTGATTAAATAAATATGTATGTTCATGTATGGATTTAAAATTTGTCGTGGATATTTTTGTTCTCGTGGCCCCTCTCCGTTTTTTGTTTTGTTTTATTTTAATCGTGTGAAAATCCACGACTAGTTTGATAAGAAAAATGTAATAGATCTAGATCTATTGTATTTTTTATTATTATTCAATCTTTAAACCGAGATGAGATCGAGAACGAAGAACGACGATAGAAAATGAAGTGCAGCAGCTTTCCGGCAACTGTACAGCCGCGCGCAGGCGGCGCGCGGCGGTGGCCTGGTGATAGTGGCGGTCTGGCACGGCAGGCAAGGCAGTGGCCGCGCGCAGCCACGTTCGGCGAACCTTTGCACGTTGCAGTCCCGACTTTCTTCCCTGTTGCAGTAGCTTGCGACTTCTCTCTTCCCAGTGCGCGAAGGTGGCAGCGGCGTGCATCAAGCTTGTGCTGTGCGCGGCTGGGTCGCGCCTTCGCCGGCGACATCAGGGCAGTGGGCAGTGGCCACGTGCCTACTGCATGTAGCAATTCTCTGTAGATTGCACGAAGATGGTGGACGATGGGGCCACGTAGCCTGCGCGCGATAGCTTGCAGAGGCAGCGACAGTGGTGACTCGCGGTAACAGCTGCAGTGGTGGCGCAGGCTAGTGTCAACAGTGATGGAAATCAAGGCTGGCTGAGTCGCGCAGGCCTGCTGCACGTGGGTGGTTGATCATCGACGGCGGCTGGTGTCACAGATTTAGGTGGCGACGACTGGGCTCAGCTGTGGCGGAGAGAACAAAGGCGGCTGCAGCAAATACCCTAGCTGGGCTAGGGTTTGTCTGTGGGTTGGGCGTGGGCCCGTCATCCCAGAGGCGGCCCCGTTTCGCTGAAACTATGGTTTCTACCAAAATTAGGGTTTTATAACCTAATGGGCCTGAAATCCTGATTTCTGGCCCAAACTGCTGAATTTTTCGAAGTCCTAAATTGCAGATTTCATGTTAAAGAGTGGGAGCCCATTTGAAGATCTGTATTACATTAAATCATTGTAATAGATAGATTTAATTTTATTTCCCATGTAATTGCATCAAGGGCCACGAGAAATTTTTATTTTTTTATTTAATTATTTTCTCGTAAATAATAGGAAAGAATGCTACTGCTTTTATTATTTATTTTTAAAGCATGTTGTAGATAATAGGGAAGCATGTTACTGCTTTATTATTTACTGTTCAAAGCATGCTTTATGTGATTTATTTTATGTATTAAATTATGTCTATAAATTTCGAAATCATGTTGAGAAATATGAGGGAATTTTAGATGTGACATAATTTATGGATCATAAAATAATATGTGCGCATTTGAACCTTTTGAAAGAAAAAGACTAAGCAAGATTTTTTAATTAAAATAAACAAGACCTCCACAATGCGGTCTCTTATTAGAAGTGGGCAGTGAAGTGTGTAGACGTCTACACGATCGTAGCCTGCTTGCTTTATTTGTGCATAAGTTCTAATAGATGAGATTTCTAAATAAAACATTTAAACATGTGAGAAGTGGACAGTGAAGTGAGTAGACGTCTACACGACCGTAGCCTGCTTATTTTATTTGTTCATAAGTTCTGTAGGATTGTTTCAAATGAGATAACAAAGGTTGTAAGAGGCATGCGTCATGGGTCTAGTGTAGGGTTTGAGTCTACGATGGACAACACGAGTTGTCATTAATGAATTTCTTGCTAAGGATCGTTCTTAGGGTATCAGGAACAAATTTCAATTAAATAAACCATGTGATCCTATGCATGCTCCTACAAAATTAATTGCATAGGATGGATTTAGAGAATACCTGATTTCACTATTTGATCTACAGATCTAGATCGGAGCCAATAACGATGAAATAGATCTGGATCTGAATCTGAACGCCGGCGATGAACAATTGTTCCTACAGATCTGATCTTCTGATCTGTTCCCTTGCTCCTTGGAAATCTAGTGAGGATTATCAACTAAGTTGAATCCGATATCAGGAGAGATCAATCAGTCTCTCCCTTCCGGATCGCTGCCGCCGTCTCTCTCAATGTACTGAAAAGTCTAACATGATCTGATAGAGAGAAGGCCTATATATAGTGTTAGGGTTTTGAGAAACCCTAACCCTAATGGGTTTGAGCAGTTTATAGACCAGACCAGGGACCAGATGAAAATAACAAAGTGGGCCCTCTTTATTAATTAATCATTCCTTGTTCAATCCAGAACATAATTAATTAATAAAATATTGTTTTAACCTTCACCACGGTAACAATGCTGACTCGCCCCTTTATTACCACGTTATCAGGAACGGGTTGCACTAAACTAACATGATCCACATATTTAAGATTTTAGACATTCATTAATTAATTTGGCTTATGACAATCAGCCACAATTAATTAATCTCTTATTTCCTGAGTAATACCACTCACTCCTTTTCACTTATGCCTGAATTAAATAATTCAACCTGCAGGGTTTAGCATAATGAACCTTGTGAGCTCCTCAGGGAATGTCACCATCCTGAAACGGGTATGCTTACCTAAATGTCCAGACTAAGCAGGCCACACAGAAATTGCCAACACCCAAAATACAAGTATTAGAGTACATGTAAGACTCGCCACTCTAGTAAATCAAAGTGTGGTCAATCTGTGTGTGCCCCTTATCCTTCAGTTAGGTTTAAGATCATAGGAAGTATGTTAGGGATCTGGCTCATTCGTATGTCAATGAGAATGGCACATCCCACTGTTGATCCCATCAATACATAACCATGTACCGACACATCAAGTAGCTAGGATAAGCCCACTTATGAACCGATGTGCCGCAGCTTAGACCAACAGCCTATCGAGGGACTGTCTTAGCTGTGATACCGTTTATATCTCGCTAGGTCAAACGACTCATATGATCCTCTGTGATATCCTACACACCATATGGTCATCCCTATAGGCAAGATAATAGGATATTATGGTTCGTTGTATGTTTGTTCTATCAGACAGCGAGCATTGTTGCATCAACATTTATGAAGACCAGTGTACAAGACACTTAATCATATATGCTTTCAGTATACAATCCCAACAATCTCCCACTTATACTTAAAGCAAAATACCATTGCTTTATCAAAGTATTAAGTGTGTCTATACTGTCAATCACTCCCACTACATTCACATCACCTCTTGTCACGATTTCTCATATGATGTGATACCACATATCCTATGTGTTTCACCACCTTGCGAGTTTTGGGTTCCCTTGAGTTTGTCATTGCACCAACATGATCACATTTCCATGTGATTGTATTAGGCAAACTCAGAAGACACACCTCTAGAGGATAAAATCGGAGTTATACTGCTTCTTGCGAAGCTAATGAAGCTGTCAAAAACTCAGCCTTCATGTTGGAATCTGCAACATAATTCTGTGTTAGATTCCTATAACTCCTCTTCCAAGGCCAACACATAGTTAGAGGTCGATTTCCTTTCCTTATGATCCTCCTGGATATCCAATGCCATTCAACTCACAAGGCTCATTCATTAACCAATGTGCCTGTCTAAAGTTGAACTGATATCTGTTTAACATGCTTATAGCAACACATATATCTAACTTCGTTCATTTACAATATAGTAAGATAACAATCTTTCTTGCTATGAACGACTCACCACAAAATCAATTTAAGCGACTTAAGATACCTGAATATCCTTTTCTTGTGACCACACAAGACTTTAATTCAAAAGATGTTCCAAGATCTCATAAGTTCTACTTCTGAAACTGTTCGGATAACCATCCTTTATGCCTGACAATATCTCCACACCGTTTCTGAATGTGAAAATACCATCTACATAATGTGCAAAGAAACCACGCTTCCGCTGACACATAACTGGTACATGAAACTATCATTCTCGATAGACAATATCGAAATGTTTGTTACATGACCTTGAAGCTCCTTTAAGTTCATACTTGAACTTCATTGGCTTCCAGACATGATGCTTTTCACTGCACATAACTTATCTGGTTGTTGCATACAGATGTCGTCACCTTTTATCAAGGTTCCCGTTTATAAAATATGGATGATGTCATCTATCTTCCAGATATTTAGATTCATATGTGCTGTTATGGTTAAAAGAATTCGAATGGGTTTAACAATTGCAACCAGTGAGAAAGTCTTGTTGTGAAACATACTTTACTCACTAAGCTAGACATTCGAATATACTAGGTTACCATTCGAGCACTTTTCTTGTATATCAATCAGTTTCTTATAGCTAATAAGCTATTTGGCAATCACTGATCCTGATATACAACCATAACTTTTACAGATTCATTTCTGAATCCATGACTTAATGTCATTAAACTGCATCGTTTGTCTTAACAGCTTTGTTGCGCTTTAAGGGATGAGTACGACGTTGTTCGTTAAGCTGGCAACAAGTCCAGAGACTGTTTCCACGAACTAGTACCATTAAGCCTGTTAAGGCAACCTCCCACTGCAACGACGCTCCTTTTACGTTGTCAGTTAATGGTGCATTAATTTGTGGTTTACCACCTTACACAGGTGACCGTGCAATTGGTACCATACATTCCAAGGTATGTTAAATTTGCCACGGGGTATTTCCTGATGGATTTGAATTGTCTTCTCTAAAACGTTAGAGAACAATCTCACATTTGGATACATGGTTTTATCCTATACAACTTGCTTGGATCTAGGATATACAAAGAAATCTTCTTTTTCGTTTACCTGGAATAGCCCACAAAGCAGTACTAGCTTAAACCTTTCTTCCAACCAATCAGTTTCCTATATCAGCTTAACAGCCGAATTACCCATCATTGCCCTTTTGACAGAGTCAAGGTCTGCTAGGGTATTTGAAACTGATTTAGAAGACACTAGATTAAGCAAACACACAACTGCTTTTGGCGCGCTTCTCAAAAATGAAAATTTGGCAAAGCTGGCATAACTTATAAACTTTTAAAGAATCTTATTTCATTTTACCTACACTATCCCAATCGAGGAATAATAGGTATAGTTAACTGGGATGCAATCCCTTTGCTCTGCTAGATACTGTGAAACCCATCACTTAAGATACACCATTATGAATGAACCATAATGTTTTTAAGGTCTTGTTTAACTTATTCTCTACCTTAGTCTTGAACGCACTTGATTAAAGCAAGAGACTAAGACTTGTAGTGAATTAGATAAACATATCCAAATCTTAAATGAGTATCAATGCCTGTTATGCCAACTGCGGAAGTAGACTCAAACCAGCAAACTAGAGCAAACACAAAATAACCTATAGAGATTACAATTATACCTCTAAGTAGTTGTCATAAGTACCATTCTTAGGAATACCTCGATTGAATCCATAATTCCATGAATTACTTAAAACTACTTAGACTGATGTAACCTATCTCTATAGAGATTCTTTTAATTATACCTTAGTACACTGACAGTGTATGTAATCAAGTAATGAAGAGACAATCATCCATAATAGAAAACACTGTTATTCATTATGATAGAAAAAACTCTATCGAATAACTGATAATCCATAATAATAGATGAAAATTGTTTATCAAAACAAAACCAATATCTCTTCAAAAGAACTTGAATTAAAACAAAGTTTTAACATAAACTCAAAGCAAATAAATCCAACAGCTTGAGAAGATCTCTAGCATCTTCCTTGGAGTTGGTAATCCGTCATCCTCAAGCATCATCAGCTTGATTCCCTGCATAGTGCAGCCAAAACATGATTAGTACTCACAGTAACAACTACTCACTAGGAGTAGAAAACTGATACTAAACATGTGAATGATGACGTACCTTGTCCATTGGTGTTTACACCTGGAAAATTTGCTTTCCAGTGTCCTATCTTGCCACAGCGGTAACACTTGCCCTTTCCTTTAACTTTCCCAGTCTTTTTCTTTGGAGCATAAACTCCATTGTTCCCACTAGCAGTTTTCTTGTTCTTATTCCTAGCCGTTCTCTTAAGTTTTGCTCGTTTAGGAGCAGCAGACCGGCTACCGGAAGAAACCAAAACTGCTTTCTCGGGTTCCATCAGGGACTGTGCTGCCATCAAGTCACTGAGTAACTCATTAAGAGTATACTCCTTCTTGTTCATCACAGCATTCAACCTGAAGTTTTCAAAGGACTTGGGAAGAGAGTTTAGTATGATATTGACTTGGGCTTCTGCGTCAATACCACCACCATGCAACGTTAGTTCATCCATAAGGTGAGTCATGGCAACCACGTGCTCTTTCACAGAACTGCCTTCAGACATTTTCTTACCCACAATCTCCTTCATGAGATTGAATCTGACAGTTCTGTCTGTCTCCCCATAAGTCGCTGTTAGATTATCCATAATCTCACAGGCCTTATCATAATGCTGATGCTGCAGTTGCAGTACCTTACTCATAGTGGTCATCATGTAGCATTTCACTACATTATTAGACTTGATCCACTTATTGTAAGACTGCTGCTGCTCGGCAGTAGCATCAGCAGCTGGGACTGGCGGACAAGGATCAGTAAGGACAAACTTGTGTTCTTCCGCAACAAGGATATAATCCAAATTACGTTTCCATTCAAGGAAATTCGGACCATTAAGAGGATTTTGAGCGAGGATATTAATGACATTATTCATAGACATATCTGAAAACAAATAAGCGAATTAAAGTAAGCACATACTACGAACAATTGAAACAAATATGCATAGAACCTTTAGATAAAACAATGCAATTTGCTTCCTCCAATTGCCCAAGCTAATTTACCGCAGGCTACTGAAGTAGACGTTTACGGCAAACGCTCGACCAGACCAAAATAGGAACTTTAATTTCTCTCCATGCCAGGTATCCGCCGGCAAAAGAAATTAATATTGGAGATCTTTAGACCATGTTCACCTATCTTGAGCAGGGATCTCATGCATGAGTTGTGCTCAGGCAACATCTAAGCCAAAGTAACCACAAGCCTAACTCCGGACATTAAAAGGCGATTCGACATACGTACTAGACCCATGCGTCCTGCCCTTAACATCCTTTGTTATCCCATTTAGATTAATCTTAGAGACCAGTGAAAGTTATCTCAATGCAAGCTACTGAAGTAGACGTTTGCTCAGAGGCTCCCACTTCTCATATTAAACTAAATGTTTTATTTAGAAACCTCATCGCATTAGAACTAGTAAATTATATCTAACGCAAGCTACTGAAGTAGACGTTTACGCTTCGAAATGCATCACTTCTAATGAGAGGCCGTATTTGTGGAGGTTTAATGATCTTGGTTAGAAAAGAACCAAAATCCAGCTTAGTATTTTTTTTAATTCTAAAGGTTTCATGCGCACACATTATTTTATGTTGCCATAAATTACGTCACACCCAAAATTCCATCATAAATTAATATGATCCCGGAATTTATAGACATAATTTAAAACATAAAATAAATCACATAAGACATGCTCAAAAATTAAATTGCAACATGCTTATAACAGTAAATAATTAAAGCAAATAGACATGCTTTCCTATTATTTACTAGTGCGCATATAATAAATCACATCAATACGAGAATAAATAAATAAACAAATAAATTCTCGTGGCCCCTCAGATGCGATTACATGATAAATAATTAAATCTAATCTATTACAAGATTTAATTACAATACAGATCTTCAAACTGGGCCTCCGTTGGACTTGAAATATGATTTGAATTGGGAAAACAACATTTGGGATTCAAATTAGGATTTCAGGCCCAAACAACAGCCAAACCCTAATTTTTCAGACTTGCAGGCCGCCTCCGGGCCGACGGGCCCGAGCCACGGCCCGGGCTGCAAACCCTAGCCGCCACCCCTGCAGCAAGCAGCTACCGCCGCCACCCCTTTGCTGCGCCACGGCCGGAGTTTGCACCCCAGCCATCATTGCCGGCCGCGCCAGTAGCCCAGTCGCGCCGCACCTCCCGCCGTCGTCATTTCCGGCAACAGAGACACGCGATAGGAAGCAGCAGACGCACAGCAACTGAACCGCTGCGCGCAGTTCCGCTTTGTCGGCCACTGCAACCACCGCCGTGCGCGACTGTGTGCGGCTTCCTCGTCGGATCTGTCGCGGCTAGCAGCATTGCACGCACACTTTCCCTGTCGAGCAAGGTAGATCGCGCAGAAAGATGGTGAGGAGAGGTCCTGCGACGGATCCCTAGCCGCCGCCGCCTTCGCGCGTCTCCCTGCGCGCTTGTGCTGGAGCTGCTGCTGTCCACCGGTGACCATGGCAACGTGAGGGAGAAGAGGCGCAGCCCAGCCACACAGCAGAACCAAGTTCCGCCGCGCCGCCGCCACCCACGGCCGCTACAGCGTGTAGCGCCGCCGCGTGCCGTCGCCGGCGGCGGCGAGTCCTGCCATGGTTAGGGCTGAATCTGAACCGATGTTGATCTGTCATGAGTTCTTCGTTCTTCGTTCCTCGTTCTTCCGGATCCAGATTTCTCCAATTTTTACAGATTTGAAATAAAAGAAAATACAAAAAATAGATCTAAAATCTATTACATAATTTCCTATCAAATCTAACCACGGATTTTCTCTTGGTGAAAAAACAGATCCAAAAACGAGAAGGCCACGAGAACAAAAACATCCACGACAATTTAAATCCATCCATGAACATACATATTTATTTAATTTCAATCTATCCAAGATAGAGCCTAAGAACATCAACCTCGCTCTGATACCAATTGTAGGGTTTGAGTCTACGATGGACAACACGAGTTGCCTAATGAATTTCTTGCCAAGGATCGTTCTTAGGGTATCAGGAACAAATGTCAATTAAATAAACCATGCGATCCTACGCATGCTCCTACAAAATTAATTGCAGAGGATGGATTTAGAGAATACCTGATTTCACCGTTTGATCTACAGATCTAGATCGGAGCCAATAAAAATGAAATAGATCTGGATCTGAATCTGAACGCCGGCGATGAACAGTTGTTCCTACAGATCTGATCTTCCGATCTGTTCCTTTGCTCCTTGGAAATCTGGTGAGGATTATCTACCAAGTTGAATCCGATATCTGGAGAGATTGATCAATCTCTCCCTTCTGGATCGCCGCCGCCGTCTCTCTCAATGTACTAAAAAGTCTAACTTGATCTGATAGAGAGAAGGCCTATATATAGTGTTAGGGTTTTGAGAAACCCTAACCCTAATGGGCTTGAGCAGTTTATGGGCCAGACCAGGGACCAAATGCAAATAATAAAGTGGGTCCTCTTTATTAATTAATCCTTCCTTGTTCAACCCAGAACATTATTATTTAATAAAACATTGTTTTAACCTTCACCACGGTAACAATGCTGACTCGCCCCTTTATTACCACGTTATTAGGAACGGGTTGCACCAAACTAACATGATCCACATACATTCATTAATTAATTTGGCTTATTACAATCAGCCACAATTAATTAATCTCTTATTTCCTGAGTAATACCACTCACTCCTTTTCACTTATGCCTGAATTAAATAATTCAACCTGCAGGGTTTAGCATAATGAACCTTGTGAGCTCCTCAGGGAATGTCACCATCCTGAAACGGTTATGCTTACCTAAAAGTCAAGACTAAGCAGGCCACACACAAATTACCAACACCCAAAATACAAGTATTAGAGTACATGTAAGACTCGCCACTCTAGTAAATCAAAGTGTGGTCGATCTGTGTGTGCCCCTTATCCTTCAGTTAGGTTTAAGATCATAGGAAGTATGTTAGGGATCTGGCTCATTCGTATGCCAATGAGAATGGCACATCCCACTGTTGATCCCATCAATACATAACCATGTACCGACACATCAAGTAGCTAGGATAAGCCCACTTACGAACTGATGTGCCGCAGCTTAGACCAACAGCCTATCCAGGGACTGTCTCAACTGTGATACCGTTTATATCTCGCTAGGTCAAACGACTCTTATGATCCTCTGTGATCTCCTACACACCATATGGTCATCCCTATAGGCGAGATAATAGGATATTATGGTTCGTTGTATGTTTGTTCTATCAGACAGCGAGCTTTGTTGCATCAACATATATGAAGACCAGTGTACAAAACACTTAATCATATATGCTTTCAGTATACAATCCCAACATCTAGTACGTATGACAAATCGTCCTTTTAACTTCCGGAGTTAGAATTATGGTCAAATGCTTAGATGTTGTCTGAGTATTAACTCATGAATGATGTCCCTGCTAAGATAGGTTGAACATGGTCTTAGTTTTTTCTCCGTTTATTAATTTCATTTGCCGGCGAATACCTGGCATGGATTGAAATTAAAGACTAGAACTTGAAAGAGCAGTTTGGTTAGGAGGTCTGTTGTAAACGTCTTCGAAAAGAGCTTGCAGTAGATGGACCTAGGCAATTGGGGGAAACAATTGTATTGGTTTATAAAAAGATTATAATGCACATTTTTTTCAATGTTCTACATGTACGTTCTTTAATCAATTATTGTTTTCAGATATGTCTATGAATAAGTTCATCACTATCTTGGCACAATCAATTAATTGGTCTGAATTTCAAGGAATGGAAGCGCAACTTGGATTATATCCTAGTTGCAGAGGAACATCAATTTGTTCTTAACACTCGTGTCCAGCTGTCCCCACTGCTGAGTCAACTGATGTGGAGCAGAACCTCTATGACAAGTGGGTTAAGTCTAATAATGTAGTCAAGTGCTACATGATGACCAATATGTCTAAGGTGCTCCAGCAACAACATTAGCACAATGACAAAGCAACTGAGATTATGGATAGTCTCACAATTACTTATAGGGAATCGGATAGAGCTGTCAGATTTAAGCTCATGAGAGAAATCGTTAGATGTAAAATGACTGATGGTAGCTCAGTGAGGGAGCACGTTGTTTCCATGACTCAATTCATGGATGAACTGATGTTGCATGGAGGAGGTATTGGTGGGGAAGCCCAAGTCGATATCATACTCAACTAACTTCCGAAGTCTTTTGAGAACTTTACACTGAATGTTGTCATGAGTAAAAAGGAGTACACTCTTAATGAGTTACTTAGAGACCTCATGGCGGCTGAATCAGACATGCAACCTGAAAAGGCAGTCTTGGTTTCTTCCGGTAGTCGTCCTGCTTCATCGAAAGGTGAAAGGTGCTAAAGTGGTGATTGGAAAAAAATTCAATAAGACAGCCTTAGGAAGCAAAAGTTCTGGGAAAAAGAAGACTATGACACCGGGGAAAAATGTCAAGTGTTTCCGTTGTGGCAAAATCGGTCACTAGAAGAAGGATTGTCAAACCAAGTGGGCTGGACAAGGTATGTAATTAGCATTTGTAACGGAAACATGTTAAGCATCTATTTCTACCCATTCGTGGGTAGTGGATACTGGAGCTACTGATCATGTTCGTTACACTTTGCAGGGATTCAGGCCGTCAAGGCAGCTGAATGATGACGAGGTGATGATCTCCATGGGTAATGCTGCTCGTGTGTCTGCAGTAGCAATTGGAGATGTTACATTTCATGGGTTTTGTAGACTGAAAGCATTTATTATAATGAGTATACAACGATTTATTTCTCCTATCTGTCAAACAATCTTACATGTATGTAACAATGATATCCTCTTATCTCACAGATAGGGACGATCATACGGCGTGTTGTAGATCGTAGAAGATAGTATGATCACTTGACCTAGTGAGACATAAATATGATCACAGCGAGACAACGTATGAGGACACGTCTGTCCGGATGGCTGCGGCATTGTCGGAAAAAGTATTCTGTCTTGGTTACTTGACATGCTGGTACGCAAGGGTGGCGTATTGATGGACCACAGTGAGATGTATTCGACTGCCTGACATCAGCGAATACAAGATCTTGTTATTGGTTGAGTCCAAACCCTAACAAAGGTTCCGGGGTTTGCACGGGTTTACTATTGCTTTGACTTGCCATGGTGGAGAGCCTGAGTATTGTGCTCGTATATCCGCATCTTGCGTAACAGCAGTTCTTGTAGTACCGCCTGAGACTGGATTTAGGTAACCATATTCGAGTAATAGGATGGGGACATTCCCTGAGGAGCTCAATGACAATCATCGTGCCAAAATCCAGCAGGCTGATTAAGTTCAGGCACGAGTGATAAGGATTGAGTGGTACCACTCAGGAATAACAAGATATTAGTTAGTTGTAGATAGAGCATGTCAGAAACTTCGATTAATTAATGAATGTCCGGTAAACTTAAATATGGGGATTCTCAATTAATGCAGCTCGTTCTCATAACGTGGTAATAAAGGGGTAGGTCAGTATTAATTTTCTGGTGAAAAAGAATTAATATTAATTAATTAATTTTGCCCTGGGTTGTGGACATGAGAATTAATTAATTTATAGGCCCACTTTATTATTTGTATTCGGTCACAGGTCTGGCCCAATTAAACATGCTAAAAAAAGGCCCAGTAGCCCATTAGGGATAAAACTCTGGGTCTATAAATAGACCACTCTTTTTGTGAAACCCTAGCCACTTCATAACATTCAAATTAGTTTGAAACCCTCGGGAGAGAGAGAGAGGGGCGGCGCCTGTAGTGGGGAGAAGGGAGATTTTCCTACTCCGGCCTACATCACAGATCTGTGGAATCCTCACTAGTAGATGATTTGAACAGCATTGGTATATAGATCTGAAGATCTGATCTAGAGAACATCAGGATCTTTGTTTTTCTTTATTTTATATTCGATTATAGCTTGAAATTGGTGTTCTAATTTCATATTTAGCAGATTTAATCGAATTGCGTGGTTGGTTCAAGTTTGGAATTGAAACGCGAAAGATCGGTACAGAATCTACGGAGTTCAGGTAAACTCAAAAATCCACGAATCGAATTAAATTCATAGGAGCATGCTAGGTTTTTATTGTGAATTGTGTTTATATGCAATATCCATAAATCGATCCGGTTCACATGGGTTTTTGTGATTAAGTTCACTGAAAATCCCTACAATTGGTATCAGAGCCAGGTTTCTGATTTGTGACTCTATTGTATATAATAAATTAAAATATGCATGTATGAATTTTATTGTATGTCGTGCATGGTTTTTGTTTCTTGTGGCAACCCGTTTGATTCAGCCCGCGGTGGTTTATCCGTGTAGGGTTTAATCTGTTTTGTAAAATCACGAGAAAATCCATGATTAGTGTAGATTTGTTTAAAAATTTGTAATAGAATAGATTCTGTAATTTTTTATTTCAAATCTGTAATTTGGACGGGTCGAGGACGAAGAACGAAGACGGAGCCAACGGAGGGCAGCGCAAGGCCGCGTGCGAGTGGCCGCGGGACGACGGGCTGGCCGCCGTGGGCACGCAACGCGCGCGCGGCGCTGTGCACGGATCGGCGGCAGCAGCGGTGGTGGTGCTGTCGTTGGCGGCTACTGTCCCGTTGTGGGGGTTCGTGTTTTGGTGGTTGGTACAATCCTGTGTAAACCCTAGATTTGCATTAGGGTTTGGGGCCAATCATAAAATCACAAAACCCTAAATCCCAAAAGATATGCTTGAGGATATGGAGGCCCTAAAAGATTTGAAGAAGATTTGAATTTATCCAATTAAATTCAAATTCAAATTGTAATAGATATGATTTAATTTTCCTATTTTGTGGGGCCACGAGGAATTTTTTGTTTGCCTTAATTGTCCTCGTATGATATGTGATTTATTATGTGCGCAATTAAGCATGTGTAGATAATAGGAAAATCATGATTTACTGCTTTTATTATTTATAGTTTTTCAAGCATGCTTATGTGATTAATTTTTTTGTTGGATTATGTTTTGGGAATTTTTGGGCTTGTTTAATTACATGCAAAAATTTGGAAAATATAATAACAAAGAAATATATAAGAAACCTTTTAAAAGAAAAATACTAAACTGATTTTTTTAAATAAAATCAATAGACCTCCACAAAGCGGTCCTAGGCTGTAAGTGTATCTCTCATTCTAGTAAACGTCTACGAGTGTTGCTTGCTAATTCCTAGAGGTGCATGGGTACGGTTGTTGGGATTTCTAGACAAACAATTTAAATCATGTGAATAGTAGGAGGGTTTTGCGTAAACGTCTACGAGTGTAGCTTGCATAGATCTCTTTCATAAGTATTCTAGGATTGATTTAAATTATAGATAACAAAACCTTTAAGGGTTGTGCGGTATGGTTACGTGCCATGCTAAACTGTCTCTTTTGGTCGGAGTTAAATTTGTGGTTAATGGCTTAGAAGCATCTTAGAATATAATGCAAGAATTGCACCCCTGTTCTTGAGAGATGGTTTGGTCTAAGGTTTTTACTAATTATTAATTTCTAGTGTCAAAAGGTTCCTGACATGGTAGTGAAATTAAATGAATTGGGGCTTAAAACCCGTAGTTCTGGTTGAGGGTGACATCTTAAACGTCTAACAGTGTAGCTTGCGGTGGGAACTCTTGGGCAATTAGTGAAAAACATTTATATTTGATTTATTAAAAGGTTTTCAATGCATTTTTTTTCGAAGTTCTACATGTATGTTCTTATTTAAGATTATATTATTGTTTCAGATATGTCTGTCTACTGTCGATCATTTACTTGCTCTCAATCCTCTAACTGGTCCAAACTTCCCTAAATGGATTTTTGCATCAAACACGTCCTTTATCTGAAAAATCAAGCAAACCTTCTTTTCATGGATCCACTATTGCGTACTCATGATAAGGTCCGTAAACTTGAGCTTGAATTTTATGAAATATGGGAGGACGTTGATGAGTTCGCCTGTTGCCTTATCACGGGTTCCCTATCTAGAAAATTAAGGCACAAGTATGAGTATCTTGAGAGGGCTGGAGAGATCTTGAAGGAACTCTCGACAGCCTATGGCAATGTGGAGCGGACTATTAACTATAAACTTGTGCATGACCTTGTGTGCAAGAAGTGTAGGAACTGAGTCTACAATAGGCGACATGAATCGCCATTTATTAAAACTCCGGATTCGATTTATGGATATCAAAATAAATATCATGACAAACAGCAAATGCCCTATGCATGCTCCTATTTAATTTAATTCGTAGATTCAAAGGGATACCTTAAACTCCAAGGACTGATCTACAGATCTAGATCGATGATGGCAATGAAGATGGTGCAGATCTGGATCTGGAATCGATCAAAACGAT
>JAPKLW010000264.1:0-46103 GCA_026898455.1 Plectranthus barbatus | reverse complement strand
ATCCTATCAATACATTGAGATGTACCGGTCACACAAAGCAGTCAAGATAAACCACTTATGGACTTGTGTGCCGCAGCCTAAACCGACAGCCAAACCAGAAACTGTCTCAGCTGTGATAACTGTTTATATCTCGCTAGGTCGAACGATCTATATGATCTTCTGTGATCTCTTACACACCGTATGATCTCCCTATCGACGAGATAACTGGATGTGTTAGTTCGCATCGTATGATTGTTAATTCAGACAGGAGTTGTTTATTGCAAGTCATTAATGATTACCAGTATATCAAACATAACGTTTCCTAATATACCAATCATAATGCTTTTATGTATACACTTCCAACAAGAAGATGGTTGAAGATAGTTCGGTTACAGCGCACATAATGTCTATGATTGATCTCATGAGACAGTTCACTATGCGGGGTGGTAATATCAATGCGCAAGGCGAGATTGATATCATCCTGAACTCTCTTCCGGACTCCTTTTATGACTTTAAGGTGGTTGCTGCTGCAAAGGGAGAGTATGCTCTGCATGAGCTACTTGAGGACCTTGTGGTGGAGCAATCTTCCATGCGAGCACGGATGCCTGTTCTGACTGCTTCTAGTACTGGTTCGACAACCTCTAAGGTTGGAGATAATGGTGCTGAAAACAAGCTCAGGAAAGCAGGCAGTGAAAGCAAGTCAAAGAAGGTGAAGAGAGTCAAGGTCACTCCAAAGAAGAACAGGTGTGCTGGATGCGGAAAAGTGGATTGTCCGAATGCTAAAGGATAAGGTACGTCATTTGCATTTGTAACAGAAACATATTTAGCATCGATTTCTACTCATTCATGGGTAGTGGATACTGGAGCTACTGATCATCTTTGTTACATTTTGCAGGGGTCCACACCGAGGAGGGTGGTGAAGATTGACTAGGTTACCATCTCAATGGGGAACGCAGCACAGTGAGTGCAACTGCCATTGGAGATTTCACCTTTTACTTTGATGATTCTGTTTTAACTTTGAGAGATGTTTGGTACGTGCCGGATTTTCGGCAAAACCTTATTTCAGTTTCCAAACTTTATGTTGATGGATATTCAATTATTTTTTATAGTGGTGTTTCTATCATTGCTAATAACGGTGTTATCTATCGTGGAATGCTGAATAATTCTCTCTATGTTATTAACTGTAATCATAAGTCTTCCGCAAGTATTGCATGTAATTCATCCGTAATTGATAATCCTAGATAGAGAAAACTTACTTCTTCTGATGAGGATCTTACATATCTCTTGCACTTGAGACTGGGTTACATCTGCTTGAAGCAGATTCAGCGACTTGCAGATGACGGTACATTGGATTTAGTCCGGGCTGTACCTTATCAAGTTTGCGAATCCTGCATCAAGGGCAAGATGTCAACTAGGCCTTTTAAGGCTAGTCAGTCTCGAGCAGAGGAAGTGTTGGAATTGATCCATTCTGTCTTATGTGGACCGATATCCATGCAGCCTCGTGCAGGGTATGAGTACTTCGTAACTTTCATTGACAATTACTCAAGGTATGAATATGTTTACCTGCTTCGCTACAATTATGAATGCTTTGAGAAATTCAAAGAGTTCAAGGATGAGGTAGAAAAGAAGTTCGGGAAAACTATCAAGTCACTACGATCTGACCGCGGTGGCGAATACCTTGGTAACGAGTTCCTGCAATATTTGTTAGATAACGGGATTACATCCCAGTGGACTGCACCGGGTACTCCCCAGCAAAACGGTGTAGCTGAAAGAAGAAATAGGACTCTTCTAGAGATGGTAAGATCAATGATGAGTTATGCAAACTTACCAATTTCGTTTAGGGGCTACGCGTTGGAAACAGCCGCTTACGTGTTAAATGTGGTACCTTCTAAATCAGTTCCTAAGATGCCTTCTGAGCTCTTCCTTGGTCGCAAACCAAGTTTGTGCATATTTAGAATATGGGGCTGTCCGGCACACGTGTTGCCGAAGGAACCTAATAAGTTAGAAAGCAGGTAAAAGGTAATGTTGTTTATAGGGTATCCCAGGTAAACGAAATGTGGTTACTTTTACTGTCTTAAGAGTCAGAGAGTCGTTGTTAGCACCAATGCTAGATTCTTGGAGGAGGAGTATGTGAGTAATCACAAGTCAAGGAGTGATATCATTCTTCAAGAAATTGAAAACGAGAATGCGATTCCAAGGGAAGTGGAACGTGCAGATGTGGGTTCACCTGTGAGAGGTTCAGCACCACAGACACGTTCTTCAGTGCAAGGTGCAGAACCACAAGTTACTGCACCTAATGCTGACACGGCACTGATGCCTCGTCATAGTCGGAGAGTTTTTTTCCAGCCGGAAAGGTACATGTTCGTGGGTTAGTCTTCGGACTTGAGCCCGGAAGACGGACATGAGGACTCTGACCCACAGACATACGAAGAGGCAGTGCAGGACAAGGATGTTGAAAAATGGCGTGTCGCCATGGATTCTGAAATTGAATCCATAACTACTATGGATGTATACCAGAAAACTGAATTGTCGGATCGCTTTAGGGCCATTGGGTGCAAGTGGGTATACAAGAGAAAGAAAAGGGCGGATGGAAAAGTCACGGCTTTTAAAGCCAGGCTGGTGGCAAAGGGTTATAGTTAGAAAGAGGGCATTGACTATGACGAAACCTTTTCACCCGTAGCCATGCTCAAATACATCCGAATACTCCTTGCCATAGCTGCGCATATGGACCTCGAGATCTGGCAGATGGATGTCAAAACCGCTTTTCTAAACGGTTACCTTGACGAAGGTAGGGACATCTATATGCAGCAACCCGAGGGTTACATATGCAAGGGCGAAGAACATCTTGTTTGGAAGCTTAGGAAGTCCTTGTATTGGCTGAAGCACGCTTCGAGGTCGTGGAACTTACATTTAAACGATGTGATTAAATCCTATTGATTTGCACAGTTGGAAAATGAATGTTTTGTTTACCGACTTTCTGTCAGTGGGAGCGTGGTTTTCCTTGCACTTTATCTTGATGACATACTCCTGTTTGGAAACAACGACGGAGTGATGTCGGAAATCAAGGTTTGGTTATCCGAACAGTTCCAAATGAAGGATTTGGGAGAAGCTGGCTACATCCTTGGGATTAAGGTCTTACGAGATCGTAAGAGAAGGATGTTGAGCTTATCCCAGGCATCATATGTGGATACTATGATTGCCCGGTTTAGCATGCAACTCGCCAAGAAAGGCTTGCTACCTTTCAGACATGGCGACCTTCTTTCTAGTGGGCAGTGTCCTAAGATGAGTCTTGTACCATACACTTCGGTGGTGGGTAGCCTCATGTATGCGATGCTGTGTGCCAGGCCTTATATTTGTTATGTTGTTGGCATGGTAGCAAGATATCAGTCTAACCCTGGACAGGCGCATTGGACTGCGGTAAAGCATATCCTCAAGTACTTGAAGAGAAGTAGGAATTACTGCCTAGATTATCAAACTGAGGATTTGTGCCCTGTGGGTTATACAGACTCGGATATCCAAGGGGACCAGGATGAGAAGAAATTAACCTCGAGATTTGTGTTTACCCTAGGAGGTGGAGGTGTATCTTGGAGGAGCTAAAAGATGAAATGGATTGCTGACTCCACCATGGAGGCGGAATATGTTGCCGCCTCCGAAGCCTCGAAAGAGGGGGTATGGCTCAGGAACTACCTTTTAGAGTTGGGCATGATTCCGAGCTTGCCGAGGAGCATCACAATTTATTGTGATAAATCTGGTGCAGTGGTGAACTCAAAGGAACCGCGGTCTCACAGGGCTAGCAAACACATAGAGAGAAAGTACCATATCATACGAGAAATCGTATCGAGAGGTGATTTGCTGATAAAGAAAATTGACACTAAGGACAACCTTGCTGATCCATTTACAAATGGCTTGCCGTAGAAAGTTTACGAAAGACATATTTGTGAGCTGGGTCTGAGGTGAATGCCGACCACTGACAGTGGTTAAAGAGATAGCAGGCTAGATAGACGGACTGTGTACTCTGTAATAGCTTAGTTATGCTTTGAGTATAAGTGGGAGATTGATGGGTTTTGTATACTGAAAGCATTTATTATAATGAGTATACAACGGTTTATTTCTCCTATATGTCAAACAATCTTACATGTATGTAACAATGATATCCTCTTGTCTCACCGATAGGGATGATCGTACGGCGTGTTGTAGATCGCAGAAGACAGTATGATCACTTCACCTAGTGAGACATAAACATGATCACAACCGAGACATCATATGAGGATACGTCTGTCCGGATGGCTTCGGCATTGTTAGAATAAGTAGTCTGTCTTGGTTACATGACATGCTGATACGCAAGGGTGGCGTATTGATGGACCGCAGTGAGATGTATTCGACTGTCTGACATCAGCGAATACAAGATCTCATTATTGATTGAGTCCAAACCCTAACGAAGGTTCAGGGATTTGCACGGGTTGACTGTTGCTTTGACTTGCCATGGTGGAGAGCCTGAGCAACGTGCTCGTATATCCGCATCTTGGGTAACAACAGTTCGTGTAGTACCACTTGAGACTGGCTTTAGGTAACTATATCCGAGTAATAGGATGGGGACATTCCTTGAGGAGCTCAATGACATTCATCGTGCCAAAGTCCTGCAGGCTGATTAAGTTCAAGCACGAAAGATAAGGATTGAGTGGTACTACTTAGGAAATAATAAGATATTAATTAATTGTAGATAGAACTTGTCAGAAGCTCTGATTAATTAATGAATGTCCGTTAACCTTAAATATGGGGATTCTCAATTAATGCAGCCCGTTCTCATAACGTTG
Source organism: Plectranthus barbatus (assembly GCA_026898455.1). NCBI lineage: Eukaryota > Viridiplantae > Streptophyta > Magnoliopsida > Lamiales > Lamiaceae > Plectranthus > Plectranthus barbatus. The sequence continues at coordinate 41,310 of JAPKLW010000264.1, read as the reverse complement.
TAATAAAGGGGTAGATCAGTATTAATTATGTGGTGAAAAAGAATTAATATTAATTAATTAATTGTGTCCTGGGTTGTGGACATGAGAATTAATTAATTTATAGGCCCACTTTATAATTCGCATTAGGTCCCAGGTCTGGCCCAATTAAACATGCTGAAAAAAGGCCTAGTAGCCCATTAGGGATAAAACCCTGGGTCCATAAATAGACCACTCTTTCTTTGAAACCGTTCGCCACTTCATAACATTCAAATTAGTTTGAAACCCTTGGGAGAGAGAGAGAGGGGCAGCGCCTGTAGTGGGGAGAAGAGAGATTTTTCTGCTCCGACCTACATCACAGATTTGTGGAATCCTCACCAGCAGCAGATCTGAACAGCATTGGGATACATATCTGAGGATCTGATCTGGAGAACTTCAGGATCTTTGTTTTTCTTTATTTTATATTCGATTAAATCTTGAAATTAGTATTCTAATTTTGTATTCCGCAGATTTAATTGAATCGCGTGGTTTGTTCAAGTTTTGAATTCAAACGTGAAAGATCGGTACAGAATCTTTGGAATTCAGGTAAACTCGATAATCCACGAATCAAATTAAATTCATAGGAGTGTACTAGGTTTTTATTGTGAATTGTGTTTATATGCAATATCCATAAATCGATCCGGTTCACATGGGTTTTTGTGATTCGGTTCACTGAAAATCCTTACAACATTACGCTTTCAAGACAATGTTTTGATTTTAAGAGATGTTTTGTATGTGCCAGATTTTCGGCGGAACCTTATTTCTGTTTCCCGTTTGATAAATGATGGATTTTTAGTTATTTTTTATATTCAATTTTACTATCAATTGTAATAACGGTGTTATCTGTCGTGGGATACAGAAAAACTCTCTTTATATCATAACTTGTTTGCATGAATCTTCCGTGAATGCTACATATAACTTATTTAATCATAAGAAGAGAAAGTTTTCATATTTTGATGAGGATCTTACATATCTATGGCATCTGAGACTAGGTCACATCAATCTAAAGAGGATCAAGAAACTAGTGGATGATGGAACGTTGGATTCAATCCATCGAGTTTGTGAATCCTGTATAGAGGGAAAGATGACGACCAGGCCTTTCAAGGCAAGTCAGTCTCGAGCAAGTGATGTGTTGGAATTGATCCACTCTAATTTATGTGGACTGGTGTCTACGCAAGCTCGTGGAGGATTTAAGTATTTCGTCACTTTTATTGATGATAACTCGTGATACGGGTATGTTTACTTACTTCACTATAAGTCTGAATGCTTTGATAAATTCAAGGAATTCGAGGTAGAAGTAGAGAAGAAGTTAAACAAGACCATTAAGTCATTACGATCTGATCGTGGATGTGAGTATCTTAGTGACGAGTTCTTGCAGTTTTTGTAAGAGCATGGGATTACATCCCAATGGACCGCACCGGGCACTCCTCAGCAGAATGGTGTGGCAGAAAGAATAAATATGACTCTTCTTGAAATGGTTAGATCCATGATGTGTTATACAAATTTGCTTATTTCATTTTGGGGCCACGCATTACTAACAGCAGCGTACCTGCTAAACTCTGGCATTGGCGAGAGCACAGTGTGTCATAGATAAGAGTGTGGGGTTGTCCGGCATATGTTTTGTCAAAGGAACCTGATAAGTTAGAAGGTAGGTCCAAGCTAATATTGTTCGTGGGATACCCCAGACAAACGAAAGGTGGTTATTTCTACTATCCTGAGGATCAAAAGATCGTTGTTAGCACCAACGCGAGATTCTTGGAGGACGAGTTTGTGAAAAACCACAAATCTAAAAGTGATATCATTCTCCAAGAAATTAGAGAAGATGTTGCGCTTCCATTGGGAAAACCCCGTGGCAGATTGAGTGTAACTCTTGAAGGTATGGAACCATTTGTACGGTCGCCAGTGCAAGGCTTTGAGCCACAAGTAACTGCACCAACTGCTAACGCAGTCCCGGTGCTTCGTCATTGTGGGAGGGTACCTCACCAACCCGAGTGATAGATGTTTGTGGGAGAGTCTTTGGATTTGATCCCAGAAGATGGACTAGATGATACCGACCCATGGACATACGACAAAGCAGTAAATGACAAAGATGCGGAAAAATGGCATAAAGCCATGGATTCAGAAATTGAATCAATTACCGCTATGGATGTGTACCAGAAGTCTGTGCTATCAATTACCGCTATGGATGGTTGCAAATGGGTATACAAATGGAAGAAAGGTTCAAAAGGAGAAATAACAGTTTTTAAAGCCAGGTTCGTGGCGAAGGGTTATAGTCAAAAGATGGGCATTGACTATGACGAGACCTTCTCACCGGTAGCCATGCACAAATCAATTCAAATTTTTCTATCCATAGCAGCACATATGGATCTAGAGATCTGGCAGATGGATGTCAAAACCGCGTTTTTAAACGGGTACCTTCAGGAAGGTCGTGACATCTATTTGCAGCAGCCAGAGGGTTATGTAAAGGATAGTGAAAAGCATCTTGTCTGGAAGCTAAGGAAATCCTTGTATGGACTTAAACAAGCTTCACGGTCATGGAACAAACATTTCGATGATGTGATTAAATCCTATGGATTTTCACAGTGCGAAACTAAAAGTTATGTGTACCAATTATGCATCAGCGGTAGCGTGGTATTCCTTGCACTTTATGTAGATGACATTTTTCTATTCTGCAACAATGTGAAGGTGTTGTCAGACATAAAGAGATAGTTATCCAAACAGTTTCAAATGAAGGACCTAGGAGACGCTGGATACATCATTGGTATTAAAGTCTTGCGTGATAGCAAGAAGAGGATGTTAAGCTTCTCTAAGGCCGCTTATATTGATACTGTGATTGCACGTTTTAGCATGCAAAACGCCAAGAAAGTATTGCTACCTTTCAGACATGGCGTTCCTCTGTCTCAACCTTTGGATAAAGTGTGCTTTGCATAATTAGATCTAGGTGGAGTTATGTGCTTAGCCTTCCTAGTCCTTTGAAATGGAAATTGATTATACTCGGGCCTCACATAGGTATTTCTTCTATGTGGTGTGTATCTTGGGTATTGCGGTCTTACAGCATGGTATGCTACATGTTTGCCTTTAGTGAAGAAAGGATATGCTATCTTAGCATTTGAAATATAATGCTCAGCATTCCTCCTTGGTACTGCTGAGTGAGATGTAGCAGACATCTTCGGGGTACTATGCTTAGATCAAGCAGATGTATGCTTGGCATGCACTCTCGTGGTAGCCTGCTGAGATCTAGCATTAACATGCCTAGCAGGCATCCTCTGAGCATTCTGCTGAGGTCCAGCAGAGGCATGCTTGCTACGCCAATCTGTCTGCCTAGCAGATGATGACTCAACATTTACCTTATCCTTTCCTTTATCAGCATTCAATTTTCCAGCAAAAACGAATGATATCTTTCTCAGCTTAGAAAATTCAGCATTCTTAATCAATGCACCCTTAGAGAATTTTGCTTCACAACCAAGGCCCAATCCTGATTTATCAGAATGTTTCCTTTGTTAGCTCACAATAGCACTAATAACTGCATTGCTGGATGTGTAAGCGCAAATACAATCCTCTTTCGGTTTGCTATTTAAAGCAAGATTCTCCTTTTCAAGAATTTGAAAATTTTTCAGGGAGCTTGGAGATCTCAGCATTAAATTTAAAAAAATCCTCACTTTCAGACCTTAGTCTTTCGACTTCCTCGGTCAAAGATGTGATTTTTAATTTGAGTGAGGTGTTCTCTCCAACGATAGCATTCTTGATTTCATACATCTTAGAAAATTCGATAGAAAACTTAGTGAGATAATCATCATCAAAATCTAGAAAAGATTCCTCCGATTCATGCGTGATTGCTAAGCTAGAAGTGCTAGTAGATGGTACCTCATTCGCATCGACTGCTAGAGCCGATTCAGCACTCTGTTCAGCATCAACATCAGCATCATCATCAGCAAATTGATCTTCAACAATATCGGCCATCAGGACCAGCAGAGCTTCCTCATCATCTTCCTCCAAGGAATAATATTCTTCCTCATTATCAAAAATGTCCAGCACTTCAGTCCTGGTCAATAGGGCTCTTTTGACCGCTCGAACCGCTCTTCTCTCAAACCTTTGTTTGAGGCACTCTCTTTCTTCCTGACTTACTCTAGGACATTCATGCTTAAGATGATCAGGAGAATTAGACTCAAAGCATGTCCTTGGCTTTCTCCATGTGGAACGAAAGGATGATGAAGTATGCTTAGCTTCCTTTGCTTCTTTTTCAGCTTTAACTTCCAGCATCAACTTCTGAATCTTTCGCATTTGCTCTTCGAGCTCACTTATCTTCAGATCTTCAAGATGCATGCTGGAGGATGGAACTACTTCTTTTGTTGGAGAAGCAGGAGCTGATCTTTCATAAGGACGGAAGGGCTTCTTCGTCTTCCAATTTCCAACATCTCTTTTCACGAAGAATGCTAGATCCTCCGGGGGTACAATATTTAATGACTAAGTCTTCGCAGCAGCGGCTTCGTTCTTCTTTGATTGTTGTATAATGAATTCATGAGTTTTGAGTTGAGCAAATACCTCAAATGTGGTCATTTCGCTAAGGTCTTTCTCGCTCAAACTCGTCATTTTCACGAACCAATCCTCCAGTGGGAAGAGCTTTGAGATGATCTTGTTATTCATCTGGCCATTATCGTACGTCTTTCCCAGATTTCGGAGTTCTCCAACAATGATGTTGAATCTCTCTTCCATAGCTTGGATAGATTCTCCTGCAATTCATCTGGTCGGTCTCCTGGGAAGATTCACAGACATAATCCCACATTTGCTTGGCCGTATCAAAATCTAACGCTTTATCTGACATTAACGGCGCCAAGGAATCAATGATTAGCTTCTTTGCTAAGTGCTCCAACTGAGCTCTTTTCTTATCTTCCACCGTACACTCATCAAACTTCTTCTCGATCATTTGCGGAGATCTTGGTTGACCAACGAAGGGGTTGACCTTCATAATCTTTATGGGTCTCTTAGCAAGAACATCTGCCATCTCTGGATATATACTTTGGAGATGGATAATGGCCATCTTCTGCCACAAATTAAACTTCTCCTTGGTATACTTGGGCAAGGTATGATTCATCTTGGCAACCTTAGAGTACCTGAGCTAGATCAACAAAAGAACAAAAAGAACAGATGCAAGGAAAGAACACAAATCTAGTCTTAATGCGACTCAGAAGCAGTCGGTCGTTCAACCTACCGCTCTGATACCACTTGTTGGTCCCAGATCAGAGTCATCATGGTGAATAGCAAGCAACCAACACTCACGAATGCAACGGATGTTTAAATATTATCTTGCACTTATGTTCTTAAATATGTCATAACTCAAGGTAGAATTTAGGGTTTCTTACAAGCAAATACTCTAGCAACTATCGTTGCTAGGTTTCAAATCACAACACCCAAAAAATAAATAATAAAACAGTAAAGAACATATAATATTTATAGTGGTTCGATCCAATAGATCTACATCCACTACTTAGCCGTATTGCTAAGAATTTACTAAAAAGATATTGAAGTACAAGGATTTGCCGAACACTTGTAGCAGGTAGTGAACCTTCAACCTAGCTACTACAAAGCTATCCTACGATGCTTCAATCTTCTAGTCCGCAACGCCAGCCAAGTCAAGGGCGCACCTTCGTAAAATTTGTCCTTTTCTGCTAATGGAGATTTTATAGTTCTCTACAAACTTTTTCTGGTTTTGCGGCTTTTGCCCGTAATAGTCAATCTTTTTTCAGAGATGTGACTGCTGGAGGTTTCCTATGATTGGAAGGTATCCCAATGATTGAAGATTCTTGAGCAAAGTCAAGGAATCTATTGAATGTAGTGTCAGATCTTCAAGTGGGGGACACTACGGTTGTTGAGAGATTTGAATGCTTTAACTCTCGTGCTCTCATTTGACTACTTTCTCACTTTTCGTTTTTGTCAAAGGAATCTCACGGTAAATGCCTTTTCAGATGTGGTTGAGTTTCCTTAGTTTGTGAGTAATGGAAGCAGTAGTAGTCGTCTCTCTGTTTAGACTTGTCTTTTATGTTTGGAGATTCAAACTTTGAATCTCCAGACCCGTTAGACACAACGGTTCTTCTTGTCCAAAATAGCTTCTACTTTTTTCGTCCTTTCCGGCATCGTACAATACCTTCCGACCTACTTTGGGTAAGGCTTTCATCGTTTTACTGTACCTTTGTCAGAACGATAGTATTCGAGATTATTGCTAGATATTTTCCTTACTTAGCATTCGCGGAGAATGCTGGAACGATCTGCTAAGTTTCTTGATTGCTACGTTTCTTCTAGCAATCCGCGCTGTGATCTGCTGACTCCTTCAGCAGATGCGCATTCAGCATATAGGTTTTGACTGCTGATTGCTATTCCTTAGCAATCTGCTTGTACACTAGCGAATGCTATTTTCCTTAGCATTCTGCTACCTTCTGCTTCTGACTGCTGAGTAAGACTCCTAGCAGTCTCGTCCGTAGCATAAGACTGCTAACGCCTAAGCAATCATTCTCCTTAGCACTTGACCGCTAACATCTCTAGCAGTCATCCTTAGCATATGATTGCTAACGCCTTAGCAATCAATCTTCTTAGCACTTGACTGCTAACATCTCTAGCAGTCATTCTCGTCTGCTGATTTCTCTAGCAGCTACCATCTGCTGAGAACTCTTCTAGCATCCCGAAGTTGCTTGACTTGATTTTCTTTGTTCCATTTGTTGATCCTTCAGCAATCTTCTCAAGCACTTCCTAATCTATTACAACTCGATATTTTTCCTAAACAGGACATTACATAGGAGTTTCTAGACTATGCTAGAATTCAGCAATGATCGACCAATCTACTAGGGCTTTGATTCAACAAAACCTTTTACAATTTTGATCTAAGGGAGGAATTTACAAATAATTCCAAACAAAAGGGGTGAGTGCTACTACTCAAGAAATCATAGATTAATTAATTATGTTTGATTGTCATAATCCAAATTAATTATTGAATGTCAACCTTAAATATGTGGATCATATATGTTTAATGCAACCCATTCCAATTAACGTGGTAATAGAGGGTTGAGTCAGCATTGATTTCATGGTGTAGCTAAAACAATGTTTTACTAATTAATTATGTTCTGGGTTGGACATGGTATTAATTAATAATGAAGGCCCACTTTGTTATTTACATTTCATCCCTGGTTTGGCCCACAAACTGCTTGAGCCCATTAGGGTTAGGGTTTGCAAACCCTAACATTATATAAGCCTTTCTCTCTACATAATATTATTCAATACATATATAATATTATTCAATGCAGTATTACACAACATAAATCCTATACGTAATATTGAATTAGAGACAGATTGGTGGTGTGGCTACACAAATCAAGAAGGCTTGATTGACTTTCTTGAGGATTTTGTGGAACTTGGTAGCGTATCCTCACCATATTTCTGAGGAGCAAGGGAACAAATCATAAGATCAGATCTGTTGGAGCACAACATTGATCAAGATCCAGACACCTTGAATCCATCGCCATCGCCATCGCCACCTCCGATCTTGATATAGAGATCAGAAGCTGGAGTTTAGGTATTCCGTAAATCCATCCTATGCAATTAAATATTAGGAGCATGCATAGGGTTCACCTAGTTTATTTAATTTTATTTATTCTTTATACCCAAAGAATGATCCAATTGGATGAAATAATAAAAGAAAATTCACGTTATTTGTTGTAGACTTAGTACCTACACACATCTCACTGTGGTCTAATCAATACGTAACCACACGTACCAGCATATCAAGTGATCAAGTCAAATCACTTCTTTCCGACAATGTTGCAGCTTACATCAATAGACATAATCCTCAACGCTCTCTCGGCTGTGATAACAATATTTATATCACTCTAGGTTAAATGATCCATATTTTCTTCTACGATCTCGTACACGCTGTATGAGCTCTTTATCGGCGAGATAAGAGGGTTCCATTATTCTCGCAAGTATGTTTGTTTAACAGATATGAGATAAGTCAAATTTATACACTTTGTAATAAATGCTTTTAGTATACAAAATCCAAATATCTCCCACTTATACTCAAAGCATTACATCTGCCATCTTAGGGTATACATTGTGTCTTTCTAGCTTAGCTATTACATAAACAACTATCAGTGGTGGGGATCCATCTCAGTCCTAGCCCACCAATATGTCCTTCGTAAGCTTTTTGTGGTAAGCATTCTGTGAATGGATTTGCTTGAATGTTTCTTTTGTCAATCATCTCAATCTGCACATTGCCCCTCAATCTGCACAATACCCGCAAAAGAATTTCATCGCTCTTTTTAGCTATTAATTTATTTTTGTATTATTTTAAATAATTGTGCGCTCATTGTATAACTTTGAATTGTGGAAAGTTATCCGAGCCTTGGAAGAAAAATGCAATAATAGATTTTTCTCGACATACATATTTATTTAGAGGCAACTCCATAGGAATCTCATAAACTAATATTTATGTCTAGCTTGACCTTAATGATTAAGATTGAGTAAGTATTATAATTTAAATAGTTCACTTATATTTAATTGAGTTCAGAGTTTAGCATGCATCATTCTCAAATGAGAAATAATATTCTTTTATCATACGATTATTTAATTAAACTTGGTTTGAGAGATTGAAGATTATGGGTTGTGATTGGGAGATATAAATCTTGGTTTTAAATATTGGGGGAACAAATCAAAATTTATTATATATTTATTTGAGGTGTTTTAATCCATGAATTGTATTATCTGGGGCATACTTGATTTAATTCCTCATGTTATGATTTATTGTTGGTGAATGATATTTACTTATTGGGAACATGAAATCAAATTAATTGAAGTATAATTATATTTTCTCTTTTGTATATATATATACACACACATTATTGGGGAGTATGAATTTAATTACATAATACTACATAATGTGTATTAAATATTTAAATTTATTTAAAATATGAATATTACATTATAAAAAATATAAAAAGAAAAGTTAATTAAATAAAGTCCTCCCTTCCTTTTTTTCCCCAAACCCACGACACCATCTTGTTGCTTCTCCCTCTCCCATTCATTTTTCTCCTTCCACCATTGAAGAATGGATGCAGCTCCAAAAGCTTGAATCTCCCATTTCACCAATGATTCTCGTCCATTCCAAAAGCAAAATTGATCTCCTCGTTTCCCTCTACAAGAGCATCCGAATGGATTTCTTTATCCCAAAATTTTGAAAATCACTAACCCCATAGCAGCCCCTCCTCCCTTCAATATGGGAATAATTAGCATCACCAAGGTCTATTAAACAAGGAAATCGAAGATTGGAGCCAAGGAGAGGCCCAAAAATCCATCGACCCTCTTTCCTCTTGGTGCTGGAAATTTTCAGCACCTAATGTATGTGTTTTTCTCACTCCCTACTTTCTTTCTTTTATGTTATTGGTGTAATATCTGTATATTTTGAGTATAGATATGACATATTAACTTGTTTTTAGTTATAGATGGAGTAAGGGCTTGTTGGTGGAGTGGTTGGTGTTGATTTGGTTGATGATTTTGTTGTGGTGTTGATGATTTGCTGCTAGCATATTGCTTAATGGTTGAAAACCTAGGTAGAATTTGATCAATATACCTCTTTTACATGTGTTTAATCTCTAAAAATGTTTATTGAAGTGATGTATTGATGTTTGAGAGGCTACGGATGCAATAGAACTCATGTCATTCATGTTAAATACCAAATCTCTTTTTGACAGCATTCAATCCGTTGACATTATTCAGTTTTCAGATATTTTTCCGACCTCATTAAATCATGAAACTTAAATATTTAGAAACTAAATTGTTTTAGGAGCGTTTTGATAGTTCATGAGCATTAATCGGAGTTGTGCATCAAAAGTTATGTGCATTTGAAATTCATGTGTCAAATCTATGACGAAGTGTAAAGAAATATCTTGAAAGCATACTTCCACATCATTTTAGCTTTCATGGATTTTTCCTAGGAAACTAGACATTTAAAAGAGAATTCCTACAAAATATCAAGTTCATATCTCTGTACGTGAATTTATTAAAAATCACGCATTGTTCAGCTCTGTTTCGTGAGAGCTATATTTTTAATCATAAAATTATAGCCGTCAAATGTTTGGATGTCTTTTGGTAAAATCTAATTACATGGTGTCATTACTTGAAGTTTCTAGTTGTTTACTAAAACGGTATAAGTTAAAATCATTCTACTTGTATTTTTAAAGTATTTTACAAAATTGTCTCACTTCAACCAAATATTGCTAATTTGCCTAAGTATAGAAAATGCAATTTGGGGCAGCTTTTAACCAATTCGTGTTTTTAACTCGATGACCTACCAAACCAAACTCAAATACTTTGAGACATATTTCTTACCTTAATATGCATGTTTAGAGTGTCTTGATAAAAATTTGGTTGCGTTAGGTGATATGGAATGAGAGCATTAATAGTTGCATTTCTTCATGTTCATTATCATGCATAGTATGTTCGGCACCACATAAATCGTGACCCTCGTAGGTCTGATTATTTAAGAACATTACTACAATAATTAATGAAGGTTAGGGAGTTTATGGATTAATTTCATCCCCTAATGACTTAGGTGATACCTGTGGTAAATCTGCGAACATTTGGTACCATGAAAGAGTTGGACATGCCCGGTGAGGAAAAATCTTATTTGGCAATCACAAGTATCTCTAAAATCCTTGTGTTTGCTGTGTGAATATACTGACGTTACATATATTATTGTATGATTTGGGCATGTGTCCACTGATTGCAATCAATGTACTCAGGCCTCCACATATTTCTAAATGTGCAGGTTGCTGGTGATGGAGGAGGAGGTGTTATTGCGTGGGGGTTCTTCCAAGTTTTTGTTAAAGCTTATAACATTTGTTGTTATACTTGCAAAATGTATCTACTTTCTAATCCTTTCTTCCATGTATTCCTGTGGATTCTTTTGGGTATTGAGCCATGAGCTATGTCTTCATACATAGCTTCACTTTTGATTCTCATTTTTTTTTTGGAGTTGTTGATTTGGTATTGAGCTGACCCTCTTCGTTGATTATGAACCAATGTCGATTCAATGTTGTGATTCATTTCATATGCTTGAACTTAGGTCATATTAGTTCTTTGAATTTCTCATGCTCCTTCCATTTTATCTTGTCACATTTAGCTGTTATTTTCATATCCTAACCATATGTTCCATTGAACTTCTTGGATAATAATAATGTTATTTATTATCTATTGTGATCATAGGTTTCATTATTTGTCTCGTATACTTGGTGATTGAATACTTTCACTGCCTAAATACTCTTTTGTGCCCTGATTATTAATTATTTATATTGTTCAATTAGGTTTTTGTTAAATGTCTCCTATACATGTTTAGCAACATGCATGACTGTCGTATGGGCCTCGTTTCGGGCTGTGACAGAAGTGGTATCAGAGCCTAGGTTTCTTTGTGCTCTCTACCCAAAGACCTCTTTGATTCGAGGTTTCCCTGATTTAGTTCAAAGCTATTCTTTTATGCTCAAACCTTGATGTTCTTTAGCTTCTATGTCTTTAATCTTTGAAGCTTATCAAGTGACTTCATTGTCTTAGCTCATGCAATTTATTCTTAATTGTTCTCTCGAATGAGCTATTAAAATTTGATTGGAGTTTACCTTGTCGTTTGAATTTGATCGGTCCTATTAAGATGGAGCATGATATCCTTTGATGTAAATGTCTTGAGATTTTGAAACCTCTTTATTGAATTTGTTTGTTCTCAGGACTCTTGTATAGCATGAACTTATTGTTCCTCATCATGAATTATGTTTGATTGATGGAAAATTTTCATTTGTGATTAAACTTGTTCCTCATATATGATCCTTGATTCGAAATGGAAGAACCCCGCAACACCCCACTCCATCGCTGCAACTTAAGGTACGCTTTCGAGAGATTGGACCAATTGAATTGAGTTATTCATATTTCCTTGATTTCAAAGTTATGTTGTGCGATAACGCGCGGAGGGAATTAAACATGAATAACTATGTGGAAATACATTCGAGATAATCAGGAAGAATCTGTGATGTTCACCATGAATCACGAGCAGCGCCGAAAGACACCGCGTACGTATGAAACGCCCAGCTGACATGAAGGTCGATTGGAACAATAATGTTCACCCAAATGAAAAGTGAAATGTCGAAGAACCGTAGAAAAGCAGGAGAAGACAATCATCTTGCAGAAACAGTCAAACGATTACAAGAAGTTGATCACTAAAAAAAAAATTGATCATCTGGATAACCAGTCGATCATGCAATGAAGTCGCTCATCCCATATTTTCAATAAATCATCCCATAATCTCAGTCGAGCACTAAAGATTTCTTCAGTTCTCTTTTTTATCCCCTGCAGAATTATCACAGTGATACACTAATTCTCTACCCTATGAGGGGATATCATGATGAAGTGAATGGATCCATATCTACTTACGAGTGATGTTCATATTTTAAAATCGAATGAGTTAAGTATTTTAAGAATATTTCTCTTCGTAGAGCGAAGCAAATTTGATTCTTAATGAGAAAAATCGATACCAAATATGATATTCCATAGCCAATGTTAAACGGATGAAAAGTCGCTAAACTGTAAGGGGATCAACCAACTAAAAATGCAAAATACCCATTTAAGCTACGCCATATGTTTAACAAAAAATATGGATATTTGGATGGAAACTGAGTCGATTATTTAGCAAGTAGTCGACCATCATGGTTGTAGTTTATGTACGATAGTTGAATCAAATTACATTATACAAATAAATGAAATGATCGATTTAGATGTAGTCATCTACTTGAAGAGTTGGACAAATGATTAAAATGCAATTGACCACTCCAGATCGAGATCCATTTTCTTCCTTTCACTGTTTGAATTAAAAATGTTCGAACCTATAAATGCATATATTTGCTATACAAGTGAAGTATTCGCATGGGACTCAAAATTCAGGCGAATTGAGTCAACCTTACTGCATTTTTAATCGGTGGAAGCTAAATATTGTTTAGTACATTTACAAAATTACCCTAACCTTATCTCTAGGATGATATGTTAAAGTCATGATATACGCTCCATGTATGAGTGAGAAGGACAACGCTAAGGGAGAGAATCTGACTTAAGTATGCTCAATTATACGTGATAAATCATTTTGACACTATTGACCGTCCACGACGCAACAATGATAAAAGGAAGAAGTACAACATTATGGAAGCGAACCTTGAGATCAATTGACCATGAAACTACTACCATTACGAGTATATTATGACGCATGGAAAATAAGTTAGTCGTAATATCTCGAACTAAAGAATATCATGAAAGACGACTTCCTAAACTGTCATTAGACAACTAGTAGGGATGATAATCAATAGAACCCTCGAAAACGAATAGAAGTATACATAAACTAGCATACAAGGATATACGAAGAAGTCAACAAAGTGCTGCAAGTACCTGCTGAAACATAGGTTTCGCCTCTAAGCACACATTCACATGCAAATGAAAGGCTACATGGAACTCGATGAATCTTGTATAGGGTTGTAAGAGTGGAACTCAATCAAATTGAAATTTACGATAAACTTGATCAGAGCAGTACCTCTTGATCGAGGAGCCTGATGGGTTTTGTATACTGAAAGCATTTACTATAATGAGTATACAATGGTTTAATTCTCCTATTTATTAAACAAACTACATGTATGAACAATGGTATCATCTTGTCTCACCGATAGGGACGATCATATGGCGTGTTGTAGATCGCAGAAGACAGTATGATCACTTGACCTAGTGAGACATAAACCTAATCACAGCCAAGACAGCGTATGAGGATACGTCTGTCCGGATGGCTGCGGCATCGTCAGAATAAGTAGTCTGTCTTGGTTACTTGACATGCTGGTACATAGAGGTGGCGTTTTAATGGACCGCAGTGAGATGTATTCGTCTGTCTGATATCAGCAAATACAAGATCTCATTATATTAATTGAGTCCAAACCCTAACGAAGGTTCAGGGGTTTGCACAGGCTGACTGTTGCCTTGACTTGCCATTGTGGAGAGCCTAAGTAACGTGCTCGTATATCCGCATCTGGGGTAACGGCAGTTCGTGTAGTATCGCCTGAGACTAGGTTTAGGTAACCATATCCGAGTAATAGGATGGGGACATTCCCTGAGGAGCTCAATAACATTCATCGTGCCAAAGTCCTACAGGCTGACTAAGTTCAGGCACGAGTGATAAGGATTGAGTGGTACTACTCAGGTATTATAAGATATTAATAAATTTTAGTTAGAGCTTGTCAGAGGCTCCGATTAATTAATGAATGTCCGGTAACCTTAAATATGGGGATTCTCAATTAATGCAGCCCGTTCTCATAACGTGGTAATAAAGGGGTAGGTCAGTATTAATTCTGTGGTGAAAAAGAATTAATATTAATTAATTAATTGTGTCCTGGGTTGTGGACATGGGAATTAATTAATTCAAAGACAGGCCCACTTTATTATTGCATTAAGGTCTCAGGTCTGGCCCAAGGAAAGTGTGCTGAATTGAGCCCAGGAGCCCATTAGGGTTTACAACCCTAGGTCTATAAGTAGACAGCTCTCCCTCACAAGTTGTAACACAATTGAAAAATTGAAACCCTAGTGAGAGAGAGAGATGGGCGCCGACTTCAAGGAGAGAGGAGGAGAATTTTCGAATTCTGGTCCTGCTCAAATATCGATCTGTGGAATCCTCGCCAGTAGCAGATCTGAATGCACCGGGAAACAGATCTGAAGATCTAATCTGGAGAACAACTCTTAATTCCTTCTCTTTGTCTTTTTCGATTATTATTGAATCTTGAAATTAGATTTCTAATTTCATGTTCCGCAGATTTAATAATATCACGTGGTTGATTCTGAATCTAGGAATACAAATGCGAAAGATCATTTCTGAGACTACGGAATTAAGCTAAATAATTCTTTATCCACGCATTAAATTCAATAGGAGCATGCTTAGGGTTTATGAATGTTTTATGAACAATAACCATAAACGGTCCGGTTCATTTGGTTTTGGTGATTCGGTTCACGGTAAAACCTTACAATTGGTATCAGAGCCAGGTTCTGTTTTATGGCTCTCTTGCTCATAATGGATTCATTATGCATGTTTGAATTTTATGAATGTCGTGGATGGTTTTTGTTCCTCGTGGGAACCCGTGTAATTCAGCCCGCGGTGGTTTATCCGTGTAGGGCTGAATTAATTTTGTAAAATCACGAGAAAATGCATGATTAGTATAAATTTGAAAATTGTAATAGAATAGAAATTTTATTTTTTTCAAAATCTGTAATTGGACGGGTCGAGGACGAAGAACGAAGACGGACACGATGGCGGCAGGCGTGGCGGCGCGGACAGCCGGCAGTGGCAGCGGCGGGCGTGTGGCTGGCGCGCGCGAGCTGGGATCGGCGACGTATGATATGTGTTTTAATTTATGTGCGCTATTAAGCATGTGTAGATAATAGGAAAAGCATGTTTTATCGCTTTTATTATTTACAGCTTTCCAAGCATGCTTATGTGATTAATTTCTTTTGTTGGATTATATTTTGGGAATTTTTTAGCTTGTTTAATTATATGCAAAAATTTGTAAAATATAATAACAAAGAAATTATATGTGCGCACATAATAAACCTTTTAAAAGAAAAATACTAAGCAAAATTTTTTAATTAAAATCAATAGACCTCCACAAAGCGGTCCTAGGCTGTAAGTGTATCTCT
Organism: Plectranthus barbatus; assembly: GCA_026898455.1. Taxonomy (NCBI): domain Eukaryota; kingdom Viridiplantae; phylum Streptophyta; class Magnoliopsida; order Lamiales; family Lamiaceae; genus Plectranthus; species Plectranthus barbatus. Next base: position 25,560 of record JAPKLW010000264.1, on the reverse strand, counting down.
CGTTCTAGTAAACGTCTACGAGTGTAGGTTGCTAGTTCCTAGAGGTGCATGGGTACCGTTATTGGGATTTCTAGACAAACAATTTAAATCATGTGAATAGTGGGAGGGTTTTGCGTAAATGTCTACAAGTGTAGCTTGCGTAGATCTCTTTCACAAGTATTCTAGGATTGATTTAAATTATAGATAACAAAAGCTTTAAGGGTTGTGCGGTATGTTACGTGTCATGCTAAACTTTCTATTTTGGCCGGAGTTAAATTTGTGGTTAATCGCTTAGAAGCATCTTAGAATATAATGCAAGAATTGCATCCCTGTTCTTGAAAGATGGCTTGGTCTAGGTTTTCACTATTTATTAATTTATAGAGTCAAAAGCATCCTGACATTGTAGTGAAATTAAATTGATTGGATCTTAAAACCAGCAGTTCTGGTTGAGGGTGACATCGTAAACGTCTACGAGTGTAGCTTGCTGTGGGAACTCTTGGGCAATTAGTGGAAAACATTTGTATTTGTTTTCGAAGTTCTACATGTATGTTCTTATTTAAGATTCTTTATTGTTTCAGATATGTCTATGTCTACTGTCGATCATTTACTTGCTCTCAATCCTCTAACTGGTCCAAACTTCCCTGAATGGAGTTTTTGCATCAAACACATCCTTTATCTGAAAGACCAAGCATACGTTCTTTTCATGGATCCATTGTTGCGTATTCGTCATAAGGTCTGCAAATTTGAGCTTGAATTTTATGAAAGATGGGAGGATGCTGATGAGTTCGCCTTCTGGCTCATCACAGGTTCTCTATGTAGAGAATTAAGGCACAAGTATGAGTACCTCGAAAGGGCTGGAGAGATCTGGAAGGAATTCTCGACAGCCTATGGCAACGTGGAGCGGACTATTAACTATAAGCTTGTGCATGACCTTGTGTGCAAGAAGATGGTTGAAGATAGTTCGGTGACAGAGCACATGATGTCTATGATTGATCTCATGAGACAGTTCACTGTGCGGGGTGGTAATATCAGTGCGCAAGGCAAGATTGATATTATCCTGAACTCTCTTCCGGACTCCTTTTTTTACTTTAAGGTGGTTGCTGCTGCAAGGGGAGAGTATGCTCTGCATTAGCTACTTGAGGACCTTGTGGTGGAGCAATCTTCCGTGCAAGCACGGATGCCTGTTCTGACTGCTTCTAGCACTAGTTCGATAACCTCTAAGGTTGGAGATGACGGTGCTGAAAGCAAGCTCAGGAAAGCAAACCGTGAAAGCAAGTCAAAGAAGGTGAAGAGGGTTAAAGTCACTCAAAAGGAGAAGAGCTGTGCTGGATGCGGAAAGGTGGATTGTCCGAATGCTAAGGGACAAGGTACGTCATTTGCATTTGTAACGGAAACATGTTTAGCATCGGTTTCTACTCATTCTTGGGTAGTGGATACTGGAGCTACTGATCATGTTTGTTACATTTTGCAGGAGTTCACACCGGGGAGGGTGCTGAAGAATGATGAGGTTAACATCTCAATGGGGAACACTGCACAAGTGAGTGCAGCTACCATTGGAGATTTCACCTTGTACTTTGATGATTCTTTTTTAACTTTGAGAGATGTTTTGTACGTACCGGATTTTTGGCAAAACCTTATTTCAGTTTCCAAACTTTATGTTGATGGATATTCTGTTATTTTTATAGTGATGTTTCTATCATTGGTAATAACGGTGTTATCTATCGTGGGATGCTGAATAATTCTCTCTATGTTGTTAACTGTAATCATAAGTCTTCCGTGAGTATTGCATGTAATTCATCCGTAATTGATAATCCTAGAAAGAGAAAACTTACTTCTTCTGATGAGGATCTTACATATCTCTGGCACTTGAGACTGGGTCACATCAGCTTGAAGCGGATTCAGAGACTTGCAGATGACGGTACATTGGACTTAGTTCGGGTTGTACCTTATCAAGTCCGCGAATCCTGCATCGAGGGCAAGATGTCAACTAGGCTTTTTAAGGCTAGTCAGTCTCGAGCAAAGGAAGTGTTGGAATGGATCCGTTCTAATTTATGTGGACCGATGTCCACATAGGCTCGTGGAGGGTACGAGTACTTTGTCACTTTCATTTACGATTACTCAAGGTACGGATATGTTTACCTGCTTCGCTACAAGTCTGAATGCTTTGAGAAATTCAAAGAGTACAAGGATGAGGTAGAAAAGAAGGTCGGAAAAACTATCAAGTCGCTACGATTTGACCGCAGTGGCGAATACCACGGTAATGAGTTCCTGCAATATTTGTTAGAAAATGGGATTACATCCCAATGGACTGCATCGGGTACTCCCCAGCAAAACGATGTGGCTGAATGAAAAAATAGGACTCTTCTAGAGATGTTAAGATCAATGATGAGTTATGCAAACTTACCAATTTCGTTTAGGGGCTACGCGTTGGAAACAGCCGCTTATGTGTTAAATGTGGTGCCTTCTAAATCAGTTCCTAAGATGCCTTCTGAGCTCTTCCTTGGTCGCAAACCAAGTTTGTGCATGTTTAGATTATGGGGCTGTCCGGCACACGTGTTGTCGAAGGAACCTGATAAGTTAGAAAGCAAGTCAAAGGTAATGTTGTTTATAGGGTATCCCAGGCAAACGAAAGGTGGTTACTTTTACTGTCCTAAAAGTCAGAGAGTCGTTGTTAGCACCAATGCTAGATTCTTGGGGGACGAGTATGTGAGTAATCACAAGTCAAGGAGTGATATCGTTCTTCACGAAATTTAAAACGAGAATGCGATTCCAAGGGAAAGGGAACGTGTAGATGTGGGTGCACCTGTGAAAGGTACAGCACCACAGACACATTCTTCAGTGCAAGGTGCAGAACCACGAGTTACTACACCTACTACTGACACGGCACCGATGCCTCGTTGTAGTGGGAGAGTTATTTTCCAGCCAAAAAGGTACATGTTCGATGGTGAGTCGTCGGACTTGATCCCAGAAGACGGACATGAGGACTCTGAACCACTGACTTACGAAGAGGCAGTGCAGGACAAGGACGTTGCCAAATGGCGTGTCGCCATGGATTCCAAAATTGAATCCATAAACGCTATGGATGTATACCAGAAAACTGATTTGCCGGATGACTTTAGGGCCATAGGGTGCAAATGGGTATACAAGAGAAAGAAAGGAGCAGATGGAAAGATCACGGCTTTTAAAGCCAGGCTGGTGGCAAAGGGCTATAGTCAGAAAGAGGGCATTGACTATGACGAAACCTTTTCACCCGGAGCCATGCACAAATTCATCCGGATACTCCTTGCCATAGCTGCGCATATGGACCTCGAGATCTGGCAGATGGATGTCAAAACCGCTTTTCTAAACGGTTACCTTGAAGAAGGTAGAGACATCTATATGCAGCAACCCGAGGGATACATATCCAAGGGCGAAGAACATCTTGTCTGGAAGCTTAGGAATTCCTTGTATGGACTTAAGCAAGCTTCAAGGTCGTGGAACTTACGTTTCAACGATGTGATTAAATCCTATGGATTTGCACAGTTGGAAAACAAAAGTTTTGTTTACCGACTTTGTGTCAGTGGGAGCGTTGTTTTCCTTGCACTTTACATTGATGACATACTCCTACTTGGAAACAACGAGGGAGTGATGTCCGAAATCAAGGTTTGGTTATCCAAACAGTTCCAAATGAAGGATTTGGGAGAAGCTGGCTACATTCTTGGGATTAAGGTCTTACGAGATCGTAAGAGAAGAATGTTGAGCTTATCCCAGGCATCCTATGTGGATACTGTGATTGCCTGGCTTAGCATGCAACTCGCCAAGAAAGGTTTGCTGCCTTTCAGTCATGGCATTCGTCTTTCTAGTGGGCAGTGTCCTCAAACACAGCGGGAGAAAGAAGAGATGAGTCTTGTACCATACGCTTTAGCGATGGGTAGTCTCATGTATGCGATGCTATGTACCAGGCCTGATAATTGTTATATCATTGGCATGGTAGCAAGATATCAGTCTAACCCTGGACAGGTGCACTGGACTGCTGTAAAGCATATCCTAAAGTACTTGAAGAGAACTAGGAATTACTGCCTAGTTTATCAAAGTGAGGATTTGTGCCCTTTGGGTTATACAGACTTGGATCTCCAAGGGGACCAAGATCACAAGAAATCGACCTCAGGATATGTGTTTACCCTGGGAGGTTGACCTGTATCTTGGAGGAGCTCAAAGCAGAAATGCATTGCTGACTCCACCATGGAGGCGGAATATGTCGCCGCCTCTGACGCCTCGAAAGAGGGGGTATGGCTCAGGAACTACCTTTTTGAGTTGGGTGTGATTCCGAGTTTGCTGAGGAGCATCACAATTTATTGTGATAACTCTGGTGCAGTGGCAAATTCAAAGGAATCGCGGTCTCACAGGGCAAGCAAACACATAGATGGAAAGTACCATATCATACGAGAAATTGTATCGAATTGCGATGTGCAAATTAAGAAGATTGACACTGCTGACAATCTTGCTGATCCATTTACAAAGAGCTTGCCGCAGAAAGTTTACGAAAGACATATTCGCGAGCTGGGTCTGAGGTGGATGCCGACCACTGACAGTGGTTAAGAGACAGCAGACTAGATAGACGGACTGTATACTCTGTAATAGCTTAGTCATGCTTTGAGTATAAGTGGGAGATTGATGGGTTTTGTATACTGAAAGCATTTATTATAATGAGTATACTACAGTTTAATTCTCCTATCTGTTAAACAAACTACATGTATGAAAAATGGTATCCTCTTGTCTCACCGATAGGGACGATCATACGGCGTGTTGTAGATCGCAGAAGACAGTATGATCACTTGACCTAGTGAGACATAAACCTAATCACAGTCGAGACAACATATGAGGATACGTTTGTCCGGATGGCTGTGGCATCGTCGAAATAAGTAGTCTGTCTTGGTTACTTGAAATGATGGTACACAGAGGTGGCTTATTGATGGACCGTAGTGAGATGTATTCATCTGTCTGACATCAACAAATACAAGATCTTGTTATATTGATTGAGTCCGAACCCTAACGAAGGTTCAGAGGTTTGCACAGGCTAACTGTTGCTTTCACTTGCCATGGTGGAGAGCCTAAGTAACGTGCTCGTATATCCGTATCTTGGGTTACAGCAGTTCGTTGAGTACCGCCTGAGATTGGGTTTAGGTAACCATATCCGAGTAATAGGATGGGGACATTCCCTAAGGAGCTCAATAACATTCATCGTGCCAAAGTCCTGCAAGCTGATTAAGTTCAGACACGAGTGATAAGGATTGAGTGGTACTACTCAAGATTATAAGATATTAATAAATTGTAGTTAGAGCTTGTCAGATGCTCCGATTAATTAATGAATGTTCGGTAACCTTAAATATGTGGATTCTCAATTAATGCAGCCCGTTCTCATAACGTGGTAATAAAGGGGTAGGTCAGTATTAATTTTGTGGTGAAAAAGAATTAATATTAATTAATTAATTGTGTCCTGGGTTGTGGACATGTGAATTAATTAATTTATAGGCCCACTTTATTATTTGCATTAGGTCCCAGGTCTGGCCCAAAGAAAGTGTGCTGAATTGAGCCCAGGAGCCCATTAGGGTTTACAACCCTAGGTCTATAAATAGACAGCTCTCCCTCACAAGTTGTAACACAATTGAAAAATTGAAACCCTAGTGAGAGAGAGAGGTGGGCGCCGACTTCAAGGAGAGAGGAGGAGAATTTTCGAATTCTGGTCCTTCTCAAATACAGATCTGTAGAATCCTCACCAGTAGTAGATCTGAACGCACCGGGAAACAGATCTGAAGATCTAATCTGGAGAACAACTCCTAATTCCTTCTCTTTGTCTTTTTCGATTATTATTGAATCTAGAAATTAGATTTCTAATTTCTTGTTCCGCAGATTTAATAATATCGCATGGTTGATTCTGAATCTGGGAATACACACGCGAAAGATCGTTTCTGAGACTACGGAATTATGGTAAATAATTCTTTATCCACGCATTAAATTCAATAGGAGCATGCTTAGGGTTTATGAATATTTTATGAACAATAATCATAAACGGTCCGGTTCATTTGGTTTTGGTGATTCGGTTCATGGTAAAACCCTACAGAGCCACCCCCTGGACCCCACGTCCGAGTGCAAGGGATACTGTCCGAGTTGATTGATAGGTACCTAGAAAATACTATCAGTCCTACAGAGATACCAGACATACCTAGATGAGCTGGACTAGAGGGAGCTAGATGTCATTGATATCGAGTTCTTAAGAGATTTTTGCCACAACGACGATATGACATTTGTCATGCCAAAATTAACGAAGCATCGATTTGCAATATAAAGGTGAATGAGAATCCTTTTCAAGTGACCAAAGAGTTTTCTTAAAAATTCTACAAAATGTGTATAGAAAGCAGAATATGCAACATTCTTGCGGCCAAGCCACAAAGGAGCCAAAGAGGTAAGGTCCAATGTTGAAAGTAATAAAAGTATTATCGCATAACTGACAAACGAAACTACTCTGGCCTAGAGCTACGAATTATTCAGAATTTGGTGGCATCCTATTAAATGATTTAAGAAAATTATATGAATGCGAACACAAGTAAACAACGAGTAGAGAATGACAAGAGAACAAGATTTGATTTATAAGTTTATAGTAACTAATACGCGCACTATCACCACTCTATTAAGGGATTTCTCAAATTGGAAGAATCGATGATCTGATTATGGAACAAGGAAAAAAAATGAAGGACGTGAACATACAAGGGAGACTTGGATAAGTAGAAACAACACTCGAACACTACAATCGTTGTAGTCGTGTTAGAAGAAAACAAGGATGTTGACATTATGACAAGACACTAAAAGGTAAGGGCAGTCAGAAACGCAATGACCAGGGCCGGCCACAGAACTTCAAGGGGAGGCATGACCAGAAGAATTTTCAGAGGCACAATCCCCAACAGGCTCAGAGGCGTGACCAGAGAGATGCAGGCCCGCAAAATTACCAAAGGTGTGGCAGGAGGCATACCGGAGGTTGCCAGGGGAACGCAGTTAGATGTTCAACTGTGGAGGCCAGGGTCACTACGCCAGCCATTTCCCAACGTCGCCAGCTCAAGGTGGAAATCGCCAAAACTTTCAAAGGCTGGCTAACCAGCAGTTGAGGGCTATTAGAGGTTACCGCCAGCCTTGGAGAGGCAATATGCGAAACAGAGGAGGAGGCCGGCAGGGCAATCAGGCTCCACGCAGGAATCAAGAGGGGAATCAGCAGGGTGGTGATGGACAGCAGAGGAGAGCCAGAGCATATGCTTTGGATGGAAACCAGGATGATGGAAATCTGGCAGGTATGGGATGCATTAAGGATATAACTGTTATGGTGTTGTTTTATACTGGAGCATCACATACTTTCATTTCACCTGCATGTGTTGAGGCACTAGAACTTAAAGTAGAAAAGAATAGTCAAGACTTGAACGTAGCGATACCTTCAGGAGAAACCACTATTTCTATTTTAGTATGCCGAGACTTGAAAATCAAGTTGAACGAGAACGAGATTCGAGTAGCAGAGTTGAATGTACTGGACATTCATGATGTAGATGTAATCCTAGGAATGGATTGGCTGTCAGAGAATAAGGCGATGATCTTATGTCGCGAGAGGAGAGTGATCATTCCTCAGCAAGTGAGCGAGGAGTCGATTGTGCATGGGTTCCGAAAGAGGCAGAGAGTGCCTGTAATCTTTGCAATTCAAGCAACGAAGTTGTTGCGTAAGACATGGAACCAAGCCTTCTTAGTATACCTGGAAGGAGAAGAGAAACTAGAGCTGACAGTGCAAGATGTGCCTATAGTGAGGGAGTTCGAGGATGTATTTCCGAAGGAACTACCAGGGTTACCGCCAGATAGACAGGTGGAATTCACCATTGATTTGGAACCGGGTGCGGCACCAATTTTTAAAGCGCCGTACCACATGGCCCCAAATGAACTGCAAGAATTGAAGTTCCTGCTACAAGAGTTGTTGGACATGGTATATATTAGGCCCAGCGTGTCACCATGGGGTGCACCGGTTCTATTTGTGAAGAAGAAAGATGGATCGATGCGTATGTGCATTGATTATAGGGAAATAAACAAATTGACGCTGAAGAACAGATACCCATTACCAAGGACCGACGATCTGTTCGATCAGCTCAAAGGAGCGAAGGTATTCTCTAAGATCGATCTTTGATCGGAGTATCATCAGTTGATGATCGGAAGGAGGATATCTCGAAGACAGTGCTTAGAACCCGATATGGACATTATGAGTTTGTGGTAATGCCGTTTAGACTCACAAATGCACCAGCAGTATTCATGGATTTAATGAATCGAGAATTTCATCCGTATCTCGATAACATTGTGTTGGTATTTATTGATGACATTATGATATACTCGAAGAGTGTAATGGAGCATGAACAACATCTGAGGACGGTATTACAGACCTTGAGAGACGAGAAGTTGTATGCGAAGTTCAGCAAGTGTGAATTCTGGCTGAGAGAAGTGACGTTCTTGGGTCACATCGTTTCGGCTGTCGGAATCAAAGTAGATCCAGCCAAGATTCAAACGGTGATAGACTAGAAATCACCGACGACACCGAACGGATTCGCAGTTTTCTGGGTTTGGCAGGATATTACAGGAGATTCATCGAGGGCTTCTCCAAGATTGCGATGCCGATGACGCTGTTATTGCAGAATGGTGTGAAGTTTGTATGGTCAGAGTGATGGATTTATATACTGAAAGCATTATGATTGGTATATTATGAACAAGGTTTATTGGTTAATATACTGGGAATCATAATTGTTGTATGTTCATCTCCTGTCTGAATTAACAAACATGTGTCGCAAACACAATTATCCTCTTATCTCGTCGATAGGGAGATCATACGGTGTGTAGAAGATCACGGAAGATCGTATGGATCGTTTGACCTAGCGAGATATAGATAGTCATCACAGCTGAGACAGTTCCAGGATAAACTGTCGGTGTAGGCTGCCGCATATGCGGATAAGCATCTTATCTTGGATGACTTGGTATGCTGGTGTGGGGTACACATTGATGAGGACCTAAGTCGAGATCGATTCTTTTATCTGACATTAAAAGAATCTGGATCTTTATGACTCGATGGAATCTCAAACCTATATGAGGATACAGAAGTATACATATATTGTATATCACTTTGAGTTGCAGAGAGGGTTCTAGTTGAACCTATACTTCTGCAGTCTTGGGTGATATCAATCTGTGTATGACTGTCTGGTATCTGAACTAGGTAACCTCATCCAGTATAGGATGGTGACATTCCCTGAACAGCTCAAAAGGTTCGTTATGCTAAAGTCCTGCAGGCTGATTAAGTTCAAGCATAAGTGAAAAGGTTTGAGTGGATTGATTCAGGAATTAAAGATGTTAATTAATTAAATAGCTTGTCAGAGCTTAAATTAATTAACGAATGTCTGTAACCTTAAATGTGGGGATAAACCGAGTCCAATGCAACCCGTTCCTCAAAACGTGGTAGCAAATAGGTAGGACAATATTGATTCTCTGGTGGCATGAATCAATATTAATTAATTAATTATATTCTGGGTTGAATATAGGAATTAATTAATTGATAGGCCTTATTTGCTATTTGCATTTTGGTCCCTAGTCTGGCCCATGATAACTCAAGCCCAATAGAAGCCAAGAATTTCCTATAAATAGGCCTCAGTACCTCAGAACTCAATACACCTACTACTCATAAGATCACAAGTTGCACACAGCAAACCAGAGCATTGGGAGCTGTGGTGATCGATTGAGTTTGAGATACGAGGAGGAAATTCTGCTTCTCAACCGGGCAAAGGATCTGATAGATAATCTTCACCAGATTTTCAGATCGAGTTGGGATACAGATCAGAAGATCAGATCAGGAGGATTTCTTCTTCTCTCTCTCCTCTTATTTTCGAAAATTATTATTATTTTCTTTAAGATTAATTTCCTCAATCTGTTAGGAAATTAAATCTTGGTGCGTGGGAAAGATCAAAGGGCATCTCCGCGCACGCATTCTTCATCGTTCATCGATCCAGGTATTCCGCATAACCTTCTTATGCATAGTAATATAGGAGCATGCTAGGATTGTTCATAGGCATAGCAATTTATTTTTGATATTCCAATTAACGATCCTTGGCAAACGGACTTCGTGATTCAGTTCACGAATCCCTTCAATTGGTATCAGAGCCAGGTTAAATTAATTGGCTCTATCGGAAAAATAATATTGTCTATGAACATGCATGATTATTATTATTGATTGCATGCAATGGATGGTTTATGGATTGATCTTATGTTTTTTGTCCTCGTGGTTCCTCGGGTTAATCCGCCCATTTATATGGATTCATTTTTCACCCACGAGATAAATCCGTGGTTAGATTAGAATTTTTAGATTGTAATTAGAATTATCCTATGTAATTTTATTTTTAAAAAAAATTAAATCTGTAAAACGAAGAACGAAGAACACGAAGAACGAAGAACGCAAAGAACGCACGGCCGCACGATGCGTGACAGCGCCGGCACAGCGCGAGCGCCATGCACGGTGGTCGACGGCGGCGGGCACGACAGCAAGGGGTGCGGCCGATGGCGGCGACAGCGCAGCCGTGCGCATACGCACGCAGGCGCACGGTCGCGGCGCCCACGCCGGCCAGGGCAGGTGCGGCGTCCCTGGGGCGAGCTCGACAGTGCGGGCGAGGAGGCGAGGCGAGGCGAGCAAGGGGCGGCGGCGTGCGGCGAATGGCACGGGCGCGCGCGCAGATGCGGCGGAACCCTAGGGTTCGCGCTCGCGCGCGCCGCAGGCCTGCGACCCTGCGCACTCGCCGGCGGTGGCCCCTCCTCCCTCGGTCGACGTCGGGTGGGGGGCAAGGTGGTGTCGGCGGTGGCTCGGGACCGGCGACGCGGGCTGGACGGCGACAAGGGCTGGGCGTGCGGCCGGAACGCGGAAAAACCCTAGGGTTTTTCGCGTGGTTCGCGCGAGCCTCCGATTCCAATCTTGCATGATTCCGGTGAGTCACAGAGGCCGGTGAAGGAGAAGAAGAGTGAACGGCGGTTCGGGCGACGGTCGGAGCAAGCCGGGGCGGCGGCATGCAAAACGGGCAACGGTCGGAGGAGGCGGTATCGCGGACTTCATCCATGCACCTACGTGCATGGCTGTTGTGCATGCCGGGAGCCCTCACAACGACGGTGGGTCGCCGGCGATGGTGTTTCGCCGGTGGTGGCTCGTCGGGCCGAGTTCTCGCGGGTTTTTGGGCTTGCAATGTGTGCCTAGGCCTGCGATCTCGTTAACTGGCCCAGTTGTCCAATTTTCTGATGGATCAAATCTTGGAGGCCCAAGTTTAGAAAATAAATCCAGATCTCAGTCCAAGTAGTGGGAGCCCAGTCGAAGATTTGTAAAATAAATTCCAACTTGTAATAGTTAGATTTATTTCGTTTTGTATCATGGGGCCACGAGGACATTTTTATTTATTTTACTATCTGTCTTCGCATGATATACGTGTTTAAAATAATTGCGCAGCATATCAACATGTTGTAGATAATAGAGAGCACGTTTACTGCTTTTATTTACGGCTTTAAAGCATGCTATGTGATTTATTTTATGTAATTAATTATGACTATAAATTCGGGGTTCATGCTTTGCATGATAGAATTTTAGCAACGTTATAATTATGGCTACGTAAAATAATCTGTGCAATTGAACCTTATGAACTGAAAATTACTAAGCTCATAATTTAGTAAGACCTCCACAAAGCGATCCTTTATTAGAAGTGGATAATTTATTAGGTAAACGTCTACATGTGTAGCTTACTTAATTTATTGTTCATAAGTTCTAATAGATAGCATTTCTTAAAACAAACATTTATTTCATGTGAGAAGTGGGAGTTTATGCGTAAACGTCTACATGTGTAGCTTGCGTATTGAATTTTCATAAGTTCTCTAGGGATTGAATTAAATGAGACAACCTTATTATAAGGAATCAGGTGTGTCCTTATATGGGAGGGTTGGCTTTGGTGGTAAGCTAGCTTAGATATTGTCCAGAGTATAACTCATATGTGAAGTCCCTGCTCAGTAGGATAATATGGTCTTAAGTTAGTCTCCAATTATTAATTCCATTTGTCTAAGGAACCCGGGCATGGATTGGAATTAAAGGACTGGAATTGAAAGATGCAGTCTGGTTAGGTGTTTTGTTGTAAACGTCCACATGTGTGGCTTGCAGTAGTAACACTTAGGCAAATTGGAGGAAACATTAATATTGCTTTATCATAAGGTTTCAATATTTAATTGTTTCAATGTTATGCGACTATGTTTTAATTGGTGTTTTAATTTATTGTTTTCAGATATGTCTATTCATCGTATCATTTATCTCTTGACATCAAATCCTTTAACCGGTCCGAATTTTCCTGAGTGGAAGTTTTGCTTCATGGAAATACTCCACATTGCAAATCATTCTCGTATACTCTATATGGATCCTTTATCTCCCAAGTATTGGAATTGCACTGGTTATGAGCAACTGTTCTATGAAAGATGGAAGATCTCTGATGAGTTTGCCCGCATTCTCATTAAGAAAACTCTATCCAGAGAACTAAGGCTCAAATACGATCAGTACCAATCTTTTGTTGAGATATGGAGGGATCTAATAGGGGTATATGGGAAGGTGAGACGAACTGTCAGTTACAGTCTTGTGGAAGACCTGGTCTGCAAGAAGATGAGTGATGGGAGTTCGTTGTCTCTGCATCTTGACAGCATGATGGAAATCATGAGAAGGTACAGAAAGAGAGGTGGACGAATTACTAGTCGGGCTAAAGTCAATATCGTCCTGCACTCTCTCTCTCTGATTCTTATGGTGATTTCATCAAGTCCCTTGGTACCAGGTGCAAGTATACTCTTCCAGAGTTACTCTTGGCACTAGAACGATGGGAATCTGACCAGAAAGCTTCAGAATTTGCTCAATTCATGAAGGTCTTTGATAAGACTATGATTGAGGCAAAGGAATTGCTTAAGCGGTTAGAAGAGGCTGATCAGGCAGAGGCTATCACGAGGCCATGCAAACGCAAGCGAAGTGAAGTAGATTGTCTAGTGCCTAGCACGGGTAGACAAGGTACGTCATGTGCATTTATAACGGAAACATGTTTAGCATCAGTTTCTACCCATTCTTGGGTAGTGGATACTGGAGCTACTGACCATGTTTGTTATACTTTGCAGGGGTTCAGGCCGACAAGGCAGCTGAAGCATGACGAGATTACCATCTCAATGGGCAGCGGAGAACGAGTCTCAGCAGTAGCCATTGGAGATTTTACTTTATGCTTTGAAAACAATGTTCTGATTTTGAGAGATGTTTCATATGTGCCGGTTTTTCGGCGGAACTTAGTTTCAGTTTCAAAGTTATTTTGTGATGGATATTCAGTTATTTTTGATAGTGGAGTTTCTATCATTGGTAATAACGGTGTTATCTGTCATGGCAAACTGATTGACTCTCTCTATATCATTGATTGTATGCATAAATCTTCCGTGAATGTTGCAAACTCATCTAATAATAATAATCATTTAAAGAGAAAGTTTTCTTCCGATGAGGATCAAACATATCTCTGGCACTTGAGACTAGGTCACATCAATCTAAAGAGGATTAAAAGATTAGCATGCGATGGGCTCTTGGATTCCTTCCAAGTGGTACCACATCCAATCTGTGAGTCCTGTATAGAAGGAAAGATGACGACCAGGCCTTTTAAGGCAAGTCAGTCTCGAGCAGAGGATGTGTTACAATTGATCCACTCTGACTTATGTGGACCAATGTCCACGCAAGCTCGTGGAGGTTATGAGTATTTCGCCACATTCATTGACGATTACTCAAGATTCGGATATGTCTATTTGCTTCGCCATAAGTCTGAATGCTTTGAGAAATTCATAGAATTCCGGACTGAGGTAGAAAAGAAGCTTGGTAAGACTATCAAAACACTACGATCAGATCGTGGTGGGGAATACCTCAGCAACGAGTTCTTGCAGTACTTGTCAGATAACGGGATTACATCCCAGTGGACTGCACTGGGAACCCCTCAACAAAATGGTGTAGCGAAAAGAAGAAATAGAACTCTCTTGGAAATGGTCAGGTCGATGATGAGTTATGCAAGCTTGCCGATTTCATTTTGGGGATATGCCTTGGAAACAACGGCCTATTTGCTTAACCTGGTACCTTCTAAATCGGTTCCTAAAACACCTCTGGAAATCTGGTATGGGCGAAAGCCAAGTTTGAACAGAGTGAGGGTTTGGGGTTGTCCAGCATATGTGCTGACAAAGGAACCTGATAAGTTAGAAAGTAGGTGCAAGCTGATGCTGTTTGTAGGATATCCCAGGCAAACGAAAGGTGGTTACTTCTATTGTCCTGAGAATCAGAAAGTCGTTGTCAGTACCAACGCGAGATTCTTAGAGGACGAATATGTTAGAAACCACAGATCCAAGAGTGAAATTATTCTCCACGAGATTGAGAATAAAGAAGCAATTCCATCAGGAAAGCCCAGTGTAGTGGTAAATCCACCTGTAACAGGTGAGAATATGCCAACATTGCCACTAATGCAAGGTATGGGACAAACGCGTACTGTGCCAACTACTGACACAGCTCAGATGCCTCGTCGCAGTGGGAGGGTTAGTCACTAACCCGAGAGGTATATGTTCGTGGGAGAGTCTTCTGACTTGATCCCGGAAAACGGACTAGATGATACCGATCCCTGGACATATGACGAGGCGATATCTGATAAAGATGCGGTCAAATGGCTGATCGCCATGGATTCTGAAATAGAATCCATTACTGCTATGGATGTATACCAGAAAACTGATTTGCCGGATGGCCATCGAGCCATAGGGTGCAAATGGGTATACAAAAGAAAGAAAGGATCGAATGGGGAAATTACAGCTTTCAAAGCAAGGCTGGTGGCGAAAGGTTATAGTCAGAAAGAGGGTGTAGACTATGACGAAACTTTCTCACCGGTAGCCATGCTTAAGTCCATTCGAATACTCCTGGCCATAGCAGCACATAAGAACCTAGAAATCTGGCAGATGGATGTCAAAACCGCGTTTCTAAACGGGTACCTTGAAGAAGGTAGGGACATCTATATGCAACAACCAGAAGGTTATGTGCAGAAGGGCGAAGAACATTTGGTCTGGAAGCTAAGGAAGTCGCTGTATGGACTTAAACAAGCTTCACGGTCATGGAATCTCCGTTTTGATGAAGTGATTAAATCTTATGGATTCTCACAATGTTCAAACGAGAGTTGCGTGTACCGTCTGTGTGTCAGCGGAAGCGTAGTATTCCTTGCACTTTATGTAGATGATATTCTCCTATTTGGCGACAATGTGGAAGTATTGTCGGGCATAAAGGGGTGGTTATCCGAGCAGTTTCATATGAAGGACCTTGGGGAGGCAGGATACATCCTAGGGGTAAAAGTATTGCGGGAGCACAATAAAAGGATGCTGACCTTGTCTCAAGGGTCATATGTGGATACTGTGATTGCCCGTTTCAACATGCATAATGCCAAGAAAGGTCTGTTACCCTTCAGACATGGCATACATCTTTCCAAGGATCAGTGTCCGATGACACAAAAGGAGAAAGATGAGATGAGCAACGTGCCGTATGCATCGGCCGTGGGTAGCCTCATGTATGCAATGTTATGTACGAGGCCAGATATCTGCTTTGTTGTAGGCATGGTAGCAAGATACCAGTCTAACCCTGGACAGGCGCATTGGGCCGTGGTAAAGCACATACTCAAATACTTGAAAAGGACAAGGGACTATTGTCTTGTTTATCAGTGTGATGAGTTGTGCCCTGTGGGTTATACTGATTCGGATTTCCAGGCAGACCGAGATGAAAAGAAGTCCACCTCTGGCTATGTGTTTACATTGGGAGGTGGGGCCACATCATGGAGGAGTGCAAAGCAGAAGTGCATTGCGGACTCCACCATGGAAGCCGAATATGTGGCAGCTTCTGAAGCTTCGAAAGAAGCGGTATGGTTTCGAAACTTCCTTTTGGAGTTGGACGTGATTCCTAAGCTACCTAGAACTATCACGGTATATTGTGATAACTCGGGAGCTGTGGCTAATTCTAAGGAACCACGAACTCACAGAGCAACAAAACACATTGAAAGGAAGTACCATATTATACGAGAAATCGTAGCAAGGGGTGATGTGCTGATAGAGAAAATTGATACGAAAGATAATCTAGCGGATCCATTCACAAAAGCTCTGCCTCAGAAGGTTTACGAGATGCATGTACGTAGCCTTGGGCTGAGGGCAAAGCTAGCCACGTAGAATGCTTGATGTAATAGCTAGATTAGTTTAGACGCGTTATACTCTGGAAAGCAAATGTATAATGCTTTGAGTATAAGTGGGAGATTGATGGATTTATATACTGAAAGCATTATGATTGGTATATTATGTACAAGGTTTATTGGTTTATATACTGGGAATCATAATTGTTGTATGGTCATCTCCTGTCTGAATTAACAAACATGTGTCGCAAACACAATTATCCTCTTATCTTGTCGATAGGAAGATCATACGGTGTGTACAAGATCACGGAAGATCGTATGGATCATTTGACCTAGCGAGATATAGATAGTCATCACAGCTGAGACAGTTCCAGGATAAACTGTCGGTGTAGGCTGCAGCATATGCGGATAAGCATCTTATCTTGGATGACTTGGTATGCTGGTGTGGGGTACACATTGATGAGGACCTAAGTCGAGATCGATTCTTTTATCTGACATTAAAAGAACCTGGATCTTTATGACTCGATGGAATCTTAAACCTATATGAGGATACAGAAGTATACATATATTGTATATCACTTTGAGTTGCAGAGAGGGTTCTAGTTGAACCTGTACTTCTGCAGTCTTGGGTGATATCAATCTGTGTATGCCTGTCTGGTATCTGAACTAGGTAACCACATCCAGTATAGGATGGTGACATTCCCTGAACAGCTCAAAAGGTTCGTTATGCTAAAGTCCTGCAGGCTGATTAAGTTCAAGCATAAGTGAAAAGGTTTGAGTGGATTGATTCAGGAATTAAAGATGTTAATTAATTAAATAGCTTGTCAGAGCTGAAATTAATTAACGAATGTCTGTAACCTTAAATGTGGGGATAAACCGAGTCCAATGCAACCCGTTCCTCAAAACGTGGTAGCAAATAGGTAGGACAGTATTGATTCTCTGGTGGCATGAATCAATATTAATTAATTAATTATATTCTGGGTTGAATATAGGAACTAATTAATTGATAGGCCTTATTTGCTATTTGCATTTTGGTCCCTGGTCTGGCCCATGATAACTCAAGCCCAATAGAAGCCAAGAATTTCCTATAAATAGGCCTCAGTACCTCAGAACTCAATACACCTACTACTCATAAGATCACAAGTTGCACACAGCAAACCAGAGCATTGGGAGCTGTGGTGATCGATTGAGTTTGAGATACGAGGAGGAAATTCTGCTTCTCAACCGGGCAAAGGATCTGATAGATAATCTTCACCAGATTTTCAGATCGAGTTGGGATACAGATCAGAAGATCAGATCAGGAGGATTTCTTCTTCTCTCTCTCCTCTTATTTTCAAAAATTATTATTATTTTCTTTAAGATTAATTTCCTCAATCTGTTAGGAAATTAAATCTTGGTGCGTGGAAAAGATCAAAGGGCATCTTCGCGCACGCGTTCTTCATCGTTCATCGATCCAGGTATTCCGCATAACCTTCTTATGCATAGTAATATAGGAGCATGCTAGGATTGTTCATAGGCATAGCAATTTATTTCTGATATTCCAATTAACGATCCTTGGCAAACGGACTTCGTGATTCAGTTCACGAATCCCTTCACAGAGGAGTGTGAGGAGAGTTTTCAGAAGCTGAAACAACTGTTAACAACCGCACCAGTCTTAGCAGTGCCAGAATCAGACAAGAACTTTGAGGTTTACACTGATACATCGAAGAATGGGCTAGGTTGTGTATTGATGCAGGACGGGAAGGTGATAGCTTATGCGTCCAGGCAGTTAAGACCGCATGAAGTAAATTATCCAACTCATGATTTGGAGTTAGCGGCAGTAATCCATGCTCTGAAGATTTGGAGACAATATCTCTATGGGGTGAAGTGTGCCATATTCACTGATCATAAGAGTTTGAAGTACTTCTTCGAACAAAAGAATATGAATATGAGGCAGAGGAGATGGTTAGAACTCGTGAATGATTACGACTTGACAATAAATTATCACCCAGTGAAGTCAAATTCAGTGGCCGATGCCTTGAGTAGGATAGGAGAAGCACAATTAGGTTGCATGCTTACGAGAGAGGGCAGACTAATCGGGGAGTTCGAGAAACTCAGTCTAGAAGTGATATCGCCTTTGGAGAGGAAGACGTGCCAAGTAGCAACTTTGACTGTGGTGCCGGATTTAAGAGAAAGAATTATTGAGGCACAGAAGGGAGACACAGAAACTGAGAAGTTGGGTCAGAAGCTGAAGGTCAAGCCAGTGGGAAAATATCGGGAAGCACCTAACAATGCACTATTGTTCAGAAACAGAATCTTGGTGCCAACCAGTGAGGAGCTAAGGAACGAGATTTTGAGTGTGGCATATGATACGACGTATACCGCTCACCCAGGAAGTACAAAAATGTATCAAGATTTGAAAACCAAGTACTGGTGGGATGGTATGAAGAAGGATTTCGCTTTGTACGTAGAGAAATGCTTGTCATGTCAGCAAGTCAAGGCGTTGCATCAACGACCGTATGGGAAGTTGCAGCTGTTAGACATCCCTGAGTGGAAATGGGAACATATCACCATGGATTTTGTGGCAGGGTTGCCTAAGTCACAGAAAGGGATTACGGTGATAAGGGTAATAGTGGATCGTCTGACTAAGAGTGCTCACTTTTTGCCGATCAGAGTGAACTATGGGTCAGATAAATTAGCTCAAATATATGTCCGAGAGATAGTCAGACTGCATGGAGTGCCAAAATCCATTACGTTTGACAGAGATGCAAATTTTACCTCTCAATTTTGGATTAGCTTACAACAAAAGTTGGGGACTCGCCTGAATTTCAGTATGGCGTTTCACTCTTAGTTAGATGGTCAATCCGAGATGACCATCCAAACTCTTGAAGATATGCTGAGAACGGTGGTTTTGGACCGAGGAAGCAGTTGGGAGTCGATTCTACCTTTGATTGAGTTCTCTTATAATAACAATTATCCCTATTAAGGGCATCATCCATAGTTTGGCAAGGGTAGATTGACAATTCCTCGTACAAATCAGAGTCAACGTCTAGTCCTTTGGTAAAGGCTTGCACTGTGGTACTTTTAGATACTCCCTGCTTTGACTTGGCTTTCTCCAGAAGGACGGCCAGTCTCTTCATCTGTTGCTCAAGGTCAGCGATAGAGCTCTCGCTGTCTTTTGAGTTAGATCCCGATGTGGCTGGGATCTCTTTCTGCTGGTTGTGCTGGGCAGCAGGTCTGTCAGCATGGAAGGGCTTCTTGTGCTTCCATTTGAAGTCCTTCTTGACGAAGTAAGCTTCGTCTTGAGCTTTGATGCTGGGGGATCCCATGTTCCGGATGGCCTCATTCTTGTTTACCATCTGGATATCCCACTCGTGTGCCTGCAATTGAGCAAATAACTCCTTGGGAGTCATCTTGGATAAGTCCTTCTCCTTGAGAGTTGTCGTCTTCACGAACCAGTCCTCCTTGGGCATCTTGGACAGGATCTTGGCATTAAGATCTTCATTTGAGCACTTCCTGTCCAGGGACTTTAGCTCGCTGACGATGGCGTTGAATCTCGCCTCCATCTCCTTGATGGTTTCTCCAGGCAGCATCTGGAAGGACTCATACTTGTCCACCGCAACCTACAATTTGTTGCATTTCAATTGATCAGTTTCTTGACATAGACTATCAAGGTAATCCCATACTCCCTTGGCATTGTCAAACTGGAGGGCTTCCTCCATCAGCGACTCTGGAAGAGAAGCCAGGATCAACTCGTGAGCAATGGAATCCAACTGATTCCGCTTCCTGTCCTCGGCGTTCCATTCGTCTTGAGGCTTTGGGATCACAGCAGCTGAACGATCTCCTAGCTGGTGCTGTATCATGGTGATCTCGATTGGCCCTTTCTCCAGCACATCTTTCATTTCCGGATGGATGCTCTTCAGAGAAATGAGCGACCTCTTTCGCCATATATCATGCTTCACATTCTTGTAGTCGAGTAGCTTCGGAGTATTCATCTTCGTGTACCTGAGCTAATCAACAGACAAACAAAGGAGTGCAAGGAAACGTGGATCTCGGTCCTAAGCGACTCAGAAACAATCGGTCTATAAGAACCGACTGCTCTGATACCACTTGTTGGTCCCGGATTATCAGGGTATAACTTAGCAGCGGAAAATGTGGTTAATCGTTTCTTGCACTCTGCTGGTTACTCAGCTGACTGGGACCTTGTCAGCTGGTAAGTCAACTTGCACTCTGCGTACTCAGCTGACTGGCGACTGGCTCGTCAGCTGGTAGCTCAAGACTTAGAATATTTTTAGCCTTGTTTGCACAGTTATATCAGTTTTCAGATATACACCAGCACTTGGGTGCTGGGTTTTAAATCAGTATGAAATGCAGAAAGCTGATAAAAGACAAAGGATTTATAGTGGTTCGATCAACTGATCTACGTCCACTCTCCAGTCGTAGCACTGGAAATTCACTATAGAGTAATCAGGTACAAGTTGCCTACGATCTATCTCTAGCTGGTGCGACCCTTGTCCACCACTTCGCTAGATCAACCGCTCCCGGTCTTGTTTCCTTCTTCAACTCTGATCAGCTGGTGGAGTGCGAGCACGTCACTTCAACCTCCACAGCTTCACTGGGTGTTTAGTTCTCCCAAGAACGTATCTTCTCAATACGGCAAAAGCCCGTAATAACTCAAGTGCTGGCTGGCACAAGAGTTGCTGTGAACTTCCTCAGAAGAGAAAGAACACCAAAGAGATCAGTAACTTACAAGCTGGAAGCTTGAAGTCTCGTGTTTGAATAAATCAACACACGGATAGCCTTTAGAAAGGCCTCGAAAGTGTTTTGCTTGCTTGCAATAAAGTTTCAGACTTTCGGTTGTAGAGCGCTGAGAGAAGAGTATTGAATGTTGATGGATCCCAAGTATTTATAGCCGAGGGATCCGATTCAAATCTTCTAGCCGTTTGGACACATCCGGAAAAGGTCTCTGTCCTCGCATGTCCTTCAGACGGCGGCAGGTAGGAATTTCCGGAAAGCGCCATGCTTTTGTCCACTTTATCTGACATTGATCTCTTTATGTCAGAACGGCACTATTCGTCAGTACGAGGAATCGGAACTGGTGTCTTGAACTGATAGACTTTAAGGTATCCTCCCTTAAAGTCATACTTTGTCAGTTTATTCCTCAGACGAATCTTCTTTTTGTCTCTAAGACTCTGGGAGAGAGAATCTGTAATTCTGCTGGTAACATCCGACTGGTAGATCATTCTGGTGATCTTGTGCTGGCAGTCTCTGCTGGTGACTTGCGCTGGCACAATCTAAGTCTACCAATAAGTCTTGATGTTAACTCTTGGAATCTCCCATGACTGGTGGCTTCACCGCTGGTGAATAGTGTCAGTGAGAACACGTATTCTGCTGGTAGGATTTGTCAGCCGCCTGCTGGTGAAATCCTTCCCAACTGGTGAACAGTAACTAGTCATTAGCTCTTTCTCATGCTGATGAACAGTGTCAGCACGAGTCTTTGTCAGTCGCTTGCTTGTGAGACTTCTCTCAACTGGTAAGTACATCTCATGCTGGTGAACAGTAGTCAGCATGAGTCTTGATCAGCTGCGACTTACAACTCAAAAGACCTAAACAGGACTTTACATTTGAGACTAGAGCTATTCTAGAGACAAACTGACGCTGGTAGGACTTAGGATTTGATCCACCAAAACGCCAAAACTAGAATCTAAACAAGTAGCTACTGGGGAAAGGAAACTTAGCCAAATTTCCCAACAGCTCATACTAGCGGGAAAGCATCTAAACGTTAAGTCAAACTCCAGGTGGGAAACTATTTAAGTATAAAAGTAAACGTGTGCTTTCTTTTCAAAATGTGTATAAAATGTTTTGTTTTAAATGAGATGCAATGCATGTTTTGTGCTATTATATCTGTCCTCTGTCGATTCCCATCGGCAGAGAGTTATACTAATGAGTTTAGAACCAGAATTTCATAATTGTGCTAGAATTCAATTAGTGAAGTGGGGTAAATGCCCCCACATTATTGTGAAGTGGGTGAACTGTCCCCACATGTTTATTGAAGTGAGGTGAAAAGACCTCTCGTGTCTTCGGATCCAGTGATATTTAAACGATCGGGTCTCAAAATGGGTTGTTGAGACTAGTGCACTTAGAATACAGTAGGTTGAGTGTATATTGCATTCCTGACTGATCATCGTAATTTGGAAGTCGGTCAACTTCCAGTTACAACACCGGAATACATATGATAACATGTAAATAGCATGCGTGCAAAATAAAAATGTTTTAGATAGCACGGTTCCTTTCAACAAAACCCTGTGTCTATCTGTGTGAGTTGCATAGCACTTCTCTTATATAATGTATGTTTTCGGGCATGTTTCTCATTGGGTACATTAGTACTCAGTCCCTCGTATTGTTTCTAAAATACGCAGGTTGAGTGGCAAGGATGAGCGAGCAGGGGTGTAAACAGGCGACATGAAGAGTTTTGAAATCCCTTGATCCTAAGATATGCATCTTTATATGCATATCTCCATCACGTTCACACACGCTGCTACACGCTCTGTTCTATCCTTCCCATATTTTGAATGATTGAAACTTTTGAATGTTGCTCTTAAACTCGGATTCAATGTACTACTTTACATGTTATTTAATTATCTTTCAATTTATTTAAGACTTCCATTTAATTTAATTGGGAAATTGTTGATTAAACCTGAACATCAATGTAACGCGACCCCAAATTAGGGAATGTCAGTTGGGGGCGTTACAGAGGTGGTATCAGAGCTTGAGTTTTAGGATTTTTAAAACAATTTAAAAGTATTTTAGTAAACTTTGAGTTTTAGAAGTGCTTTAAACTGGAAGTCATGTGAAGTATTCGCTCGTGTTTACACCCTACTCTATCCTGCGCCACCTGAGGTACGTTTTCAAGTTGTAAAGGTTTCCCACTTGCAATTAAGTATGATTTGAATGTTTTGAAAACATTGTGAATAATTTGAAAGTGATTT
Source organism: Plectranthus barbatus (assembly GCA_026898455.1). Taxonomy (NCBI): domain Eukaryota; kingdom Viridiplantae; phylum Streptophyta; class Magnoliopsida; order Lamiales; family Lamiaceae; genus Plectranthus; species Plectranthus barbatus. The sequence continues at coordinate 2,351 of JAPKLW010000264.1, read as the reverse complement.
GAGGAGTTGAAAGAAAACAGAGTGTATGTGGAATAAGAAAGTTGAGTTGTTTGAAATTGAACTGATTTTGTGTTAAGCAAGAATGCTAACACTGACTGTTGATGAAATGGTTCGAAAGTTGTTGAGTTTGAGAAATCTTTTGATTATGAAAGTTTGAGAATTTCAAGGAGTGGAGAAAGTTTTGATATTTCAAAAGTTGAAATTGTTCTCTTTCGGCACCGGTGGGATGATCACCTTTGAAAGAATAAATTGAATTTGAATTGATTGAGTATTGAATTAATTGCAAGTAATTGAATTTATGGTGTTATAGCTATTGATGTGCTAGTGGTATATTGAGCTACAATGTGGTATATGTTGGTTTTGAACTAAGGGATAATTATGACGGATTAGGACTAACTAGTTAATTGTGGGCCTTAAAAAGGCATTGACTTGGTTTGTTGATGTTGTAAGGGTAGATTGAGAAGATATCTGTGAAGAAATGAACCTAGAACTTGACTTTGGGATTGGAAATTGAAAAATTCCTTATTCGTTGATTTGATTAAGTAGTGAGTGTGAGTAACTTGTGGAAACTACAAGTTAACATCTAGGTGTACACAATGTACACAGTGAGCCTGGCAGATGCAGTTAGACTCGGAGTTGAGTCAGTATGTCTGCAAGAGGATCTGAAGGAACCTCGGCATAGTGTATCAGAGGTCAGGAGAAGCCCCGAGACACAAGGTGCGTGATGTGGTTATATTGTTGACTTTGGGACTGACCGTTTGTTGTTGTTGTGGTGACAGATGGACCCCCAGGAGAGGCTAGTGAGACGGTTCAGGGATCACTTTCCTTTCTCCGAGCAGAACCTCATGTCTGCATTGGTGGACTACCCGGAGTTATGGGAGAGAGTATGCTACTTGGGAGTGACAGATAGGGAGGCAGTGGAGAGGACGATAAACCTTATGTCGGAGAAATGGACCAATTTAGTATTTTCGCTGACTAGATGGCACTGTGATAGCAAGTCGGGCACCGTGGGGAGTTACCGGCATTTTATGGTGGATTTGATTCAGAAGGTGATTGCGGAGGGGAATCCTTCGCCAACATCTTCCAGAGGTACTCAGGCATCCAGGACATCGCCGCAGTGGACTCCAGCTTCGTCGCCGACACCACCTGTTGCTCAGGTTGCATCTGCACCTGTACCCACGTCGCGTCCGAGGGTACGACCTATACCGAGTACACCTACAACAGCTTATGCGCCATTCCAGCCCGGGTTTTAGCAGGGAGGAGCATATGATCCATACGCTTTCTGTGACATGTCCATAGCTTCAGTCAAGTATCCTCCGCAGTATCAGGATCCGACATTGCTTTTAGGATGCCGTGGACCACCCGCACCATCGTTTCAGCAGCCGCAACAGGATATTGGAGGGCCCAGCGGGGCTAAGCCAGCACATAATTCTGGTTGGGACAACACAGAGATGTGGCCGAGGCCGATTGCTAGCGGATGGGAGGACACACTACAAGAAATAAGCTTATAGATAACGCGGAAATTGCATTGTCTATTACAATAATCCGCGTTGTCTATATATGTGTAGTGTATTAAAAAACGCTAATAGACAACGCGGAATACCGCGTTTTCTATAGTTTTATAGACAACGCGGCATTCCGCATCGTCTATTAGCTAATAGACGATGCGGAATGTCGCGTTGTCTATACCACTATAGACAATGCTATATTCCGCGTTGTCTATTCTAATATAGATGACGGGGAACACCACTTTATCTATAGTTGTATAGACACATCTATATCCTTAATTACTTTTTATAGTTTTTATTTTTTTAATTTTAAAATAACTGTAAATTCATGATAAAAAATACTTAATTATGGGGGCCAAAATTTATATACAAGAAATATAGAAAGGAAAAAAGTTAAGTTAACACAAACAACTTTCTTCTATTTCAAAATATAAAAAGGAACAAAAAATTAAATGAATAAGCGGCAACATCTCGTGCTTATTGTTAAGCACACCGATTAACGAGAATGAGGACGGCTGTCTCTGCATTGCAACAAGCCTTGCTAAGCTATTTACATGTGTGGAGATGGACGGAGGAGGAATTCATTCTTCCTTCTAGCTTCTACTTCTACCACTAGGGGAAGCAACAAATCTTGGAACGGGCTGCTCCCTTTTCATGTTGCACTCATCCAATATCACAGTTAGTTAGAAATTGAATGCTGCAACAGATTTGGAAAAAGGGAAAAAGATATATATAATCTAGTCTCTTGTCTTACCCTTTCATCTGCCCGAACCGGCCTCAGCCTGGACTTTGCAGTGGTGCCATGGCTACTGTCATGGCTCTTTCCTTCCCAAGAAGGAGAGC
>JAPKLW010000263.1:622707-687773 GCA_026898455.1 Plectranthus barbatus | reverse complement strand
TCGAACCACTATAAATCTTGTGTCTATTTACTGTTTTATTAAGTTACAGCTTAAGATCGATTCGAAACCTAGCAACAGAGTTGCTAGAGTATATTTGAAAGCATACTTAAGTAACCACTTGAGCTAAGAAACATTTGTTAACAACAATAAGTGCAAGAGTTTTAAATCTATTCCGCTGCATTTCGTGTTAAGTTATCAACACGACTCTGATATTTAAGGACCAACAAAAGCGTTCTTCCATAGCTTGTATGGATTCTCCTGCATTCATAGAAAAAGATTCATATTTGTCAACAGCTACCTGCAGTTTGTTGCGCTTCATCTGGTCTGTCTCCTGAGATGACTCGCACACATACGTCCACATTTCTTTAGCTGTATCAAACTCTAAGGCCTTTTCTGCCATCAGCTTAGGTAGAGAATCAAGTATTAGCTTTTTTGCAACATGCTCCAACTGAGCTCTCTTCTTGTCTTCACTGGTATATTCCTCAAAAGGTTTTTCAACCATTTGGGGTCTCAGTGGCCTCGGAGTTCTAGGTTGATCTCCTTCAGCAGCTCCTTCAGCAGGTTCGGGTACGGGTCCTATAAAAGTGTTAGCTTTCATAATCTTAATAGGGCCTCTTTCAAGTACCTCAACCATCTCTGGGTGTATGCTCTGAAGCTGTATTAAGGCCATCTTTTTCCATGTTGTGAAGTTCTCCCTGTCGTACTTCCCAAGGGAATGATTCAACATCTTGTCACCTGAGCTAGACACAGATAAACAAGTAAAAGTGCAAGGAAGATACAGATCTAGTCAGAAGCGACTCAGAAGCAGTCGATTTTTCAACCTCCTGCTCTGATACCACTTGTTGGTTCCTAAATACCAGAGTCGTCGTGATAACACGAGATGCAGCGGAATAAATAAATGTCTCTTACACTTCACGTTGTTTTCAGAATGTTTCTTAGCTCAAGTTATTATCTAGGTATGTTTTCAGATATACACTAGCAACTCTGTTGCTAGGTTTCAAATCAACTTTGAGCAGTGATTAATAAAACAGTAAATGACACAAGATTTATAGTGGTTCGATCTAAAACGATCTACGTCCACTCCTTAGCCGAAACGCTAAGAATTCCACTAGAAAAGTATATAGATTACAAGGATTCGCCTTTCCAGCTAAGTAGGCAGTGAGCTTTCGGCCTGGCTACTTGACAGCTATCCTCCGTTGATCTGAACTTCTCCGATAAGGTTTGGCTGGGTCAAGGGCACACCTTCGAAACTCCTGCCTTGCCTGATATGGAAGTTTTATAGTCATTTCCTAACTTTTCTTGAATGCGGCTAAGTGCCCGTCTTAGTCTTGACCTTTTCAGGTGTTCGACTATTGGATTCTTTCTGAAAAGTAGGAATCCCAATGATTGAGATATTCTTGAATGCGATCAAGAATATCTTCAATGGAGTGTCAGTATATCAATGAGCGACACTTCCGATTGTTGGGAGCTTTTAATATACTTTCACACGGCTCTCAACTGACTACTTTTTTGTTTGTTCACTTTGTCAAAGGAATCTCTTGCTTGAGTGTTCGTGAGTGTCTAAAGTGAAAAAAGCAGTTGTCAATCTCATTCTTGAACCTGTCTTTTATAGGTGGAGATTCAAACCTTGAATCTCCATATCCGTTAGACACAACGGCTTCTTTGTCCAGGAGAGGATTGACTTGATTGAACACTTTTTGAGTAGAGCTGTACTTTTCGAACTACTTCTGGAAAGTCTCGACCTTTGTGTGTACTTCTATCAGAGTTGCAGTCCAGCTTCAACTTTTGAGCCTCTTGCTTTGCTAAGCTAGGATCAGCTAAAGTTTTTTACTGTCTTCGATCCTTTAACTTCTGTTGCTTGCGACTTCTTATTCGTCGCTGAAGGGTGATGAATGCTAATGCCTTAGCATTCAGTTGCTGTGTATTGTCTAGCAAACGTTCTGCTATTTGCTAGTAATCCTTCATTTTCTTGCTTCTCTAGCAGTTTGTAAGTTGTTGGTGAATGCTAACATCTTAGCATTTTGTTGTTTAGTGACTCTTAGCAGACGTCATCTGTTTCGTATTTGCTAGGAATTCTTCTTAGCACACTAGTGTATTACAACTCAATATAAAACCTATACAGGACTTTACAGAGTATGCTAGACTATCTAGAATTCGGCAAATGATCGACCAACTATACAAGGTTTGATCCAAAAAAAACCTTTTAAAAATAGGTCCTAAGGGAGATTTTAGGAATAATTTCCCAACAAGAGGCTCCTCCTCGGTCCCTTCATCCTCTTCATCCTCTTGAGTTAAAGCTTCACCTCCGTTCTTTAATTCTTCTTCTTGCAACACCACTATCTTCTTTTCTTTGACTTCTTCTTGCGAAGGTTTCTCCTCTTGCTTTCCTTCACTTAAATGTTTGGCAATGGTTGAGATTTGTACTTGAATATTCAAGTATCTAGTCATATTTTTCAAACTTCTTCTCTCCTTCCTTGATTAAGTGCTTCGAATCCTCCATTTATTTTCTAATAGGAACCTTCTAGCTCTCATAACCAGCATCTCCACTCCCCGCTTGGTATTTCAAACCATCATATTGATATGTCGGTGGAGAATATGGGAAGAGATGCTGATTTGGATGATAACACATCTCACCATAAGGATATTGGAAGTTCCATTGATCATTCCCCACCTTTGATTTACATAATTCACCTCCTCCAGATAGTTTTCTTCCTTATTAATTTTAGCTTCCATCCATTGGTAGCTATTTCCCGCCATTTTCTAGAATACCGTCCGGAGTGGCCTCCGTGGTCTTTGTCTTTCCATGATCTTTGCTCTCATCTCCTCCAGTTGCCTTCGTAGATCATCCATTCTCTCCATGTCAATTCTACTTTGGTTCTCCATCTCTTCTTCAATGCCTTCCTTTCTCTTTTGATCCTCATGTGGTCAAGCTTTGTATCTTGTGAATATGCACAACCTACAAGAATCCAAAAGCTCCAAATCACCGAACAAACAAACTTAAATCAAACAAACAATTTAACAAACACTTAGACTACAAGCAACTCAAGTAAACTAATATCTAGCAACCTACTCAATTAAGTCCCCAACAACGGTGCCAAAACTTGATGCGCTAAAAAATCAATCACTTAAATTCCTAGTGAAGCAAGAATAAAAATATGTCAAATCCGGGACCTTCTTCGTTCGCCTGCTAGAATACTAGTTTGTGTTGTGTTGCTATTATATCTAATCAACTTCTATCATTGAGTTTGAGTATTGACTAACACAATCTAACTCCTATTTATCTAATTATAACGAAACATGAGTGAAAACTAGCAATCATCATCATCATCATCATCATCATGCTCACAAGTACAACCTCAATCAATCCAATAATAATAAGAACAAGCACAAATCGAATTATCTCAAATGAGGGAAAAGTAGGATATTGGAGAGAACTTTTTAGTGAACAATTAAAACCAATTGAATCATGCAAACACAAATTAATTTTCCAAGAGATGGTCAATCCACACTATATGACTAATCCCCTTAGCATCGGCGAATTAATTGTAGATGACCTAAGATTATCAAACTGTTACGTTATCTAATCCTAACGCACTCCCAAACGACCGTGCATACTTAACCTATATGCTTCCTCCACACAGGGATTGGATCGAGACATATATAAGAACATGCTAATCACGATATTTCAATCCGTGTATTGGTTGCAATCTCAATGTCAAATATAAAGCAATTGACTCTTATCTATATTACTTGAATGAGAACAAGATCTAGCATGCCTTAATCAACAAGGAAGAGGTAAACAAGTATTCAATTGATCAAAAATTATCCACTACATCATTCAATCCAACATCCCTATGTATTAAGCTACTCATACCTTGGAATTGGTACAATTGAATTGAAAGACAAAACTTAGCCATTACAAATAGACTTGAAATTGCAATTCCCCACCCCCCCCCCCCAAATTGGATCATTAGCCTTGATCTAGACTTGATTCATCATGTTCTTCATCAATCGGATAGATTTAGATTAAGATCCCCTTCAATTGATGGTTGGATGATAGTACAAGGTGTTTTTTAGAGTGAAAAACTGCCACAAAAGTGTAAAAAGGGCCAAAAGTCCTTTCCCCAATCGTTGTTCCACCTTTTATATTCAGATCCCAGACCTCAATTTTGCCTCGAATGAAATCAGCTCGACCCAGATGCTTTAAAACTAAAAAACCGCCAAAACAGCTCGCTCGAGTTTGCCCCGAATAAATCAGACTCGACCGAGATTTGCCTCTAAAGAGCAAATCTTGGCCAAGCTCTGCAGAGTTCAGTCGGTATTTGCCCTTCAGAGGCAAATCTCGACCGAACCCATTCTGGTCTGTGATAAGCTCATTATTTTACTCGCTTATCTATATTATTTTCTACTATTTTATGTAGTTTTATTGAGTTTATATATATATTCTATGCATGAGTCTATATTAGGTGGTTTTATGTGCGTCTTGGTGTTTTTGCAGGTTTTAGGCCTAAAATCACTTGAAAACCGTGAGACCGCGCAGAAAGGGTGAGAGACCACTTCGATCAACGCCAATCAGCATCGATTGACACCAAAGATGAAGCCACGTTGATCGATGCCAATCAGCAACGATCGATGCGGGTCTGCTGATGCGGGAAATTTGATGAAAATCGGATTTATTCATATCTTTAGCCCTAGATTTGATAGGATACACATTCACCCCTATAAATATCTAACTAAATTCCACTTTTTGAAGGTAGCTCTCATATTTTTCATTCTACAATTTAGTTTCTAGAGTTTGGAGACTTGGGGAACACGAAACCCTTTTATTTTCAAGTATGTTCTTTATGTTTATGCAATACAATATGTTTTCTTTTGGATTTCTATCTGCGATGAGTGGCTAGAAACCCTAGCGGGTTCTAGGGGTTGATATTATTATGGATGCATGTTAGGATTAATTAATTAGGTTCATAATTCCTGTGTTTATTTCATAATTCTAGATTAATTCAAGGACCGAGAGGTGACGATTAATTTAGATGTCTAGCTAATGATAGAAGGACCGAAAGGTGAATATTTATAGTGGGATTAGGAATATATGATACGTTCTACACTATCCAAACAGATGTACTAGGCTGTAGGAATTAAACTGATTTGCTTATCAGATTGACTAATTTGGTGTACTTGAGACCGAGCGGAGATAGTCACTAATTAGTAATCTAGGTTATATTTGCCAAACAAGGAAATATAGCATTATTGCAGTATTCCACCTGTTAAATTAATTGGTTCTACATGTTATCCATAATAAGAATTCTTCCCTAGAATGTGTGTTCTTTTAAATTTGATTTCAAAACCCCTTTAATTTTCAACATTGTTATCTTTATTTTCCAAATCAAAACCCTGATTTTCTGTTCACTCTAACAATGAATCTTAGGATCATAGCTAGTATATAGGATAGTTTCCCCACACAATTCCCCTGGATTCGATAACCCTAGGGTTTACAAATTTATTTGCCACTGTTTCTATAATTAATCTGGTAGAAATAATAGTGGTCAAATTGGCGCCGTTGCCAGGGAATTGTTAGATTTTATCTTGTTACTAGTTCGTTCTAGGAATTGCTGGATTGAGTTTTATTTTCTGTACGTGTACGTGTGTGAGTTTTCGTTTCTGCATCCCACATCGATCGACGGCCCTTAGCGTCGATCGACGTCGATCATCTTATTACGTCGATCGACGTCGATCATCTTATTGCGTCGATCGACGGACACCTTACGTCGATTGATGCTGACTATTTTCCTGCATCGATCGATGTGACATCTACGTCGATCGACGCTGAACTGATATTTACCCATTTTCTGTGCAGGTGCATGAACACGCGAGCCAAAGGAAAAACACTCGAAGCCTTTGTCCGTGAAATTGAAGCTACCTGCAGGAAAATCAAAAAGAAAAGAAAAGAAATTGAAAATCCTGAAGCACCTCTGCAAAACATGACTCCCGAGGAGCAGAGGCAATTTGTGAATGAAGTACAGCAGTTGAGAGCACAACTGCAAGCAACCCAGGCTACTCAGGCGGAACAAGCTGCAAGACTGGCAGAGTTGAACGATAGGCAAGTTGTGATCCTGCAAAGGTCCATCTTGGATCGATTTCTTCCATAGCAAGCAGAGGCCGGATTCAGAGTTGGCATTGATGCCAACAACTTTGAGCTGCGCACAAGCCTTATTCAGATGGTGCAGCAAAATTAGTTTGGGGAGAGAGCTGTAGAAGATCCATATACCCACCTCAACCAATTTATTGAGGCGTGTAACACTGTGAAGCAGAACGGAGTAACCCAAGATGTGATCAGAATGAGACTGTTCTCGTTCTCACTCAGAGACGAGGCACGGTCTTGGTTTGCTGGACTGGATAAGAATCAAATCGGGACATGGGAGGAGCTTCGAGCAGAGTTCCTTACCAACTACTTCCCACCGAGCCTGCTGCTGAAGAGGAAGGCTGCCATTATTACTTTCAAGCAGATGTATGATGAGTCACTCTACGAGGCCTGGAAGAGATACAAAGAGCTTCTACGACTCTGTCCTGGACATGGCATCGATCTAGAGATGCAAGTGTGCTATTTCTATGAGGGTTTGAATCCTCACATGAAGGAGCTGGTTGATGCATCTGCTGGAGGGATACTGATGAAGAAGAGTGGTGCACAAAGCATGAGGTTGCTGGCAGACATGGCGCTGAATAGCCACCAATGGCCGACCGATAGATAGATCCCAGTCAAAGCTGTGGAAGCCAAGCCAGAAATTAATGTGGTTGCTGAGGTGAAAAAGCTCCGAGAAGAGATCAAAAAATTGAGCACAGCACAAGCAGCAGCTGTTGCAGAGCCAAGCATGGTTATTGTTCCGGTGGAGGCCGACTACATCAACCGGGGTGCAAGCAGTTCGTCTGGAACTGCCGGGACAGAGGTGAACTACATTGGCGGTGGTTATCACAATAACTACCGAGGCAATCAGGGGTATCACCACAACCATGGGCGATCTCACCCTGGTTTTTCTTATTCTAACCCTTCTGCTGCATAACACCCTCCGTCTGGTTTTGATGTAGGTACTGGAGGAGAAATCGTGGAAAGGAAGAAATTCGTGCTAGAGGAGACGCTTTAGAAATTCATCAAGAGCTCAGATAACCGGTTTGGGGAAGTAGAAACCGATTGCCACCACACTCTGCAACCAACACAAGCCTGGACAGCTTCCGAGTACGACGGAGGTGAACCCCGCAAAGGAAAAGCCAGTGAAGGCCATTACTCTGAGGTCTGGGACGAGCTACAAGGGTCCCAAGATGGCTGTGAACGATTCTGGAGGCAAAAAGGAGCAAAACTGCGCGGGACAGAGATCGACGTCGATCGACGCACCATCCGCATCGATCGATGCAGAAGAGAAAGCCCCGTCGATCGACGCCACCCTACGTCAATCGACGCTGAAATCTGTTCAAGGCGCAAAGCTGAAGAAGTCTGAAGATCAACCCCCTCCTTTGCCATTCCCACAGAGGTTCACGAAGCAGAAAGAGGACGAGAAGTTCTCCAGATTTGTGGAGAATCTGAAGAAGGTCAGCATCAACATCCCGCTGATCGAAGCACTAAAGGAGATTCCGGGGTACGTACCTCTGGAAATTGATGAGTGGAAAGAAGAAATTCGTGGAGAACGAGACGGTGAAGATCCACGAGCAGTGCAGCCTGCTACTTCAAAAGCAGGTTCCCATCAAGAGAAGCGATCCAGGATGCTTCTCTATCCCGGTTGAGATTGGGGGACACACGTTCAAGAGAGTACTATGTGATACTGGGGCCAATATCAACCTGATGTCGTACTCCATCTACAAGCGTCTCAACATCGGAGAGATGAGGCCCACGACGATCACCCTGCCGATGGCGGACCGGTCTGTGTCTCGCCCGAAAGGTATACTAGAGGATGTGCTCATTCGCGTGGGCCATCTCATTTTTCCTACAGATTTTGTCGTGCACGAGATGAAGGAGGACGAGAACATGCCCATGATCTTAGGGCGTGAGTTTCTCGACACTAGTGCCGCTCTCATTGACTGTCGAAGCAGCGAGATCACACTCCGAGCAAACGACGAGAGAATCACCTTCGTGATCGACAAGAGCAAGAAGAAAGCGGAGTGCAATAGGGTCTCCACTACTGAACAAGGAGATAATTCTGAAGAGGAAGAAGCAGCTGCCATTGAGTGGGAGAGAGGAAACGAAAGGGTGAAGGTGTCAACTACACCATCTTTTTCTGAGCTCACCACCATTGTCAAAGACCGTAAAGTTTACATAGTGGATGCCAAAGGCCGGCGAGTCTGGACCCGACCTCCCTGGTGGTGATTTGAGGTATCGTCGAGCTGCGACGTTAAATCAAGCACTTGTTGGGAGGTAACCCAACCTTTTCCAATTTTCCTTTTTAATTTTCATTTTTTTTTATTTTTTTTTTTTCGAATTTCTATTATTTTTGTGTTAACAATTATTTTGCAGTTAAATAAAAAAATTAAAAAATGGAGTATAACTCGACGTCAATCAACGCAGCCGGGAGATAAAAAGTTGATGTCTGAGATCAACTACCAGGTATCGTTCCCTCTTTTGTCTGATTTTAAAACTTATTCCACTCTTCGAGTTGGAAATAAGTTTGGAGGGATGTGGACAAGAGATGGAACGTTCTATCTTTGATTTATTATGCTTTCAGTATTTAATTTTTGCATTAAATTTTAAATTTTATTCTATTTTGTGGAAAAATTTTTGAGTTTTGAAATAACCCGAATGACATTGTGAGATTAGAATCGGTTTAGGGTTGAGTTCGAATTGATTGTGATTGTGGTTAGATGCCTATGAATGTAGAATACCGCATGATAGGATTGATTTGACACTTATGCTTGCATGCTGATTGAGCTGATTTGAAATTGACTGTGGAAGAAGAATTTTGAACCCTTGTGTGAGAAATTTGAGCCTTTATTTCGTTTGATGTGAGATTCACATGTGTGTTTTTATTTCTCTAGAACTTGCCTATTTTCTGTGTTGAGACTGCATAGTGTGCACAAGTTTAGGAAATGATCTTTGATAGCCCAATTCCCTAAACATTGTCCCTTCACATTAAATTTTCCCTAGTTAGCCACTTTGAGCCTATACAAATTTTTTTTTTCCTTGTCTATGAGATTAAGAAGAAGTATTGGTTTCGCTCATGTCTTGAGTTGTGGTATATGGGGTGGAATGATTGTGAGATGAAGATAAGAAAATATAAATTAGTGGTGAAAAGATGTGTGAAAAAGAAGCTCAAAGAAATAATTAGAATTCTCATAAGTTCTCTGAAAAGATAAGGATACAAAAACTTTGTAAAGAGCATAAGAGATTCAAAATGAGCTAGAAAAAAAAGTTGTGTATTTGTTGATATATTTTAGGAGATGAGGTGGATGATGAATAGAAGGTGGTTTGGATTGATTGAGGAAGTACAACTTGATTGATTTTAGTCACTAGGCCATATTTTCCTACCCTTCACAAAAAGTCTACATTACAACCTAATGAAAGTCCTTTTTGATTCTAGACTTGTGTGCACATTCTAGCAGTGGAGATATTAGAAATTTTGCAAGCCTATGGTAGAAATTTCTTCATACATATTGTTGAGTGCTTTCATCTATACCTTAAACACTTGAGAGTCGAGCGATACACTTCCTGTGAGTTCTTCCACTGTTGATGAATTTTCCATCTCTTTCAAATTGCTTGTGTGTAGTAGATTTTTGACTCTTGATTGTAATGAATCTTGTGAAGCATTTCACTTTAATTGCATGATCTTTTGATTTCTTTCTTGCCTATTGATTGAGGACAATCAAACGTTCAAGTTTGGGGGGTTTGATAAGCTCATTATTTTACTCGCTTATCTATATTATTTTCTACTATTTTATGTAGTTTTATTGAGTTTATATATATTCTATGCATGAGTCTATATTAGATGGTATTATGTGCGTCTTGGTGTTTTTGCAGGTTTTAGGCCTAAAATCACTTGAAAACCGTGAGACCGCGCAGAAGGGGCGAGAGACCACGTCGATCGACGCCAAAGATGAAGCCAAGTCGATCGATGCCAATCAGCAACGATCGACGCGGGTCTGCTGATGCTGGAAATTTGATGAAAATCAGATTTATTCATATCTTTAGCCCTAGATTTGATAGGATACACATTCACCCCTATAAATACCTAACTAAATTCCACTTTTTGAAGGTAGCTCTCATATTTTTCATTCTACAATTTAGTTTCTAGAGTTTGGAGACTTGGGGAACACGAAACCCTTTTATTTTCTTGTAAGTTCTTTATGTTTATGCAATACAATATGTTTTCTTTTGGATTTCTATCTGCGATGAGTGGCTAGAAACCCTAGCGGGTTCTAGGGTTGATATTATTATGGATGCATGTTAGGATTAATTAATTAGGTTCATAATTCCTGTGTTTATTTCATAATTCTAGATTAATTCAAGGACCGAGAGGTGACGATTAATTTAGATGTCTAGCTAATGATAGAAGGACCGAAAGGTGAATATTGATAGTGGGATTAGGAATATATGATACGTTCTACACTATCCAAATAGATGTACTACACTGTAGGAATTAAACTTATTTGCTTATCAGATTGACTAATTTGGTGTACTTGAGACCGAGCGGAGATAGTCACTAATTAGTAATCTAGGTTATATTTGCCAAACAAGGAAATATAGCATTGTTGCAGTATTCCACCGGTTGAATTAATTGGTTCTACATGTCATCCATAATAAGAATTCTTCCCTAGAATCTGTGTTCTTTTAAATTTTCTTTTAAAACCCTGATTTTGAATTCCTCAAACAATAAATCTTAGGATCATAGCTAGTATATAGGATAGTTTCCCCACACAATTCCCCTGGATTCGATAACCTTAGGGTTTACAAATTTATTTGCCACTGTTTCTATAATTAATCTGTTAGAAATAACAGTGGTCAGTCTAGACCAGGATTTAGCTCTGAAATCTCCCTGCTGCTCCATCCTGGTCGGTATTTCCCATGCATGTACACGATCCGGGTCAAATTTTCACCAAAATTGGGTCAAACTTGACGAAAAATGCTCAATTCCTTCCCTACTCAACACCAACACAACAAAATGCAAAAACAAGACAAAAACAAATGAAAACCATATGATATGTGGGTGAAATGAACGCAAACAAGAACTAAAACATATCAATAAATCGGTCATTTCACACATATATCATCTAGCCCATGAAAAACTATTAGCCCAATAGGATTTAGAATCATATCATAAATACCCTTTCAGCAGCAAATCATATTGATTGAGAGTCCAAGGGCGGTTACATCAAGAGAAGAAGGAGAAATTCTAATTCTCGATTGGTGTAATATCCAGAAGGAATCTTTGCCAAATAGCGGGATACGAGTAAGGGAAACATATGAGATCCGGAGAATCTTTTATTTTTTCCCTTTTAGTCGATTTTATTCTTCATAAACTCAAAGGTTTAGTTTTTGTTCTTGTAGGATTAAACTCATTGCGCAATAAGGATTCAAAGGCTTAATCCTTGTGCGCAAGTTTTGAGATATTTAATTACCCAGGTATTTCTATATCCTTGTATGATGGCATTCAATTTTAATAGAATCCGTTTTTTCATAGATATAAAAATTTATTTTGATATCCAATAATCAACCCTTGACAATTGGTTTATGCAATTCAGTTTGTAAGTAAAAATTCATTCACTAACTTCCTTATCCAAGAATGTGGTGGATTCCAAGAGAAGTTTATGTTTAAAAACTCCGGTTTGTGTTTTGAACACCTAATAATTAGTTAAAAACCAAAAGTATAGAGCTTGCGTCATGATTTGAATATAAGGGAAGAGTACATAATTTTTTAAAATCGCAGAAAAATATCATACTAACAATCGACCGTATGTGCACTCTACTAAAGGAAAATCAACCAATTTCTTTTCTGTTTTGAAATACTTTACAAGTTAAAAGAAAAACTGCATTTAGATATTATCTATAATAAAATTGCTAAAGAAATAATTTAACTATTTTTTATTTGTTATTACTAAAATCATCATTGAGTATATTTTGTCAATATTAAGCCATTTTTTTATAAATAAAAATGCATAAATTTAAAACTCACACACACATCCATATATATTAAGTCTAGTTATTATAGAAAAAGTCTAATGTGATACCATCTTGTAAATCTAATAGTACGAGACATATGCATATTATATATTAGTTGATCCTTACTATTAAATAAAAGTTGTGAATTTATACGAACCCGTTGATTAACATCAAATTCGATCGGTTGTTTAGTTATAAATTGGTTGATAATCACAAAGAATCGGTCAGTTTGATTCACTAATTAGCATAAAAATCAATCGATTATTTTTACAACATTCATCTCCAATTTACTGACAATCGATCAATTTTTTTAAGTATGATGATGAGTATCCATCAATTATTTCCATATAATTGTAAAATTATAATTGTAATAATGATTTATTAATTAAATTATTAAGTTCATCCATTATGAAGTCATAAATAACTTGATCATATTTACTAAAAAAAATTATTGTATTTTAGTGTACATAAATTAACAATATAATATAAATTTTAATTTTATAGAATATATATTTCATGATTAATTATATATATATATATATATCAAAAATATTTTTTAATTATGATTTTGTCAATATTTTCATTCAAAATATATGATTTTATAATCATTATTTAGGGAAGAGTATCCATAAAATAGAACGCAAAATCATACTAAAATAATATTAAGAAAATACAAATTTTATTGTTAATGAAATTTATATAAAGATTTATAAAATAAACACTTATTTTCCTTAACTTATCCTATATAATTTTATTATATATTCTTATGTAATGTTAGAGTATTATGAAAAATATAGTAAGAAGATATAAAATTTGTTATTTTAATGCATTAAAGTTAAAAATGTATTAGAATATAAAGTACAAGAATATTAAAGATGGGAAAAAATTAAAATATTATAATAGTTTCAAGTTAAATAAAATAATAGATTACTTTACAAGGTCAAGTTATAATTTGAAATCAAACAAAAAAGGAGAAAAAAATTAGATGTTACAATATAGCTAAAATAAATTAGAATCTGAAATATTAGGATGTGAGACAACTGTTGCAAAAATATTAATATGTCACCGAAATTGTAAAATAAAATAAAATTTAAAAACTATTAGAATATCACATTACAAAATTGAAATAAAACAATAAATAATACTAATACATCACACTTCAATATATATATAGTTTGAAGAAGAAAATCTTATTCAAATATGTTGTAAAGTAAGTCTGATTTGCTTGATGTGTCGTAATTGTATAGAAACAACATAACATAATTTATTTTAACATTGATTCTCAAGTTAGTTGTTGGTCTCTACTCCGATTTTAAAATAATCAATTAAAGTAACTAGATTTGAAAAATATTATTGCGATATACACTACACCATAATGGATATGTTTCTTTCCGTTGGTCCCCGATCAGAGTGTTTTGTATGCAGCGGAAGTATTAAATTAATCTTGCACATAATTTGCTAAGGTCTCGACTTAGCAAGTATTTATCAAATGTGTTTTAGCTCAAATATTCGTTAATTTAAGTTGCAATTTATACTACAACATTTGGTGTGTTGAGTTTCAAATACGTATGCGTAGAATGTAACGAAATAAAGCAGTAAGGACACAAGGATTTTATAGTGGTTCGAACAATTGTTCTACGTCCACGCTTCAGTCCTCCGACTGAAAATTCACTAGAAGAAGGAGTACAAGGTCAGACCTGATCTCTAACATTGAGCAGCTCCTCCGTTTGGTCAGCACGCACCTCGATCTCCAATCTTAAACCGGTGTCGCTCCGTAGAGTGAGGACAAACCTCCCTTCTCCTTGGATGTCGACTGCTAGGAGTTTTATAGTTCTTCCCGGAACTTATCCTTGTGTTGGCGTTGCCCGTAAAAATCATGTTTGCACGTTAATCGTGACTGCTAGATTCTTTCCAGAGTAGAAAGAATCCCAAAAATAACCTTGGAAGCCGAACTTTGCAGGTCTCGTGCTTTATAGATGAAAGCTTATGAAAAGCTTCAGTCAAGTACTTAGCTCGGATGTGTTCGCATAATGTAGAGAGTGTATTTGATCTCTTTTTGTTATCTTTGAGTGTAGAACTTCGCGAACCATTGAATCAAATAAGGATGACACCTATTTATAGGTGAAGATTCAAAGGGTTGTTTGAATCTTATCCGTTAGACTCAAAGGCAATGCTCGCCTATCAGCGTTCTTCCTTTTTCTGCAGTGGACAGAGACTCTTCAAGTCTCCTCGTCTCTGATTGGCGTAGCATCTATCTGTAGCCGTCTTTCTCAGAACGGATCCTTCGTAGGTCTGAACCCTCTTTTATGTGTGATGATTGTTCCATCCTCTGATTTATCGGGTTTCCTTGTGATTTGTGATCCGTCTGATTCACGATTTTGTATCTTTTCTTGATTGCTGATTGTCATTTGCTGGTCGCTGGTGTGCGTCAGGTATCTCAGCAGTTTGAGCTATGATCTTTTGGATTCTACTGGAATTACTCCTTCATCATTCTTGTAATGTTCCTCCGCATTGCTGGCCCTTTCATCTTTTCGCAATCTTTAGCAATTTGTCAAGTTTGCTGACTCTTTCAGCATCCTTGATTCTTTTTCTTTCTAATTCTATTACAACTCGAGTATGAATTTCTATAAAGGACTTTTACAATTGACTCGATACTGAGTTGCTAGAGCTTTGATGCACCAAAATATATCAAACTAAGATTATGAATCAATTACAAATCCGAAGGGGGCTTTATAATATCTAACAATATTCCTAAAAAATTTCCCCTTTTTGGTGCGATCAAATCCTCTATCTAAAGCTTTAATTCTAACTGATCATGGGAAAGCTGATTACTGAGATTGCAAAGATTTTCCTATCAAGTTTATTCTCAGTATCTCAACTCCCGTAGACTCAGTATTGTTCCTAAACGTTCCCCCTTAAAATATTAAGGGTATTGCTTGATTATTCAAAAGTTCTCATCTAGTAAATGGCTCAATATCTTTCATCAGATCAACACATAGCACATTCACACATAATTTCATCAAGAAATTACAGGAACATTTCACACACATCACATCCACGCAGTTTGTTGATTACACTGAATGTGTAACTTCAGCTAATTCAATTAGATCAGTGTTGGACAATGAGATGTTGTCTTCAACCTGGGTTAGTTTCCATTCAAAATATCATGCTCAGTAGCACATGAAACACATACCCAAATTGAAACAAAAAAAAATTCAAGTTTTCCAGCCAGGAGACTCTTAGAGCTAAGAGAAATATTACTTTTTAGTTGTTGAAGAGTCTGAATTAGCAACATGTCTGGCATTTGAGGGAACCGGCAGTTGGCTTCTTCACATTATTGAGTGCTTCCATCGTCATCTTCATGAAGTTGTCCAAGACAACTTATCTTTCTTGTTATCTGATTCTCTCATTCTCTTCAATTCTTCTCTGTTCTTCTCTCTCCTCCTCCTCGCGTTGTCTCCTTAAGTCTTTTTCCTGTTGTCTTCTAACCTCAAGGCGACAAAATCTGTCTTCTTGCTCCTTTAACCTTTCTGCTTCTTCTGCAAACCTCTTCTCTTCCCCCTCTTTGATCACAGCAAAAATTTCGGTGGAGAAGGTCTCAAAGTTGTCTGGTTGAACAACAAGTATTTCGGCTATTGCTTCATATTTGTGACTTCAATGCACACAATTGGTACCAGATGTTCTCTGATACTTCTTCCTACCATTGTATGGATGAACTGCTGGAGGTCCCTCTGATAAGTACTAGAGCTTGAATCTTGGCATTGCGCTCTGTGTAGCTTGCCATGACTTCTTTATAGCGAGAATCTCTCTCATCAAGAGTCATCTGCAATCTGAACTTGTCATACTCTCTCTGTTCGCGTGACTTCCGGAGCACTTTCTTTGTTGCCTCTTTTTCTGTGATTCCTCCTCACCAGAATATTCAAGCCTTCATTTTGTAGTTATATCGGTAGTTTCGGTCGATGTTTCCTTTATGACATCTAAGATCGATAGAAAAGTATCTACCTCTGGCACTGTGATTTTGAGGGTTGTTCATTGGAATCTGTCGTGCTTCCCCTTCTTTTTGGGTTGCTCGTCATCTCTTGCTCGCTTCCTCCTCCTTTGCTGAGGGCTTCTCTGTGAGCGCCTCCTTTTCACAATGGGTGGCTCAGGGGGTTGATCAGTTTCCTGTGATGGATTGTCGATCAAATTTTCAAGTTCAGTAAACAGGGCATCTTGTTCTGCTTTTTGCCTTTCTTCTTCAACTTCCTCGGCAGTAAGCGGAACTGCAGTAGGCATGACAATATGTCCCTGGTGAGCATGGATCATCAGGGTTGACATTACTCTTTCCTTTCGGAATCAAAGGATCCTTGAAACTCTTTGGTGGTTGTTGTTTTCTGGTTGGCGGTATGTAGTCGGAGTAGATCAAATCTTCACCACGGAAGCGTCTTCCTTTTGGTATGATTCCCTCCAGAAAGTGGCTTATCTTCAATCCAAAGCCTACGTCTTGAGTGAATGTGCAATCCTTCTTCACACTCTTGTTCTTGTATACATGCGCTAGCCATTTGGAGTAGATGAACTTCGCCCAATTTCCACGAATTTGATCCTCAATCGCCATCGTGACAGCAAACTTCTTAGCAATTACTTTAGAAAGAGAACCAACTTCGCCTACTAACATCCGTATAACAACCTGTGCTAAACTCTTCATTGGCTCTTCCAGTGACCTTAGCGGTGCTGCCATCTTCCATGGGTTTTTGAAGGTTTCTGTCTTCCATCGTAGCCATCTTCTTTCCATTTCGGCTTCATCATTGATTTTGTATTTGGCGACATATTCACCATCATTCCGAAGTCCATACTTCTTCTCTAGAACTTCTGGACTTACCACAATCTTGATACCCAAAACACTTGTGGTGAAGGATTTTTCTTCTTTACCAACTACTGTGCGAGCAAACAACTCTGCAACTATGTGCGAACGAAACTTCTTGGGTTCCACAAATAGATACTTCAACAGGTTCTCGCAGTCCAGTTTACCTATGAGAATTTCACACCAGTGTTTCTGGAATAATGGATCGTAGAGTATCTTGTCCTTCTTGACTTGAGCGACTCTCCTTTGCTCGTTGGTGAGTTTACCAGCCTCCTTACAATGACTTATGGCAACTAGACGATAGTAAGAAATTGATTCGTCAATATCCTCTATCTTGTAGATTCATGTGAACGTCGGTTGGAATTATTTAGGCTCTACGGGCATGTTGGGTCGTCCGAATGACTCTGCAGGGGAACTGGTGTGGTTGGAAGATTCCGCCATTAATGCTTCTTTTGAACAGCTTAAAAGGTGTAGCGCAGAAGATATGGAAGTATTATGTGTAGGGTTTGAGTCTACGATGGACAACACGAGTTGCCATTATGAATTTCTTGCCAAGGGTCGTTCTTAGGATACCAGGAATAAATTGTAATTAAATAAACCATGCGAATCCTATGCATGCTCCTACAAAATTAATTGCATAGGATGGATCTAGAGATTACCTGATTTCACCGTTTGATCTACAGGAAAGATCGGAGAATAACAACGATGAAATAGATCTTGATCTGGACTGGATCTTGGACGCCGGCGTGGACGGTTGTTCCTACAGATCGGATCTTCTGATCTGTTCCCTTGCTCCTTGGAAATCTGGTGAGGATTATCTACCAAGTTGGATCCGAGATCTGGAGAAATCGATCAAGTTCTCCCTACAGGATCAGCCGTCGCCCCCTCACTCAAATTATACTGAAAACCCTAGTTTTAAACAACACTTGTTTTTCTACTGACTGTGATCTGATAGAGAGAAGGCCTATATATAGTGTTAGGGTTTTGAGAAACCCTAACCCTAATGGGCTCTGAGCAGTTAATGGGCCAGACCAGGGATCAGATGCAAATAATAAAGTGGGCCCTCTTTATTAATTAATCCTTCCTTGTTCAACCCAGAACATAATTAATTAATAAAACATTGTTTTAACCTTCACCACGGTAACAATGCTGACTCGCCCCTTTATTACCACGTTATTAGGAACGGGTTGCACCAAACTAACATGATCCACATATTTAAGGTTTTAGACATTCATTAATTAATTTGGCATATGACAATTAGCCACAATTAATTAATCTCTTATTTCCTGAGTTACACCACTCACTCCTTTTCACTTATGCATGAATTAAATAATTCAACCTGTAGGGTTTAGCATAATGAACCTTGTGAGCTCCTCAGGGAATGTCACCATCCTGAAACGGATATGCATACCAAAACGTCCAGACTAAGCAGACCACACACAAATTACTAACACCCAAAATACAAGTATTAGAGTACATGTAAGACTCGCAACTCTAGTAAATTAAAGTGTGGTCAATCTGTGTGTGCCCCTTATCCTTCAGTTAGGTTTAAGATCATAGGAAGTATGTTAGGGATCTGGCTCATTCGTATGTCAATGTGAATGGCACATCCCACTGTTGATCCCATCAATACATAACAATGTACCGACACATCAAGTAGCTAGGATAAGCCCACTTATGAACCGATGTGCCGCAGCTTAGACCGACAGCCTATCCACGGACCGTCTCAGCTGTGATACTGTTTATATCTCGCTAGGTCAAACGATTCATATGATCCTCTGTGATCTACTACACACCATATGATCATCCCTATAGGCGAGATAATAGGATATTATAGTTCGTTGTATGTTTGTTCCACCAGACAGCGAGCATTGTTGCGGCAACATATATGAAGACCAGTGTACGAAACACTTAATCATATATGCTTTCAGTATATAATCCCAACATTATGGTATTAAAAATTCCCAAACTTCACTTCCTATATACGATCCCAAGTAACTGACTTTACTGTGAGCGGTTCAATCTCTCCTTCTGATATGGATGAATCGATGGTTGGCAATTGGTGACGGTTTGCCTTACGTCCCACTTCATTGGAAACTTGTGTGTGGCTGACGTGTCGCCTTAGTATTCATCGCCGCCCTGAGCTAGAGTGTCCTCTTCAATTAATGCGAACTTTGTAGCTTCGCCGTCAAAAGATAATCCCGCCTTTCGAGATATTTGAAATGATTATCTCCTCATTGTTTGCTGGTCAACGTGCAAATCTGCATTTGCTGAAGTTAGTATATCCAGCAAGGTGAAAGGCCTATGTTGAGAGCTTGGACTCAGCATTCGATTATCTCAAATACCCCTTTGTATAGGATGTAGTAGATTACATAGTTTGCTGAGAGCTTGGACTAAGCACTCCTTGATTTTATAGTGATTTGCACATTCCTTGGACCTTGTTTGCTGATAGCTTGGACTCAGCATTCAGTTTAAAGGTCCTACATTTAGTAGATGCTTATAGTCTGCTGAGAGCTTGGACTCAGTATTTACTCAAGGTGTATCCTTAGCAGTCTACAGATGTCCGCTGAAAGCTTGTGCTCAGCATTCTTCGGGGTTCTACCGAGAGCTTGGACTCGGTAGACAACACAGACTTTTAATATTTTTTATTTTTAGGAACAAAGAGTCTCTTTACTGAGAGTTTGGACTCAGTAAACTTTTTCCGGTTTTATGTTTGCTATAGCCAAATTGCAATCTTCATCAATCTGCTAAGAGCTTGGACTCAGTATTCACCGGATCTCTGCTAAAAGCATGGATTCAGCAGTTCTTCTAGAACACTTTAGATTTAATGAATCCTTTGAGTTAAAGAGTCTTTTCACTGAGAGCTCAGACTCAGTAGTTGTCGGGAATCTGCTGAGAGCTTGGACTTAGCAATCAGCAGAGAGTAATTTGCTTGAATTAATTCTCCACTTTAGCTTTCAAGCACTCTGCTTCCGACGGGGTTGGGGAAACCTTTAAGAAATTCCTATCATTTAATTTTCCTTTAAACTTTTCAATCTTTTCATGGAAAATCATCTGGTTTTATAGGATTCTAAGTACACAAGGAGTGTATTGATCTAGCATTTTAACTAAGGCGATTATATTGTTTGAGACAACAGAGTATTGTCATAAAATCGAGCATTTTATTGATATCATTGATTTACAAGAGTTACACTTTGCAAAGTATAATACTACAAGTTTACAATGATCAATTTGTCTTCAGACTGTTTCAAATAATGCCTTTGCTAGATCTGCTCCTTCTTGGTCTTTTCCCGAGCTCATTGCTGCAAGTCACCCCACTTACACAGCAATGTCCTTTGAGATATCCACAAGCAATCCATCATCTTCCTGCTCTCTGTGGATTCTTCCTGCGGACAATCTGGCTGGTCCTTGAGGAAACGTCTGGCACCAGCAGATCTTACCATCTGCTCAGATCAGTGCCCTCTATCGGCATACTTCAAATCTTCTAGCTCCGAATGCCATGTTGCTTGAATCAGCAGCACCATTCGCAAGTTTTTCTTTGCTCTTCAGATGCAAAGTAGATGATTCGTGTTGCCATCTACTCCATCTGAGAGTCTTCCCATGATCTCCTCTTCTTCTCCACGGTTTGAGGCTTGATCCTGGAACAAGAGATGGGAAGAAATTGAAAGAGATGGGAAGAAATTGAATGGGCCCCTTGGACACCTTGGTTAACTGGAACCAAGAGGGCTTTCCCGTTCTAGGTGACTAAGGAATATCCATCTTCAGACCCACCTGACAAGTTTATATCTCTCCAACGAGAAAAATGTCATGGCCTGACAGAATGGACGGCCTATCTGTGTTCTATTCTAATATGAGAAATCTCATCGTCCATGGTGAACCAAGAATTGAGAGAATCTTCTTAGATGTGATCTCTGTGAAGATTACGACTCTTCCTCTCAATTTAGAGACTTCCAAGTCACGTTGCTCGAACCTATTTTGAAAGTATTTTGGTGAGATGGTAAAGGAAGATATTTCTTATCTCCTTGACCAGGGTTTAGAAGAATGGCAGTGGAAGGCAGGTGATAGATCTAGGGTTTCGAGGTTTTGGAATATGGTTTTCCTAAGGAAGACAACCTCTCCTTAAATAGATGTAACCCTTCCTAGAGACTTGTTCTCCTAATCACTTCGTCTGCCTAGGGAACCAACGGTTTTGCAATGACTTTCCACGTGGCGACTATTTTCAGATCTGAATCATCTCGAGCCTTGAACGAGATCTTTGGTAATGATAGCGAATATGTATCATCATTTCAACATTGATGATGATTCCAATTGATACGTCAGTTGAGTATCCCGATATTTATTCCCTTATCTGATCAATTTCCCGAAATTGATTTAGCATATATTAATTCAGCAATCTCTTTTCTTCTTCAGAGAGCTAGGACTCAGCAATCTCCTGACTTATTCTGCTGCAATCAATATGCTCCAATATTTAACCTTCTGGAGTGCTGAGAGTTGGGACTCAGTAATCTATCTATACTTTGAAATTTTCCTTCTGAAGAGCGTGAGCTGGGACACACTCTTATTCCGCATAATCTTCAAGAAATCAAATCAATTATGGAATTCCAAAACTTGAGAAATCCAAGAACAGAATGAGAGTTGGGACTCATTCTTATTTAACCTCATCTAATTCCAACAAACTGAGCTTGAGACAAAGCTCCTTAAATCTGTTCTCAGCTAGAGGTTTGGTGAATATGTCTGCTAGCTGATCCTCTGTTATGATATAATCCATGGAGATATCATTTTTCTCAACATGATCTCGAATGAAGTGATGTTGGATTATCAATGTGCTTTGTCCTGGAATGATATACTGGATTCTTCGTGATGCTCATAGCACTATTATTATCGCAATTTATAGGAACACAACCTGTGTTGACTTCATAGTCCTGAATTTGTTGCTTAATCCATAGCACTTGTGTACAGCAGCTGGCGGCAGCCACATATTCTGCTTCCGTTGTGGATGTTGCTATGGAATGTTGCTTCTTGCTGAACCAGCTTATCAACATGTGATCGAGGAATTGGTATGCTCCACTCGTGCTCTTTCGATCAATTCGGCAGCCTCCGAAATCTGAATCTGAATATCCTATGAGTGTGAGATCATCTGCTCTGGGATACCAAATTCCTAACAATTCTGTTCCTTTCATATTTCTGATAGTTCGTCGTGCGCATTCCATGTGGGATTTCTTTGGATTTACTTGATATCTAGCACATACGCCTATAGGATAGGAAATGTCCAGTCTAATGGTTGTTAAGTATAGCAGAGAGCCAATTATTCCTCTATATGCTGTGGGGTCTACGGATTCGCCTTCTTCATCCATTAAAATTTGACAGGCAATGCTCATTGGAATCCGTAGTGTCTTCGTCTTCTCTGGACAGAATTTGCTGATGAGATCCTAGGTATACTTCTTCTGATGAATGAATATCCCATCACTGGATCGCTGAACTTGCAGACCTAGAAAATATGACATTTTTCCCATTATACTCATCTGAAAGTTAGTCTGTATAAGTCGAGCAAACTTCTCACAGAGATTTAGATTTCTTGATCCAAATATGACGCCATCCACATAGATTTGAACTAGAAAAATGTCTTCAGCATCTTTGATCAAGAATAGTGTCCTTTCGATCTTCCCTTTCCTGAATCCATTCTTCAGTAGAAACTGTGATAGCGTCTCATACCAAGCTCTTGGGGCTTGCTTTAAACCGTAGAGAGCTTTCCATACTCTGTACACTTTGTTGCCGCGCTCGAATCCTGGAGGTTGCTCAACGTAGACATCCTCCTTTAATTCACCATTCAGGAATGCACTCTTGATGTCCATCTGAAAGACAGTACAACCATAATGGGCTGCATATGCTAGGAATAACCTGATTGCTTCCAGTCAAGCTACCGGAGCAAAAGTTTCATCGAAATCTATTCCTTGCACTGCGCGTATCCTTTAGCAACTAGTCTGGCTTTGTTGCAAATGATGAGTCCATTTTCGTTTCTCTTATTCTTGAACACCCATTTGGTTCCTATTACTGACTGATGTGTCATTCGATTGACGAGATCCCATACGTGATTCCTTGTGAACTCTGACAATTCTTCTTGCATTGCGTTAATCTAGTCAGCTGATTTAAGTGTGTCTGCTAGTTTCGTTGGCTCTTCTTGTGATATGAAGCAGGCTAGCATGGCACTGTGTCTGGTTTGGATTGGATCTGCAAAATCTCCTTGAATTGCTTCAGTAGGATGATCTCTAAGCAACCATTTTGGTCTTTGTAGCTCTTCTACTGGAATGTCTTGACTGTTGGTTGATCCTATGAGTTCTTCTAAGACTGGTACATCAACTAGAAGTAGATTTTCCAAGCTGTCTGCTACACTTGTTGGAGTGTCTTCTGTTGAATGACTGACTTTTTGGCATATCTTTTGCTGGGTTCTGGTTTACTGGTGTAGTACTTCTGTCTTCAGCAGTCTGCTCCTGGTTGTCTTCAGCAGAGTTGTCTTCAGTAATTCTCTCGCCATACTGGGAACCTTTAGTTGTATCTTCATTCTGCTTGATGGCTTCATCTCCTTGAGTTCCCTTTTGACATGTAAGCTCTTTGAGAGAATTTATGGTGGCCTCAGTATTACCAATTGCATCACCGGCCTTTTTGACTGTCGGCTGATCAGTCAAGGTCTCCAGTAGAGATGATGATTCACTCATTAACCTAGTTGGTTCAGCTTCGGAAGTATTCGAGCCCGAAAGTCCATTGACATCATTGGTTTCATGAGTCTCATCTCTTTGACTTCTCATGGTCCTGCGCACTAGAGTAGTTTCATAAAAAATAACATTGCATGTTATTTCCACAAGTTTAGTTGTCTTGTTAAGTACTCTATATCCTTTGTGAGATGGATGTCCATATCCTAGGAACACTCCTTCGTCAGCTTTGGGAGAAAAAGTACTTAACTTCGACTTCCCATTGTTATGGATATAACTTGGTGAACCAAAAACACGAAGATGAGCTAAGGAAGGATTACGACCATGATATATTTAGTAGGGAGTCTTGTTGAAGTGAAGATTTATTCCGCTTCTGTTCTGCGTGTAGCAAGCATTCATAGCAGCTTCTCCGCAATACCTTTGACTCAGATCTATATCCGCTAGCATTGTTCGTACAGCTTCTTTGAGAGTCATGTTTCTTCTTTCTGCCAAGCCATTCTACTGAGGTTCTTGCAGCGGACCTATCATGTCCTATCCCAGCATCGGCGCAGAAGTCCATCAATGCTCCATTATAGAATTTTGTACCGTTGACAGATCTTATCCACTTCACTATGAGCTCTTTGTTATTTTGAACTCTGAGTATTAGCTCTGGAAGAATAATCTTTACCTCGTCCTTGCTTTTGAGTAACCTCATCCATGTGTACCTAGAATAATCATCAATAACAACCAAATTATATTGTTTGTTACCTACAATGGGTGGAGTCACAAGGCCGAATAAATTCATGTGCAGCAGCTCAAGGATTCTGTTTGAGGTGGCCTTTTCCGGATTGGATTTGAAGAACATTTTGGCTTGTTTTCCTTGTTGACAGGCTTTGCATATTCCTTCCTTCTTGAAGGTTTCTTGAGGTAAATGTGCAACAATGTTATTCTTGGCTATATAATTGATAGTCTTAAAGTTTAGATGCGTTAGCCTTTTGTGCCATAGCCAGTTTGTCTCTTCCTTGCTGAATGTTATAAAGCATGATGCTTGTTGACCACTTTCCCAATCAGCAATGTAGAGTCCTCCTTTCTTGACTCCTCCAAGCTTTACTTTACCGGTGGTCCTATAAGCAACTTCACATCCTGTGTCAAAGAAAGAAACAACATATCCATTTTCACTTAGCTGACTGATGCTCAGTAGATTGTTCTTGAGGCTATCAACGAGGGTAACGTTTATTATTCACATTCCATTTTGCTCGATGCACCCTCTTCTCATTACTCTAGCCTTAGAGTTGTCACCAAATGAGACTGAAGCTCCTCTGAACTTGTGAAGCTCTGTGAAGATCTCTTCATCTCCTGTCATGTGACCTGAGCATCCACTATCTAGGATCCATTCTTTGAGTTTTCTTGAAGTTCTTCTTCCTGGACCCTGTTCCTGCAAAATAGAGAAGTTATATATTCGGTACCCGATCACTTACGGGTCCTGCAGGATTAGTTCTCTCGATTATTCTTTTGGGAATCTAGACTTTCGTGATTTTGACATTTCACTTGTCATCACATTTCACTACCTTTCCGTTCCTATTGGCATAATAACTAAGGTCTGCATAGGAATGTGTAGTGGTGTGGAGCCATCACTGTCTTTTGAAAATGGTTTGTTTTAGTCTATGGCCTCAAGTAGATGTTCCTTCTACATGGTGTGTTGGCTGGCTTCCTTACAATCTCAATAGATTGCTTAGCCTTGCTAGGATTTGTATGAACCTTCCTAGCAGATGGAACAGTCTGCTGGGTTACATACTCAGACTTTGCTGGTCTTTTCTCAGCAAACCTATAATTAAGTCTTTGCTCAGCAATCAGCTGAGGGATGTTAGTTTGCCAGCATTTCTGCTGAGCAATTGACATAGAGTTTTCCCTCTTGTCTTTTCTAACAGTTTGCTGAATCTTTCCGATTGCTGGGACTAAAACAATTTTCTTTGTCTTACTTGCTGGGACACTTAGAATGTCATTCAAATCTCTTGTGCTTTTTGAAAATTTACATTGACACACATTTTGCACAAAGTTATTGCTTTTCAAAACCTCATTCTCCTGTTTAAAAATGCTAAATTTCTCATCCAAGGACAAGAATTTTGTTTTCAATTTTGAAACTTCCTCGTCTACTGACCTAGATTTCTCAATCTCATTGGTCAAAATAGAAAGTTGAGATTTCAGAGAGGAATTTCTTTTACCAAAATATCCTTTAATGCATGAACTTTTGAAAACTCTTTCAGCAAATATTCTACAGTTATCTCATCTGATTCTGAGCAATATGAATCAGCAGTATCATGCATGTTATCAGAAGTAGAAGTAATGGACATAGTAGAGCATGTTACCTGGTTTCCTGCGGCAGCTAGAGCTGATTCTTCTGTCTGCTCTTCATTAATATATGCCATGAATACCATGAGAACATCCTCTTCATCTTCTGATGATTAATTTTCATCGTCATAATCTGGGATGTCTGGTATTTCCGTCCTTGTCAACAATGCTTTGGTGACAGCTTTTGATGCTCGCCTGTCGAACAGTTTTCTCAGTCTTTCCCTTTCTTCTGGATCTACTTGTGGACATTCAAACTTCAGATGATCCTGGGAATTACATTCATAGCATGTTCTTGGCGCTTTCTTGACATTTCTGCTATCAGCTGGTTGACTTTGCTGGAAATCCTCCTTCTTCCCTTTGGCTTTCAGCAACAGCTTCTGCAACCTTTTCATCTGTTCTTCCAATTCGCTGACTGAGCATTCTGCTTCTTTGAATTTGGATTTGCTGGTGGAAGGAATCTCCTTTGTTGAACTTGACTGAGCTGGTCGATCTGAGTGGAATGGCTTCTTTGTTTTCCACTTATATCTGTCTTTTTTCACAAAGAATGCAACATCCTCGACTGGTTCCTCAGTGATTACTCTAGCACGAACAGCTTCGTGTTCGTTGATCTGTGTGATATCCCATTCATGGGCCTTCAGTTGATCAAAAACTTCTTTGGTGCTGATTGCTGATAGATCTTTCTCCTTTAGATTGGTTAATTTGACAAACCAACCCTCCTTTGGTAGTCTTGAGAGAATCTCTGAATTCATGTCGGGGAGCTCGTACGTTCTTCCCAATTTCTTTAACTCAGCTACAATGTTGTTGAATTTTTCCTCCATGTCCTTGATGGTTTCACCTGGAATCAATCGAAAACATTCATACCTGTCTACCCATTGGTGTAGCTTGTTTCTCTTCATCTGATTTGTTTCTTTACTTAAAGTACTAAGAAAATCCCACATCTCTTTGGCATTTTCGTACTCCAACGCTTCTGCCAGTAATGTAGGTGACAATGCACCTAATATTAAATCTAGGGCTAAGTAATTTAGTTGATCATGCACTCATTCTTCTTGAGTCGATTCTTCAAATGGCTTGTCTACCATTTGATCTGGTCCTGCTACGTCTTCTCCAACCCTTGTCTTTACCTTTTGGATTTTAATTGGTCCTTTCTCGATCACTTTTCTCATCTCAGGATGCACGTTCATCAAAGTGATCAACGACCTCTTTTTCCAGGTAGAGTAGAATTCTGGAGAGAATTTTGCAAGCTTCGCGTTGTGCGCCATTGCTTCAAACCTGAGCTTAACACAGAAACACATATATGCAAAGAAAATCTGGATCTGGTCCTAAGCGACTGAGAAGCAGCTAGTCTGTAAAAACTAACCGCTTTGATACCACTTGTTGGTCCCCGATCAGAGTGTTTTGTATGCAGCGGAAATATTGAATTAATCTTGCACGCAACTTGCTAAGTTCTCAACTGATCAAGTGTTTATCAAAAGTGTTTTAGCTCAAATATTCGTTAATTTAAGTTGCAGTTTATACTGCAACACTTGGTGTGTTGAGTTTCAAATATGTATGCGAAGAATGTAACAAAATAAAGCAGTAAGGACACAAGGATTTTATAGTGGTTCGAACAACTATTCTACGTCCACTCTTCAGTCCTCCGACTAAAGATTCACTAGAAGAATGAGTACAAGGTCAAGTCTGATCTCTAACGTTGAGCAGCTCCTCTGTCTGTCTGGTCAGCGCGCACCTTCAAGGAACTCGATCTCCAATCTTCAACTGGTGTCGCTCCATAGAGTGAGGAAAAACCTCCCATTTCCGTCGACGTCGACTGCTGGGAGTTTTATAGTTCCTCCTGGAACCTATCCTTGTGTTGGCGTTTCCCATAACAATCACGTTTGCACGGCAATTGTGACTGCTAGTTTCTTTCCCGAGTAGAAAAAATCCCAAAATAACCTTGGAAGCTTAACTTCGTAGGTCTCGAGCTTTATAGATGAAAGCTTATGAAAAGCTTTAGTCGAGAACTTAGCTCAGATGTGTTCGCGTAATGTAGAAAGTGTATTTGATCTCTTTTTGTTATCTCTGAGTGTAGAACTTTGCGAACCTTTGAATCAAATAAGAATGACACCTATTTATAGGTGAAGATTCAAACGACTGTTTGAATCTTATCCGTTAGACTCAAAGGCAATGCTCGCCTATCTGCGTTGTTCCTTTTTCTGCAGGGACAGAGACTCTTCAAGTCTCCTCGTCTCTGATTGGCGTAGCATCTATCTGTAGCCGTCTTTGTCAGAACGGATCCTTTGTAGGTCTGAACCCTCCTTTGTGTATGATGATTGTTCCATCATCTGATTCGTCGGGTTTCCTTGTGATTTGTGATCCGTCTAATTCACGACTTTGTATCTTTTCTTGATTGTTGATTGTCATTTGCTGGCTGATGGTGTGCGTCGGGTATCGCAGCAGTTTGAGCTAAGATCTTTTGGATTCTGCTGGAATTACTCCTTCAGCATTCTTGTAAAGTTCCTCTGCATTGCTGGCGCTTTCTTCTTTTCGCAATCTTCAGCAATTTGTCAAGTCTGTTGACTCCTTCAGCATCCTTGATTCTTTTTCTTTCTAATTCTATTACAACTCTAGTATGAATTTCTATAAAGGACTTTTACAATTAACTCGATAATGAGTTGCTAGAGCTTTGATGCACCAAAACATACTAAACTAGGATTATGAATCAATAACAATCCGAAAGAGTTTTTATAATATCTAACAATATTCCTAATACTTTCCATTGCATTGAATATTTAAAAAGTTTGTGTGAGTTTGAGAATATTTATTTTAAAATGAAACAGA
This sequence comes from Plectranthus barbatus, assembly GCA_026898455.1. Classification (NCBI taxonomy): domain Eukaryota; kingdom Viridiplantae; phylum Streptophyta; class Magnoliopsida; order Lamiales; family Lamiaceae; genus Plectranthus; species Plectranthus barbatus. Next base: position 658,945 of record JAPKLW010000263.1, on the reverse strand, counting down.
TTTTGAAAGTGTGCAATGAATAAAGAGATAAGGTGTATCAAATAAATAAATTGACAGTCACGTAAAATAAAGTTTAGAGAATTAAAAAAAATTAAGTCGAGAGTATAAGAATAGAAACATAATGTTTATGTTATAATAGTCAAAGAGGAAATATGGCTCCGCTACTGAGAAACACACATGATGAATTTATTTTGACCTTAACTCACAAACACAAAACTGTATGATGCAGGTACGAAGCTGTATGTAGTATGTAATACTCCCTCCGTCCCAGCAGAATAGGCCCTCTTACCAAATCGGGCATTCCAACTAAATTGGCCTCTTTCCAAAAATGACAACTTTTTCACACTCAACAATAAAATATTAATTCTACTTACACTCACAGTCTTAATTCCCGTGCCAAAAAGAAGAGGGTCTATTTAATTGGGACGTAGGGAATATTGATTACCAAACAATACTGTATAAAGATCAATATCGTTGAGAATTGTCCGAATACCAAATTCCTTTTTATGGAGTATAAGAGTAATCACCATAATGTGATATTATGATTTGATTGAAGTCGTTAAAGGATTACTAGTGAGATTGGGTGTTCAATTTTTAACATATGTGAGATAGTAAATCAAATTGCATGTCAAGTAGTTTGAGATCGAAGTTCAATATCTAATAAAACATGCACCAATGTATGTAGTTAAATTTGATGATGTAGCAAACAATCTCTATAATACACCAATTACGAAAGTTTTTTTTAAGAGATGGACAAAAAGATAAGTAATTGGCTGAAAATCGAAAGTCTTCCAATAATAACACATTGAAAGTTTTTCGCACAACAAAAAATAATAAAAATTGTTTAGCGTACAAAATTATAAAATTATGAAGTGAAACCCAACATATCGAGAAAATAATATATAGTGTCGATCTAGGGCGCAAGTGATTAAGTGATTATATATAATTAATTGTTCATATTTTTGAGTCGCAAACAATCACTCCCTTTTAAATAGTATACCCCAACAATAAATAAAATATTGTTTAAACATTATTCAAATTTGTTGGGAATTATCCCTAAAATCTCTCTTAGGACTTACTTGTAAAAGGTTTTGTTGGATCAAACCTTATTTAGATGGTCGATCATTTGCTGAAATCTAGAGAGTCTAACACAACTTGTAAAGTCCTGTATAAGATTGTACATCGAGTTGTAATAGACTAGGGTGCTGAGAAGAATTCCTAGCAGACGCAAGGAGATGACATCAGCATTCAACTTACAAATTGCTAGAGAAGCAAGCCAACAAAGGATCACTAGCAAATGGCTGAAAGGACGCTAGACAGAACGCTAAGGTGTTAGCATTCGGATCACTCAGCAATGAATAAAGAATCGCAAAAAATGGAAGTCAAATGATCAAAAGGAATATACTCTCAGCAGATTCCAGCAAAGCAAAGAATCAAATCTGAAGCTGGACTGGGACTCTGACAAAAAGCTCACACAAAAGGTTAAGACTTTCCCGAAGTGGCAATAAAGGTACAAGTCAAAAACAAAAGTGAATGTCACAGACCAAACACTCTCGGATCTTGGAGCCGTTGTGTCTAACGGATATGGAGATTCAAAGTTTGAATCTCCACCTATAAAAGACAGGTCCTAAAATGGAGAAAAAGTTGCTTCAATCAATATAGACATTCGCAAATTACACAAGCGTGAGAATCTCCTAACAAAGCGAACTAGTGAACAAGTAGTCAGTTGAGAGCTGAGTGAAAGCACATTTAAAAGCTCCCAACAACCAGAAGTGTTGCTCATTGATTTACTAGCACTTCATTGAAGATATTCTCAATTGCATTCAAGAATATTTCAATCATTGAGATTCCTTTCTTTTGGAAAAGAATCTGACAGTCGAACACCTGAAAAGGTCAAGACTAGAACGGGCGTCTAGCCACACTCAAGGAATATCTGGAAGTGTCTACAAATCTTCCATATCAGGCAAGGCAGGAGTTTCGAAGGTGTGCCCTTGACCCCCAGCCAAACCTTACCGGAGAAGTGCAGACTCACGGAGGATAGCTGTCAAGTAGCCAGGCCGAAAGCTCACTGCCTACTTAACTGGAAAGGTGATTCCTTGTAATCTGTATACTTTTCTAGTGAAATTCTTAGCGATTCGGCTAAGGAGTGGACGTAGATCTATTTGATCGAACCACTATAAATCTTGTGTCTATTTACTGTTTTATTAAGTTACTGCTTAAGATCGATTTGAAACCTAGCAACGGAGTTGCTAGAGTATATTTGAAAGCATACTTAAGTAACCACTTGAGCTAAGAAACATTTGTTAACAACAATAAGTGCAAGAGTTTTAAATCTATTCCGCTACATTTCGTGTTAAGTTATCAACACGACGACTCTGATATTTAATGACCAACAAAATTAGAAAACAAACGTTCAAGTTTATAATATAAAATTTACAAGTTAATCAAAGTAAATATAAGTCAATATAATATGATATATATATATATATATTATATACAAATTTTATGTGTTATCATATAATTTTGTACTTTACGAATTATAGATATTCATATTATTTGTCTAAAAATAAAATATTAAATTTAATATTATAATATAAATAATTAAAATTCTCATGCATTGCGTAATGCTATACTAGTTATTATATAATTAAGGTGTGTTTTCTACGTTTCCGAGGTCATCAAATCTTATTAAATATATTGACTGCATTAACCTTAATTTAAACAATATATTTCTCAAATATTAAAACTCAATTTATATATCTTGTATGAGTATGACGTTACCATATTATACATTAATGCATGTAATTCATTGCAGTTAAAGGAGACGGTTCCATCATTTGGTGCTTGAATACAACTAGGGTGGGAATAGGCCGGGGTTATCCTAGCCTACCAGAAATTAGGCTACGCCAAATCAATTTCGTAAATAGGTTGGCTTAGGTTATTTAAAAAGCATATTTAGTTAAGCAGGTCCGAGCTCAGTCTCGAAAATAAGCTTACTAAGCGTAACAGGCCGGCTAAATAATCATATATTATATAATTAGTTAAATATATTTATTATCTACAATTAAAAATATATTTATGATTTATGAATAAAAAATAAGTTAAATAAATTATTTATTACTAAATAATGTATTTATCTAAATTATTAAATGTAGTTGCTATTGAAATAACATAAGATATTTATAACTTAAAATTATAATGTACATTATAAATTTTAAGTAGGCTTTATACAGGCTAAAAATCAGGCCTATTTCATTAAAAAGGTCAGGCTTAGGCTTAGAAAAAGGCCTACTATAAATAACAGATCAGACTCAGGCCTCTTCAAGTTATAGCAGGCCCAGGCCTTCGAGACCAAAATTCACCTAGCCCGACCTATTCCCACCCCTGAATACAGCCCTCGAAGGAAACGTCACCAAAATTGTTTTTTTCTTTTGTGACATCACATATATATATATATATATATATATATATATATATATATATATATATAGAGAGAGAGAGAGAAAGAGATCCACTCAAGTGCTAAAATTAAAGTTTGTACTAAATAGGAATGAATCTCAGCCATTGGATTGATAGCATCAATGGTTGAGATTAAAGCATAAAGATTAAAAAATTAAGCATAATTTCCATTCGTGCTTAATTGCTTTATAAATCGTGCTTAATTCGATTAAGCATGATTTATAAAGCAAAAAAGCATAAATCTGGGAAAATATTTTAATCTCAACTGTTGTTTTTTTTAGATGAGTGGTGTAGATTTATTCCTATTTAGCACAAACTGATCCACTTCGACGTATATATATATATATATATATATATATATATATATATATATATATAGGGGCGCGTTAAAGTGACAAGTACTCCCTTAGATGGGAGATGAGAATGAATTTGGGCCATTAAAAACATGATTTGGACGGTTAAGATCAATTTGGGGGCGGATTTTAAAAGCTGCATTCGGTAGAATAAAAAACTTGCAAATTAAGGGTAATATTGGCAAAAAAAAATCACAACTACCCTGAATAACGTTGAGCCCTTCTTCAAGCAGCAGTTTCAGGATTCTCAATAGGTGGACCGGCCGCAGCTGATGCCACCTCTCCACCATCACCACAATCCACTTCTTCCCCCACAATCGGCAAAAATCAGAAAAATAGAATCAAGGAAATTGATACAACAAACGACAAGTAAAATCTTTTTCTCCTTCCAGAAATTTCACTTCATTGAAAAGAAAAAACACAAAACGCGATTTAGAGGTAAGAGATTGAAGAAGATCGGGGCAGCAAGAGCGAAAATATGTATGCATGTGTATAATAATGAAAAAGTTCAGAGAAACATTTTTGTTGTGATTATTATACTGCAACTGGGTATATAATGCATATTTACAGGCTTATATAATGCATATTTACAGGCTTAGATAATGTATATTTTCATGTTTATATATTTTCAGATATAAGTTGCATTATTAAGCTTGTAAATATGCATTATCTACATATGCATAGTTGCCGTATCTTATTTTTACTACAATTTTCTTTTTCGAAACATATGCAATAGTGATTTCGTTTGAAAGATAATTAAATTATCTTTAATTTGATATACAGTAAGTTAAAAAATAATTTAAATTGAATGAGATATGATTAATTCAAGTTTTATTAGGAAATTAGAGGAGAGATAATATGGTGAATAGAGAAATACGTGAGTTTTAAATTAAAAGAGAATATGAGATTTTTTTGTGGTCCCCCATGTTTAATTTACCTAAATACCCTTATTACAATAAATTAATTCATAAATTAAGTAACAAAATAAATAGAAATATTAAATCTGGACCACTTATTTTATCAAATCAAAGGTCATGATTTATTCTCTTCTCCCATCTAAGAAGGACTTGTGATATGATTACACCTCTATATATATATATATATATATAGTGCCTAACGTTAAAGAAATCAAGAAAATATCCCTTTATAATAACTTTCATTTTCATATAGTTTAGATTAAAATATGTATATAGTCTAAATTGATCTACAAAGCTTCACCTAATATCAACTACCCACGGATTTTGAGGAAAAAAGTCAAGAAACCCTGATGTGCAAGCTATATAAAAACCGTTTGGAGCACATGCTGAAATGGCAAAGGTCAAATTTGGTAAACTATGGCCCATGCCTTGTACAAAGTAAAATTACTAGTGGAAAAAAAACTAAATTTAATATTGTAATCTTCTAAACGATTAAAAAAACAATAATACTTATATTAAGATTTTGTAAAATATGAGAATGCAAACAACTATTTCATGCGTCCATCCTTCAATAATCTTGACAGAAACATATTATACATTTTATAACTATTTAAATTAATTTAATATTTCAATTTTGGAAATTAATTTAATTGAACGCTTTATCTTTTAAGATTATTATATATAGTTAAAGTTCTTGCTATACACAAATTTAAAGATTTTAATAATATTCCTTAAAAAATATTCGAATAAATTTTTGTTCTTGATACTTTTTATTATATTTATATTATTTATTTTAATTTTACCATTTAGATTTGTTTGATCATAACAAACATATAATTCACATACTATCGGACAGGTAATTTCCTCTACTATTTATATGTTTACCTTAATTAGAATTTCACACGTGCATTGCACGAAATTATTATATTTAAGCATTGTAAAGAAAAATAAATATATTTATATAAAAAAGTAAATATATATATATAGAGTAGTGATCATATGAGAATAGTTTTTAGTATGAGAAATAAGAATAAATCTTAGCCTTTGATTTTGTGATTTCAACGCTCATGATCTATTTTACTCCGTGTGCAGTTTTCCTCGATTATCCTGCAGTTTTGCAAAATTAAGGTTATTTTTGTAATTTTAGCTGTTTTTAAAATCTGAAATAGTATCTCATTAGATTTTTTATTCCTTTCTTCGCGCGATTTGATTTCTTCTTCCTTCTTTGTTCGAATTTATTTATATTTCTTTTGTCGATCAGATTTTTTTTCTTTGTTTCTGGATTTCGCATTCGTATTGGGTCTCGATGTTGTTAATTATGCATGAATATAGTTTAAAAAAATTTGTTTTATTCAGATCGACGTTCATTTTTTCTATTATATTGTGCATCTTTAGTGTTAACTTTGTGCATTTTTGTATCTTACATGTTCATTTATTCCTTCTTTGTTCGAATTGATTTATATTTCTTTTGTCGATCAGATTTTTTTCTTTGTTTCTGGATTTCGCATTCGTGTTCAGTCCCGACGTTGTTAATTATGCATGAATATAGTTTAAAAAAATTTGTTTTACTCAGATCGACGTTCATTTTTTCTATTATATTGTGCATCTTTAGTGTTAACTTTGTGCATTTTTGTATCTTACATATTCATTTATTCCAAAGTGTGTTAATAAGATGAAGCATTTTAAGGGCATAGTTTTAAGAACTGTTGATGTTGGTATTGAGTTTTATAGAGACTACGCTCGTGTTGTTGCTTTGAAGAAGAAGATGTTTAATTTTTTTTTAATTCGTATTTATGTAAATATGAAGTAAATCGGGCTAAAATGAAGTAAATTGGGCTAAAAATGAAGTAAATCGGGCTTAAAATGCAGGTTGCTGTTTGTGTTTGAGTATTTTTACAGTTTTAGCCTTTAAAGACTAAAATTGCACGATATTGGGGCAAAAATGCCGCGTTTTTCAATATGCTGAGATTGAATCATGTTCGTCGATTTGATGAGATGGACGCGCGAGATTTATTCTTATTTCTCATAGTTTCTCCTATTCTCACCTGATCACTACCCTATATATATATATATATATATATATATATATATATATATGAAGATATGAAGGGTTTTATTTTTTAAAAATAAAACTGTTTAAAATTTTTTGAAATAATTTTATTATTGTGCATGTTTAAAATCTTATGAAATAATTTTATTTTAATTAAAATAAAATCGTTTTTTTTTCTAAAATTGGACTGCACTATGAGAATGGGTAGTTTTTTTTGCAAGTTCAAAAAATTTTCTTAAATGATTTTGAGGTAAATGTAAGAAATTTATTTAATATCTATACAAGCAACAATTAAAACACAATCAAGCAACAAAATAATCAAACAACAACTAAAACACAATCAAGCAACATTGCAATCAAGCAACGACCCGAATATAATCAAGCAACCTCATGAACACAATCAAACATCTTTCTCACTTTCTCACATTAAGACTTTTCTCACTGGATCCGCTCCTTATATATATATATATATATATATATATATATATAGAGAGAGAGAGAGAGAGATGGGATCAAATAAGAAGAAATCTCCCTGTAAGAAAAAAGAATGAATTATGTCCATTAAATCTAAATAAATTAATGGTTGATATGCAATCAAGCAACAACTAAAATACGATCAAGCAACATATTAATGTTGCTTGATTATTTTGTTGCTTGATTGTGTTACAATTGTTGCTTGATTGCATATCAACCTTTGATCTTTTCAAATCTAATGGACATGATTCATTCTTTTTTCTCACAGGGAATTTTTCTTACCTGATCCGCTCGCTCTCTCTCTCTCTCTCTCTCTCTCTCTCTATATATATATATATATATATATATATATATATATATGGTTCACATATAAATGATATTATTTATAAAATTTATATAATTTATCATATCTATCAATGGTTCACATATAAATGATATAAATTTTCAACCTAATGTAACCACGCTTTATATTTTTAATATAAATTAATAAATCATAATCTAAATAAAATAAAAAATCAAATTGGTGTACCCATGCTTAATACTTTTAATATATAGATAATACTAATTTTAAGTAACATAAAAAGTCAAACTAATATGCACACATTTTATATATTTTAGCATAAAGTAAAAATACTAAATAAAACAAAATAGAAAAAATCAAACTGATGTACCACATTTTAAAAGTTAACTTATGTCTATTTTTTTTACTAATTTAAATTAAAATTATAAAATAACATGTGATATTTGGCTGTAATCTTATATATAAATTTATGTGATTATATATATAATTATATTAATGAGTTGCTTATTATTCATTATACTACATATTATACATGATTCAATATAAAAAATAATTAAGTTGTACCGAATTTACAAAAAATAATATATATGTTATAAAAGATTATATAAATTATAAATATAAATAAAAAATTTATTAATGTTATATTAATCTATTTTATTAATTTATAAAAATTATTATTACTATCTTACGATTTTTGAAATATATGAATTTAAAATAATTTTATTTGTAATCATCATTTAAGTTTGCATGTTATTGTATAAATTTAATTATAGTTTGATTACTGAGTTTATATAAATATTTGAAATACTGGTATAAAAAAATATTTTGTTTAAAATTAATGGAGATAATTGTCTTTTATTATGGATTATAGAATTTGAATATAAGACCGACTATATTTATTGTACAAAATTGATTATTATGATTAGTATTAATTAATAATTAATTAATCATAATGTATTTAAATAAAATAAAATAATAATTTTATTTGATGTAATAATTATTCCCATCTTTTTATTTTACATGGAAGCAGCAAAGAGAGTTGTAACATACCTCAAGAGTACAGAGTCTCTAGGTATCTGGTATCCCAAAACTGATGGACTCATGTTGAATGGGTTCTCTGATTCTGATTTTGAGGCTGCAGAATCGACAAGAAGAGCACAAGTGGAACCTATCAGTTTTTAGGACATAAACTGATTAGTTGGTTCAGCAAGAAACATCATTCGGTGGCTACTTCAACCACAGAGGCAAAATACGTTGCAGCAGCCAGTTGTTATGCTCAAGTGCTGTGGATAAAGCAGCAACTTATGGACAATGGAATAGATACAGGGTGCATTCCTATCTACTGTGATAGCAACAATGCATTTTCTATTTCGAAGAATCCAGTTCTACACTCTAGGACGAAGCACATTGATATTCGTCACCATTTCATCCGAGACCACGTGGAGAAAGAAGATTTCTCGGTGGAATACATTAGGACTGAAGACCAGTTAGCGAATATATTCACCAAACCGCTGCCTAAGACTCGTTTCAAGGAGCTATGCATCAAACTAGGTCTTCTAGAGTTTGATGAAGTCTCAAGAGAATGAGACGATAAGTGATCAATGAAACAACTGTTGATTGTATTTGATTATTATATTAATTGAGTCAATTTCAGTTTGTTTGATGATTGCAGTTTACTGAAGACAAAGAAGATTTGAGAATTCTCTAGTCAAAACTTGCGAACAAAGATCAATACAAGAAGAGATTTTATTCAGATAATCAAAATAGATTCAGCTGGAGAAAAGGAACGAAGCATCTACAGTACAATCCTAGCACTTCAGTTACTGCACACTTATGGATGAGGTTGACATCTTGTAGGAAAGAAGTCAACATTACAGATTGTAGATTTGCCTTGGATAAGACCGGGTATCTCCTGTTCTAGAAGCTCGCTCAGCTGCATTCCATATGGGACAGGGACATCAGGAAGATACTCAAGGGTGAACTTCACTCGATCAAACACAAAAGCTGCCCAATCCACCTCCTCCTCATCCACAAAGGCCATCATAACTTTCCATACTGGTGGTGAAAAATCCGTGTAGTCCAACGGATTACCAACAACCAGATGGTTGACAACATCGTACGTCTGACGATAACGGGGAGTCATCAATCTGGATGAAACTGTTGGATGGAAACTGGCTTCTCCCTCTCTCCAACTTGCCATGAGGACCATTCAGGGAAATCTCATCACTTCAATAAAGCATGACCGATGATTCACCTCGTGGAAGTTCAAAACTAGTGGAAAAGGTCTCCACAGACCAGCAAATCTGACGGCCACACAAGGTGCCACATATCTCATCATCATCTGAAATATGACAGGTTTCAATGAAGATTTACAGAGCATCCTTCTGGAAGGTGAAAGGTCTCTTAGATACAAAGGTACCCAGAGAATTACCTCTCAGGCCTCTCAGTATAGGATCTGAGATCCAAGGATTTCCCCAGTTACGACTTATCAAGCCACCTTCGTTGAAGATTCTATTCCACTCGATAACAATCTCGTCTGAAGAAGACATGATGCTGTGAAGGAAGAAATATCTTACTTATCGAAGATATGAATATATTGGCCTGGGTGAAGACTCAATACTTAAGGAAGGAAATATTTATGGAAGAAAAATCGTGTACAAATTCGAAAAAATATTCGTCAAAATACGCAATAGATGTGACATTCCAAATAAGGGCACAACACTCCAGGAATCAGGTTCTGAATCTGAAAAGTCGATGCAAGATCTGACCATCGACACGAGCCAATCCAGATGAAACAAATGTCAAATGGATCAGAAGAGTCCAGTTTTCTATCTACAAACACATTCCAAGGAGTACGAGGTTCAACTAAAGACAGATACGCATGAAGAATGGAAAATACAGCAAATTATATGTGAACCATTCATTAAAAATCGAAATGTGTACATAGTTCACAATAAAGAGTTACACAACAGTAGACTACATCAGTTTTCTTTTGGAGGGGGTCAATCAGCCTATCAGCATACATTAGGAGCCAGCAATGCTAGAAGAAAAACTGCAGGAGGAAGCTCAGCGAAGTTGCACAAGGTAGTAGTAAGTTGACCTCAGTCGCGAACCTGACATACTATCAGCTAGGAAAGGGAGTTGCTGCTCCAAGAGCCAGCTCAGCTGCATGCCATAATGAATGGGCTCATTCAGAAAATCCTGCATAGCACTCTTTAAATGATCAAAGATGAAAGACGCCCAGTCGACCTCTGTTTGATCCTCGAAAGCCATCATTGCTCTCCAAACAGGTGGAGAGAAGTTTGTCTGCAACAGAGGATTACAGAGCACCAAATGATTAATGATGTCAAAAGACACTTACTGTCGAGGCTGAAGAGATGCACATGGAGCTGCTGGATCAAATGAGCTATCGTTACCTCTCCACTCCCACCATGACGACCATTCAGGAGCTATTTCATCTATTTGATAATGCAAAACAGGTGTCCCATGGTGTGGCAACTGGAACTTACTTGATAAGAGTTTGCAGACAAGGTGAACTCCACTCCATTGAGGCTAAAGGTGATCTCATCCCCAGAGATGGTAGAACCATAAATTATCACCATAAGCAGATCCTGCTGAAAAGTGACCAGCTGAACTGTGAGAAAGGTATCCAGGCCATTAATCACCAAAAAGTTAGTAGTGCGGTAGTACACATCCTCTGGTATACTCCAATACTGAGCATACAACCTTCGATGGTCGAGGATTTTGTTTCGATTGATGGTGATTCTAGCCATCTCCTTTGCAATATTCACTGGTTCAGCCATTTCAAAGAAAGGTTAAGGTTCAAAAAAAGAAGGAGAAGAGTTGTTGATTCTGTATTCGTTAGTCTATCAAAGGAGCATTTATAAAGAAGACGTCATTCCATTAAAAGCACTGCCACGTCCTCACAAAGGAAGGAAATGACTCATCAGGGATATGGCAAAAGGAAAGAGTGGCAATTTAATACTCAAATCCCTCTTTCATGTCAATCGCCACTTCCAAATAGAAAATAGGTCAGATGCCTATGGTCTCAGGGTTTTTAATGATCGCTTCAGATGCCTAGATGTCATCATAATGTTGTATCAAAATACTCAAGACTGATTGAACGCTGCGAGAAGAAAACTGTCAAGATCACCCTGCCACATGAAGAGACTCTCCTTCAATGTTGAGGTGTAGCAGCTCAGTTTTCGTATACAAGATAAGAGTCGAATCATCTCATATCCTCTTGGGAAAGCTTAAAGAGAGAGAAACTGTCAAATTAATGTGCATCTTTGATTACAGAGAAAATCTCGGCGGCACGTCGCATTTAATGTGAAGCAGCACGATTGCACATTACCCGGAGCCACATCAATCCTTCCTTATGCTACTACAAAACGTGCCAGATGACACGAACAGATGATGAGGTCAGCATTAATCACAACCGTTCAATACAGAAAATGAGTCTTAAATCCCAGCCTATGATTTTTGCCAAAATCGATTCTAAAACCCTTAAACCCACTCTATCGTCGTCTTTCTCACTCCCTACTTGTCAATTCGTCACATCCTCAAAATTTACTAAACCCATAATTTCTCAAACTTCACCACTTCCCTATCCAGTTCACACCAAATAAGAGAAACCAAATAATGGATACCAGCACCTCTAGTAATCCAGATTAGATTGTCGTCACTGAGGAGACCTCTCAGGATGAACTATTTGATATAGTTGACAAATCCAACAATGTTGATCGACAGCATCTACTATCTCAAGTCACGAAGGAGAAAATTTTGAATTGGAAGAATTTCCTCTCGATCAACGCAGACGAGACAATTGCTCAAGAAATCGCTGGAAAACTGCTCAAAGAGAAACTGCCAAAGTTTCTAACAGCTTGTCCCAGAAGGTTCAATCCACATCAGGTTGTTGAATTCTACAAAAATGCAACCTTCGATGAAAAATATGAAACCTTTTTCCTCACCACGGTTGAAGGCAAGGAAATCAAGGTCGACTCTGAACTTCTCGCTAAACATCTACATCTACCCAAGAAGGGGATACATATTGCCAGCTACCTCCAAAACAATTCAGAAGAAGTAACAACTCACTGGCTGTAATGGAAGAAACCTGAGCAACCCAAAAAGTTCAAAATGTCCAACAGAGTATCTGAGCTGAATCCCTTCTCCAAGACACTCAGTGAAATCGCACTAAGAATGATTCATTGTGGAATTGGATCCCTGTCTGAATTAAGCAGTCCCAAATATTCACTCATGATGGCCCTTGATGATTGCCCTAGAGGAAACTGGGCAGTATACATATTTGGTCGATTACTGGAAAATGCGAAGAAGAACAGGGATATTCCAACCAAAGGAAAGTTTGCATCAAAGTCAGCTATCTTCTTGAGCGCATCCTAGGATCACAGGATGATGGAGAAAATCTCTTATCATCTTATTTTATTCCGCCGAAAGTGCCGGTTTATCGCTCAATTCAAAAGAATGATGCAAACGACAGTTTGAACGACATGGAAATAGATGCTGAGACTTCTGAAGATCTAAAGTCCATCCCAACAGTTCGTGTTGTTGATACTATCAAAAAGTCAAAGAAGATAGGCACCCCCGCCCAAAAACCTACACCAAAGTGAATCCGACAGAAGCAAAAACAGGCAGGTAGCAGTTCAGAAAATGACTCACAGAAGAATCAGCAACAAGTTGTTGAACAGCCTCAACGCCAAAAGAAAAAGAAGACTGCCAAAGAACTTTCATTCGATGTTACAATTGAAGAAGCAGGTCCAGCTTTCAATCTTGGCGGAAGAGTTCCCAACGAAGAAACAGCATGCCATGCAGAGATGAACGCCTCTTCATCCTCTAGTTCTGAGCAAACCACGTCACATCATCAAGTGCTGCAGAAGGAAGACTGAATTCCATTCACAGATCTCAACAAAGAAGCAAAAAAGGAAAGCATACCCATCTAGGATTCAGAGGGAACTAGTCATCTTGGTGCTCATCAAGTAATTACCTCAAGAGAACTGGCAGCGAATTTAGTCACCATCAGTAGAAAGATAAATGAATATCATGCCGCTCTTCAAGAACTGGACACCCAGCGTCTAGCACTTTATCAACGGCAACAAGAATTAAATGCTCAACGATAGATTCAAGACAACAATGAACGCAAGATCAGAACCTGTCTATCTCAACTTCAAACCGAAGAGGAAACAACAACTGCTTAATTTCAAAGGGTATAAGAGCTAGAGGATGTTGAACTAAGACGTCAGCAAGAAGCAGAAGCTACTGCTGAGCTAGAACGTAAGCAGCAAGAGGCAGAAGTCGCTGAACAGAAGAAGAAAGAAGCAGAAGCTGCTGAGTTGAAGAGCAAAGAAGAAACAGTTGCAACTGTTGAAGCGCTTCGAAAGGCAGCAGAGGTCGCTGCTGAAACAGCCAGACATGAGGCAGTAGCAGCCATCTCTACTCAGCAGGAGATAGAGGCAGCGACGATTCAAGCTCCACATCAACCTGAGTCTTCCACCACAACCTCTAGAAGTCAACCCCATGACGAATCTAGAGCGGTGACTCTGTTCAATAGAGCTCTGTCTCCGAATCCTGTCTCTGTTGCCACAGATCTTCTACCCTATAATGCTCTGAGATAAGAGATAGATCATCGACTGAATCAACATCTTGCTCTTGTGATTGATATTGTTAAAAAGGGGGAAGAGAGACAGGGTGAGACGATGAAGCTGCAGTTGGTTGAAATAGAAGAGAAGCGAAAAGAGGAATTCATGATGCAGGAAGAAGAGCGCAAGTTGCGGGATGACCAAGTTACAAGGAGACTGGATGCTCTAATGATTTCCAAAGAGGAAGTCAAGAAACAACTCTTGGAATTGACCGCAGCTATCAAAGCACAAGCAGAACTGCTCTCTGCATCCATTGCAACATCCTCCAAGCCAAAAGACGCTGTCTCATCAACTCAAGACAAGGAGAAGGACAAGAATCAAGACAGTGAAAAACTGTTGGTTTGAAGACAACTGCTCATTGTCTCTTACCATGATTCTTGACTGGCTGAATTCACATTTACAAGTGTGATCAGCATACATTCTTCTATTTGATTACTCTAAAGATGATTGATTTTAATCGAGAACTATTATCCTATTAAGGGGGAAGATCATTTAGAGTAGGTCGAGTGTAGAAGAAGCATGGTTCTGAGCAGTGTTAGATAGATAAATCTTGCAAAACTCAGACCAACTGCATCTTCTCGTCGGCATAGATAGACTTAGAGGTATGGTTTTGACAACATCAAAAAGGGGGAAATTGTTAGGTATTACTGTGTAATCCCACCTTAATTCGATGTTTTGATGTGTCAAAATTACATACCAAAGTCTAGGTTTTAGAGTATTACCTCATGTAATCCTTGTATAGGATAATCGAGTTGTAATAGTCTAGGAAGGAAGATATCATCAAAATTGTGGAACAGTTTTGAAGAAGACGTCATTCTGACGAAATAACTGTCAAAGAAAACAAGGCGAAGACAAGAAGAGCAGATCAAAGTCACAAAAACTATACAGATAGTTTCTTCCATGCCAATGTCTGAACACTCAAAGAAAACTGATTGAGAGGCGCCTATAGTTTTCAGATTAAGACAGTTCTCTCATCCAAGAATGAGTTCGAGGCTTGTGTCGAGCAGTCGCAGAAGACCGTTGAGGAAGTCAACAAGAAAATACAGAAAATACTCAGCTGCGTCTGGTGTACAACGTTGTTTGAATGTCTGACACATCAAGTACAAGTTGCTTTGAAAAGTAGGTCGACGCAGCAGAGATATCATAGGAGAAAGCGACTTTGCACAGAGAAGAATCGATGATGATTGAACATTCTTCTCTATGTCTCTACCGGCTATTTTCTGAGTCTCCACCTATAAATAGCAGGAACTATAGAGACATAAAAAACCTTTGCCAAAATCCAGTGCTAAACCGCTTAACTATCTCGCACATTCAAATCTCCGACAGACAAGCCTCTCCACAGAAGTTAAAGCTCAAGGCATTAAACACTCTTTAGAGAG
The DNA here is from genome assembly GCA_026898455.1 of Plectranthus barbatus. Classification (NCBI taxonomy): domain Eukaryota; kingdom Viridiplantae; phylum Streptophyta; class Magnoliopsida; order Lamiales; family Lamiaceae; genus Plectranthus; species Plectranthus barbatus. The sequence goes on along the minus strand of JAPKLW010000263.1, from coordinate 643,359 downwards.
AAGGCATTTATATTGTGGTTCATTTATTGAACACGAAGCATCAATGCTTATAGAATCTTCGGAGATTCACCGTGTTACCCTGGGAACACGAGGATTAAGTCAGCTGACTTAATCTACCTATTTGGTGTTCTTATTCTTCGAATAAGAACATAGAAGCCTGCTCTTACAAAGAGAGAGTAGGTTATCACGGGCAACTGTCAAACTGCTAAAGTTCTGGGAAAAATTCAACCATCCAACCGACCGAAGAGGAAAAAGGGAGGTTTGTCCTCAGTCCAGCTTCGAGCCGGTCTACAAAGAAGATGCACAGTCTTCGACGACTGAAGAAGGAGTGAAGCACAGCTGCCTGGGCGAGTGATCCTTTGTGCTGCAGACGGAGGTCTCTACAGCAACTAGCTATAGATCGTGAGGAGTGTAATTTCATTACTTAGTGAATTACCGGATCTGATATCCGAAGAGTGGACGTAGGAATTAAGGCTCCGAACCACTATAAATATCCTGTGTCATTTACAGTTTTATTTCCTTACGCACTTTACTGTTTTCTAGCCTAACTAGGAATCTTCAACACTTACATCTTAAGTGTTGAAGTGCAGTAACTGCTAACTGTTCACAACTGCAAAAACTTTTAAAACAAACTGTTGGCTAACGTGAATAGTGTTGATAAAAACTACTAAGTAAAATTGTGTCATCAATTAGCTAAACTGTCTAAGTTAGAGTGCGATTTTTAATATTTAATTCTTTCGCTGCATATTACACGTACTCTGATCTTGGACCAACATGGTGGCAAACAAGTCTCAGTCGATGCCTGTTTCAGTTCAAGAAATCGATGAAGATAATATAGCAGTTCAGATACTATTGGAAGTTCTTGGTGAAGCAGTGGTGGTAACCCAATCTGAGTCGGTGCAGCCAATTCAAGAGACCGAAGGAGAGGATGTGAGAGTTGCGACACCCTTGAAGAGTCATATTGAAGATAAGGAAGGAGTTGGCGTTCCGAATACAGTCACTATTATTACCAGTCCAAGTATAGGTATACAAAGCCAAAGTCAAGTGCAGAGGAAGACGGAGACAAAATTATTGAAATCAGTAGAGGAGATGGTCAAGAGCAACATAGTTCAAACCATTCTTGTGAGGACTATTTGTTTGAAAAGAAAAATGCATGAAGATAAGCAATTGTCTGAGTCTGAACATGATGATGCACCAAATAATCCAACCAATGGCAATGTAAGATGGTCAATTAAATCCGGTGCAAACTTGGATTTAAGGACAAATCCATTTGAAGAGGAGGGGAATGATGAGAATCAAGGTGGTCCGGTATTGAAGAATTTAATTAAGACATTTGGTCTTAATTAAATTATTGAAGGGTCCAAAATTGAAGAATTTAATTAAGTCATCTGGACTTAATTAAGTTATTGAAGTTGCGATTTATGAGAATAAAGATGTATTGAGATATCGTTGAAGAAAAGAGAAGATTTGATTTGTTTTGATATATCTTGGATATTATTAGATTTTATTTTTAGCGATATTTGATTTCTAGATTTGTTAGGATTTGATTTTCTAGTTTGATTAGGATTAGATTTGATTTTCACCCTATAAATAGAGCTTCATATTTTCATTGTAATTCAGTTTTCAGTTTTCAATTTCTAGTTAATAAAAATTGCAAGTTTTATTCTCCAATTCTGAAAGCTCTTAAATTTCTGTGGAGTACCTTGAAATTCAATATTGACTTACCAACCAGACTTTCACATCAGTTTGTGGCATCTTCACTATATCCATTGTTGTTGAGGTGAGTTGCTTGTTGGGTCGTAGGAGTTCGTTTTCGTCCTTGCCTACGGTTCTCTAAGGGTCAACTTCAAAGGTGTTGGATTTCCCCATCGTATCAAGTTTTTCAGTTTGCTTCCGCGTCGCGTCAGAGTTGTTTAAGTCGAGTTCCTGGGCTGCGATCTAAACCTTCCCGGCGAGGATCGTATCTGAAAGCCTAAAAACCCAAAAGAAGTTAACATAATTAAAATAACAAAAATAATAAATTAAATCACTAAACTATTCAGCCCTCGAAAGTGGAATCAGTCCCGACACCGTTGGTCCCTCTCCACACCCCCTGGCTCCTGCTCCATGTCAATTTTTACTGAGGAAACTTCATCAACGATTGATTCGGATGTAGATCTAGCGGATAAGTTGGTTGAGAACAAATACTATTCTATAACCAATCACGAACATCCTTGATCTCTGAATCACTTTGACTTAGTTTTGTCATGCTCCTGCGCACTAAACTAAAAACTTATCAAAATCAACATTACATGCATTTCCATAAGAAGGGTTGTCTTATTGAATACTCTAAATGCCTTGTAAGAGGGATATCAATATCCTATGAATATCGGCTTTAGGCAAAAAAGTATTCAACTTGGACTTTCCATTGTTATGGATATAACATGGACACCCAAAAGTGAGGGCTTACGTCCCTTGAATATCTCGCTAGGTATTTTATTCACTCGAGCATTGATAAAGGTGCGGTTTTATGTATAACAGGCCGTGTTAACTGCTTTAGCCTAATAGCTTTGTCCTATTTGTGCTTCAGCTAGCATGTACCTCACAACTTCTTTCAAGGTCATGTTCCTTAGCCTTGCTAACCCATTTTGTTGTGGTGTCCTTAGAGCTGAGTGCTCGTGATTGATGCTTAATTCCACACAAACGTCTATAATGAGTCTGTTACAGAATTTTGTTCCATTGTCTGACCTAATTCTTATCACAAAGCAATTATATTCATTTTAAACTTTGAGAATCAGTTCTCATAGAATTACTTTGACTTCATCCTTTACTCTTAAGAATTCTACCCATGTATATCTGGAGAAGTCGAAAATCACTATGAGTATATTTCTTCCCACCAACTGTTAGATTTATGTGCAATAGCTCTGGAACTCTTGTTGTGTTTGACCAAACTGCTCTGTTCTTGAACAAGGCTTTCATCAGCTTTCCTCGTTTGCATTACAAAACTCATTCCTTCTTCAGAACTTCTAATGGTAGTCTTTATATGATATTATTTCTGATGAGATGGTTCATGGTCTTGAAGTTCACATGATTCAGCTTTTTATACCACAACCAGCTTGTCTCTATTGTATTGTGAGCGACAAAGCATGAGTTGGTGCTTCTACTTATCCAGCCAACTATATACAGTCTTCCTTTGCAGATTCCTCTCAGTCTAATCTCCTTGGTGAGCCTATCCTTCATAATGCATCCTTGTTGAGAAAATCTTATCTTGAACCCATTTTCTCCTAATGGGTTTATACTTACTAAATTGGTGTTTAAGATTTGTTACTATTACAACATCTTTCAAGGTGATCCCATTCTTGATAACCTATCATTTAACAGCCACCTTTCCTTTGGAGTTGTCTCTAAACACAAATTTTGGGCCTTTGACCGGTCTTATATACGTTTAAAAAATCTTTGTTTCCAGTCATGTGTGCTTAGTAACCGCGATCTAGAACCCGCGAATCAATTGACTTGTATGACTATAAGCTTTTTTTATTTTTTTCAAACACAAAATTATGTATTAGGTACACATTCTACTGTGGGTCCTTTCAGGTTAGCGTATTCAACTTGCCTCAGATGTGTATGGATAGTTGCATAGGGTCTCCTCAGGATATTCCCTAAGTCTCTGCTTAGCCTTATTATCCCAGCAGTAATACTCATTAATGAGTTTATCATGTTGTTGCCTGGGTTGTGGCCTCCAGTTAGATTTCTCATAACTTGGTTGAAGTCTCTAGTTGTCATATTTGTAGCTGACAAACCACTAGTCATTGTTCTTCTAACTGGAATGGATAGCTGGCTTCGTTTCAACTGAGTGCTTAGCCGACTAAAGGCGAGAATTAACTAGTTGACTAATCTTGAAATTCCTGCTGTCGGATTAGATCTAAGTGTGCCCATGTGTAATTGTCCTGGATGAATGACAACAAGTTTTTGCATGCATAAACACCATCTTCCTTTTGTTCTTATCATCCATAGTTTTAATACATACTGAAGTTTCGTTACCGAAATCATGTGATGAGTCAAATCCTAAACAACCTTTATCAAAGGTGTCTCTTTGAAAACTAATTATTTCATCAAAATTTCTTGAGCTTTTCTTCAAAGAAGAAAGAACTTTTCCTTGCTCAAGATTTCTTTTTCTTTCAAGGCTTTTGACTCGACAATTAAGTTTTGAGAATTCGTAAGCAATTCTGAGTGTTCATCTTTGAGCTTTCTGAGTTCTTTCTTAAAAGACTGAGTTTTAGACAGCTTTACAGTTTCTTTCCTAACTCGGTCTTTCTTAAATCAATAATTTTTAAAACAATTGTAGTTTTAATACGCAAATATAAGTGAGATCTTTGGAAAGAGTTTCATGGGACAAGTCCTCGGAGTTGGAGTAAAACGACTCAGATTCGTCCATTTCATGCTCTTTTATATGTACAATTAAAGAAAAGATATTCACCTTATCCTCATTTGAGGCAAGTGCTAGCTGTTATTCCTTTATCTCGTCCTTTATAATATCAGCCACGAAGGCTAGTGGAGCTCTTTCCTCAAACATATCATTGCCTGAATTAGAAGCTAGGTTGTTGTCGTCATATGCTAAGTATGGTATTTCATCTCGGAGATCATTGCCTCTGCCTATGCTTTTGATACCCTCTTCTAAAAGCTCTTATTTAGTCTCGCTCTTTCTTCAATCTCAATTCTTGGACATTCGAACTTAACGTTATTTGGCGAGTTGCATTTGTAGCAAGAGCTTTGTTGTTTGCTGGAGGATTGGGGTTTGTGGGTTGTCTTCTTCTCAGTTGTCGACTTGAGCTTTTCTTTTGATATCTCAAGTCTTATCAGTTTCCTCATTTGTTCCTCCAGTTCCTGAATGGAGCTTTCATTAGTTGTATATTTTAAAGGAGATGGAGATACACACGAGTAAGTTGTACGATTGAAATAGACTATTGGTCTTGTTGCTGTGTAGTTTGGCATTTGTCTTAGCGATGAGGAGTTAGGCAAGAAATTCTTCTTGACAAATAAAGTAGTGTCTTCTAGTTTTATTCTTAGTGATTGAGTTGATTCTTTAGCTTCATGTTCTCCTTTTCTAGCAGGACTAGTTTTCTATGGTGAACTTAAGTAGTCTAGTGGTAGTCCTCTTTCTTTAAATTTTGTAAGCTAGACATTTAGATAAGGATAAAGAGGATCTGGTCCAATGGTAACTCAAAAAAAATACCTACTTTGATACCACTTATTGGTCTTGGATCAACTTAAAGTGATAACTGGGTGTGCGGAAGGTGTGAGTTAGATGTAACTAGGTGGGCCAGAGTTCAGTTACAATAGTTTTCTTTTAATAAAACTTGATTTTGAGATCTAGCAGTTATAAGATGATTTCACAGTTATACACCAACAACTGGGTCAATTGTTGGGTTTTAAACTATAGTTTGTGATAATTGATAAAATAAAGACCTAACAGAAAGGAGACAAAATTTGTAGTGATTCTAATCTTAGAATGTTCCTACGTCCACTATTCGTGCAACGCGATATTGCTGTGTCTGCAATCAAAGTGGCAGTCTTCCACTGGCTGGCAGGCATTTTGTCGAAGCAATCACTCAGGTTGTTTGGAATTGCATTGCGGGGGTCCAGCTATGCCATCAATTAAGGTCAAGGAAAGGTCGGAAAGGAAATCACTAGCCCCAGTTACCTACGGTAATGAAATACAGATTGTGACTCCCACTCTTTCTTCCATGGGAAGCTTCTCTTTATACTTCCAGTTGAAGGGTTCCTTTAGCCCCAAGCTTTATCGCAAAAAACCACTTGTTAGGCTCTTCCCTGACTTCTAGGTTGTGGTTTAGAGTTCTCCACACGAACATAGAATGGGTCGAATGTTATTTTTCTCAACCAAACTGAGAAGTTCTTGGATCCAGATATTTGAACTTCGATGGTCTCAAGCTAAGATAAGCTTGGAGGTCTCGTGTTAAAAATTGCAAGGAGAGCTTAAGAGCTACAAGAGTTTAGAGAATAGATATTAGTTAGTGGTTCAGTAGTTCAAAGATTCAGACTTTCAGTGGTTCAACTTTCTCAATAGTCTTCTTCTTTCTAGGAGGCATTTATACTCCTCTTCTAAAACATAGCTATTATTGAAGATGTTAGGATGATATGTGCGTAAAATGACCTATATTTCACAGGTGTGAATGTGCTTGTATGTGGCCATTTTACTCTCATATCATATGTTTTTGTTGTTCTTTTGTTGTGCTTTCGTGTTTTTGTGCTTTGAATGGTGTAGGTTGAGTTTTGAGCATAAAACAGCACTTTTGGCTAAGTTTTAGAGGCAAATCGCCCGAGCTAGGAGTCAAAGGAAGACATGCTCGCCCGAGCGGAGCAGAGGAAGAAGCAATCTGGAGTTCAGAGGCCCGGCTCAGCCGAGCTGAGCCTGGCTCGGTCGAGCAATGCTGGACAGATGGCTTGCTCGGCCAGTCCTGCAGTGCTCGGCCGAGCCATAGCCTTCAGAGGGCTCGCTCGATCGAGCTAAACCGGCTCGGCCGAGCCAGATCGAGATATTTTGGTGGGTTAGTAGTTTTTAACTTGGCTTGGTCGAGCCAAGGGTGGCTCGGGCGATCCGAGGCCCTGTTTGCTCGTCTATAAAATGGGGATTTTTTAGTTTTAAGAGAACTTTTGCCCAAATTTCAAATAACCGTCTGAGAAATTCTCTCCTAATCCATCTTCCATTCACTTCCCATCCACATTCAATGAGATCAAGGACACATTCCTCCACATTTGTTGAAGATCAAGGAAGACCAAGGGGTAGATTAAGTACAAGGAATACAATTGAGGAAGATCTACATTTAACCTTTCAATTTGTAATGGATTCTCTTACTCTTTCTATTGTATCGAACAAATTAGAAGGTATGAGGAACTAAACCTTTATGTGAGTGTTGTTTAGATGGATGATGTGTGAAATTTAGATTGAATGTTGATTGTTTACTTTCCTTTGAAAGCTTGAATTGCACTAGATCTTAATTCTTACCACCTAGGTGTACGTAATAGCCAACGTAGGTGGTATTTGATGTGAACACTGCAGCCAATACGCGGGTGGAATCATCGCAAATAGTGTAGATTCATATGATTCTAGATCCAATCCCTGTGCGGAGATAGGTCATAGGGCAATAATCTACGTTCTAGAAGGAGTGGTCTAGGATTCGATAACGTGATTGTTTGAGAGTTTTAGTATCATCAATAGTTAGCTCGCCGTGATAAGGGGTTAACTAATTGAGGGTGGATTGTTCAATCTCTTAGGAATTAAATAGGGTTTACAACATGATTTGATCAAACTAGTTCACATTGGAAATTCACACAACACTCACTCTCTTCTCATTGTTGCACTTGATACTTTTATCTACCTAATTTGAGAGAATTGTTTAATTGGATCATTGGATTTATATTTGATCATGATTGGAATTGTGCTTTACATCATTAATCCTTAGTTTTGTTACGTTATTGCCTAGTCAATTGAATCACTCAACAATTTTATTTTACCTAGCTATTAGACTTTGCTATAGTATCCCGGTAATCTAGCAGGTGAAGGGAAGAAGGACCTGGATTGATAATTAAACCTTGTGTGTGCATTGAGAATTTGTATGAGTTTTTATTGTACAACAAGTTTTTGGCACCGTTGCCGGGGAATTCATTTAGTAGGTTGCTAGATATTGGGGGAAAAGTGAAGCTTGTAGGCTAGGTGTTTGTGTATTTGTTTGTTTGACTAAATTTGTTGTTTAAAGTTGTTTTTGTTGTTGCTTAGAGTTTGTTGTACTTTTGTAGTCAAATGGAGAATCATCGAGGAATTAACTCGGAGAGGCTTAACATTCTCCAAAGGGAATTGGATGAGATGAGAGCAAAGATGTTGGAGAGACAACGACCACGGAGACCACTCCGGTCGGTATTTGAAGAAATGTCGAATAGTAGCTACCCATGGATGGAAGAGAAGAGACATGACCACACTGTGAAGTCAAGTTGGGGATATGAATATGTGGAGCTTAGAGATGAAGGATATGGAGATCAATTGGGGAATTGTGATTTCCAAAACAGTGTGTACCGTTCCCCATGTTATGGCTACTCTACACATAGTTCATATGCAAGCCAAACCCATACTTGGAATCCATCCATGACAAGAGTTTATTGTGATGAATGGGGTAGCCATGATCCTGAAAGAGTTAGAGAAGCGAGATCATCTTGGGAAGTTTTGGAGAGGAGACAGGATAAGCTCGAGGGAAGCCTATTGGAATTAAAAATGCAATTATCCAAAATCTGGAAGAAGGTGAGTGAGAAGTCTCATGTGGAAGAGCATCCAATTGACACGGACATAGGTCTCGAAAGAAATTGTGAGGAGATTAACGAAAGTGAGGAAAACGAATGTGAGGATGCGGTAATGGTGATTAAGGAAGTTGTGTTTAAAGATCCGGAAGTACATGGGATTCAAGGAGAAGAATTCAAGAATGAAAGTGAAGTGTTACCTTATGAAGATGATGAGGACAAAGGCACTAAGGAGTCGGTGCAATTCTGTGATGAATTGAAGAAAGGTGAAATTGAGGTGCCTTTACTTGAGGAAATTCAAACACTTCCATCTTTGGCACACTTCTTGGAAGAAGAAGCCACACAATTATTATTCAAGCTTGTGAAGATTCTCAAACCCCTTTGGAAGGATGAGAGGGGAATAAGAAAGAACATATTAAACAAGTTGCTTCAAAGGAAGGTTCGATTTATAGAGAAAGGTATTGTAAAAATACACAAGATTTTTGACAATGGATGATGTGGTAAGGTCGTCAAGCTACCGACGTTAACCGAAGCACTTGTTGGGAGGCAACCCAACCAATTTTCTTTCTTTTGTTTAATTTCTTTTAGTTGATTTTATTTTGAATAAATGTTTGTTTTGTTTGTGTTTGATAGGGAAACCCGAGAGGAGTGACGAGCACCGTCCACCTATTTTCAAACTTAGTCTCACTTGACTAAGTTTAGGGGGATGTGCCGGTAGCCGGTGCTTCGGTTTATTATTTTCTCTCTCCTATATCCTTTATCTTGTGTTTAGTTTTGTTGATGGATGATTTCTTCCTTGAATTTGAGTAATTCGATTTGGTTGTACCTATATTGATATTCTACCTTGGATGAATGTTTTGGATTATTCTCATCTTGATGATATGTATGGATATTTTAATGGGTTTGAGTTTGTTGAATGGATTTGTTTGTTGAACATAGGTTTTGATGGTATGTTTGGTAGAGCTAGTGTAAAAATGATTTATTTGTATAGATTTTGGATAGTGGAATGATGGTGGAAAGAGGCTTTGGAAGTGAATATGGTTTAAGATTGTTATGGTTTGATATTGATGATTTGATGGAATTTTTAGCAAGCTTGCATGATGTGATACTTCCTATTTTGCATGGTTTGTGGTTGTGGATTATTGGTTTGGTTTGTATGGTGGAGCTAGAGGATATTGTCTTATTTTTGTTGATTGTTGGTTTGTGAAAAATTTGGTGGAAATGAGATCTTTATTGGTTTGTTTTATGCTCAATTGGTTGGTGGTGTTTGTGTTGATATTGAGTAGGTACAAATAAGGCATTGGAGAAGCGGTTTGATCGTGGCTACCGATGGGTAACGCATTCTATCGTTTCTCTTGCCAATTGTTTCATTGCATGTAGATTATTTTTAGGTTGTTGTGTGCTTGTGTGTGTGTGATGAACCCAAACAAGGCTTGAGATTTAATCATGATTTACTTAGTGAAGTTTGATGTTTAGCTCAACCAATGATAGGGCGGAATCTAGTTTTCGAAGTATGTCTTAAGTTTAACTTTTGAATTGCCGAGTTTTGTGTTTAGTTAATGCATAGGATTTGACAAAAAGCTGTGAGATTTGAGCCTTGATATTGTCATATCTTTGTCGTTTGTGAGAGGCAAGATTGAGAGTACGAAATCTAGAACTTGCATCTGTTCTCTATCTATTGGCATGAGTGTGTGACTAGAAAATGATGTTAGGCCATCGATTCTTAGTCCTACCTTTCACACCGGGAGTATAAGGTGGTTGTTATCATTAATTTGCATTTTGTATCTTTGACCCCTGTGATTGAGCTTTATTGGTGAATTTTCTTTGATATGATTAGGACCAAGTTTGGGGGGAAAAAGAGTGTATGAGGGTGAATACGGTGATGAGGGTTGGGTTGGGAATTGATTGGATTTGTGATGTTGAAATTGTTGAGGCATGAAAGACATGAAATAAAGGATTGGTTCGAATCCTAGAAAATGAGGCACCAACAAAAAAAAAATTAGGTGTAAGAGTTTGAAAAAGAAAAAGAGGCACCCATGAAATGAATGATGGTGCTTAAAAAAAGGAAAAATAAAAAGAGGGAGAAGAAAAGAGATGAAAAGAGAAGAAAAGAAAAAAAAAGTGTTGAGAGATGAATAAGCCTCGGGTTTGAAGTGGTTCGAAGAGAACAAGTTTGGGGGGTTTTGGGAAATTAAGAAGTTTAGTCACTTTGGCCCAAAACCACCCACCTATTAGTTAGCCACATTACAACCCTCGCAAAGACCTTTTTGATTCTAGAAACTAACTCATTGTAGTATAGTGGTGAGAATGGATGCAAGCTTATGGAAATCAAGCTCGATATCTTATGATTGAGAGAATCTCATCGTCCCTATACACGTGAGGGAGTGCTTTCTTTCCTTGTATCCAAATTCGATGAGTGGTTCATGTCCTTAACATTAACTTTGTCACAAAATTAGGTGATAATCTCATTTTAATTGGACATGCTAAGATTATCATGATGAGCTATGAGGTGTTGCATGAGGTGGATTCATGGCTTTACATTGTTTTGATAGAGGAGAATCAAAGGTCCAAGTTTGGGGGATTATGATATGTGCATAAAATGATCTATATTTCGAGGTGTGAATGTGCTTGTTTGTGGCCATTTTACTATCATATCATATGTTTTTGTTGTTCTTTTGTTGTGTTTTTGTGTTTTGAATGGTGTAGGTTTAGTTTTTAGCATAAAACAACACTTTTGGCTAAGTTTTGGAGGCAAATCGCCCGAGCTAGGAGTCAAAGGAAGATAGGCTCGCCCGAGCGGAGTAGAGGAGGAGCAATCTGGAGTTCAGAGGCCCGGCTCGCCCGAGCTGAGCATGGCTCAGTCGAGCAATGCTGGACAGAGGGCTTGCTCGGCCGGTCTTGCAGTGTTCGGCCGAGCCATAGCCTTCAGAGGGCTCGCTCGGTAGAGCCAAACTGGCTCGGCCGAGCCAGATCGAGATATTTTGGCGGGTTGGTAGTTTTTAACTTGGCTCGGGTGAGCCAAGGGTGGCTGGAGCGATCCGAGGCCCTGTTTGCTCGTCTATAAAAGGGGAATTTTCGAGTTTTAAGAGAACTTTTGCCCAAATTTCAAATAATCGTCCAAGAAATTCTCTCCTAATCCATCTTCCATTCACTTCCCATCCACATTCAAGGAGATCAAGGACACATTCCTCCACATTTGTTGAAGATCAAGGAAGACCAAGGGGTAGATTGAGTACAAGGAATACAATTGAGGAAGATCTACATTTGACCTTTCAATTTGTAATGGATTCTCTTATTTCTATTGTATTGAACAAATTAGAAGGTATGAGGAACTAAACCTTTATGTGAGTGTTGTTTGGATGGATGATGTGGGAAATTTAGATTGAATGTTGATTGTTTACTTTCTTTTGAGAGCTTGAATTGCACTAGATCTTAATCCTTACCACCTAGGTGTAGGTAATAGCCAATGTAGGTGGATTTGATGTGAACACTGCAGCCAATACGCGGGTGGAATCGTCGCGAATAGTGTAGATTCATATCCAATCCCTGTGCGGAGATAGGTTATAGGGCAATAATCTACGTTCTAGAAGGAGTAGTCTAGGATTCGATAACGTGATTGTTTGAGAGTTCTAATATCATCAACGGTTAGCTCGCCATGATAAGGAGTTAACTAATTGAGGGTGGATTGCTCAATCTCTTGGGAATTAAATAGGGTTTACAACATGATTTGATCAAACTAGAACACATTGGAAATTCACACAACACTCACTCTCTTCTCATTGTTGCACTTGATACTTTATCTACCTAATTTGAGAGAATTGTTTAATTGGATCATTGGATTTATATTTGATCATGATTGGAATTGTGTTTTACGTCATTAATGCTTTGTTTTGTTACGTTATTGCCTAGTTAATTGAATCACTCAACGATTTTATTTTGCCTAGCTATTAGACTTTGCTATAGTATCCCGGTAATCTAGCAGGCGTAGGAAAGAAGGATCTGGATTGAGTTTTTATAGTACATCATAGGACCTCTCATGTTTATGCACATAGTTGTTTGTACTTTATGAACCTTTTTCCTACTTTTCTGCTTTTATTCGACGGTCAATGCTTTTAATCAAGGATATTTTAAGTCCTAGGAAGAGTTTTCTGATTGAGTTTGGACTTTCTAAGATATTTCTATTTTGTTTGGGTCTCAGTCAGTTATCTAAAAGATAACTAAGATACTCTTTACTTGTCAATTGCCTTTGCTTCTTGAGCTTCGGTTGCCAAGTCAACTAATCTTGTAACTGTCGCTTGTCACAACTTTCAATTTCTTCCGAACTCTCAACCGGTTACTTGCCTTAAACTTGAAACTCTCTCTCTCGCTCTCTCTGATTTGATCTTCAGTTGGTAGCTTCCGAGTTTTTAGCCCTAAACTATTTCAACCTAAGCAAAGCATTATAATCTAACTGGAATCAGTTTTACTAAGATGTACTTTGTATATTTTTTGTAGTCTTATTGGTTTTTGACATTCACCAAAAATAAATATAACACTTAATAGTATTAACGCGAACATCTATAGTAGACTAATTAATTCATCCCCTGTTTTTACGATAGGAACTGGAACATTAAAACTTGTTACAATTATACTCCATGTGAAATCAATATTTGCATGCTCAGATTATAATTCATGATGTAAAATATAAAAGCTCCACAAGTGTGATATTGATTACTTTTGCCTCTTTAATGGCAAAATTTATTGAATAAATAGAAAGAGAGTAATTAAAAGGAAGAAGCTGTAATTAAATGTTTTTTTCGTATGATCTATTAACCATTGATTTGAAAAATGAATCTATAGATTATGAATGATCCCCGCATCTCAAGGAACCTCTACCCAAATATAGTTACTAATGTTATAAGAATATTAAAAGATTTTTATACGCTAAAAATTTCTCAGCTGGTGGGGATCACCTACGTGCATGGCAGAGCAGCCACGGTAGCGCACAACCAGCAACCCATCCTGCTGTCCAGCGCCACCGCTCTCCACCGTGCAGGAACACCACACCACCGCAATCAACGTTTCTCACATGGCAAATTTACATGAAGATGGCCGGATTGCGACCGCGGTCGGGATCGACAAAGACAAGAACAGCCAAACTGCCGTGAAATGGGCCCTCGAGAAAATGAGGTTGAAGGATAACCGGATTCTCCTCATCCACGTCAAAATCCAACATAACTTTGATTCATGTACGCAATTTCATTAAAACTTATTTTCTAATTGTTTTTAGGAAGAAAATGCTGAATGAATCTCCCTCCTGTTAAAAAGAAATGCATCACATCCCTTTACTAATTATTTTTCTTCAAAAACTTAATTGAAGATATGTTCAAGCGACAGATTTTCTTTCTGAATATAGAAATGCGAAAGGCATGATTGATTTGAGACCTCGAATTCAATGTTCTTTAGGATACTTTTAAAGAACACAAAAGTTAAAGAATATAAACCAATAGAGTTTGTATTTCCTAAAAAAATAAAAAACAGTCTATAATATTTCATGAATAGCATGCGCTATTGCGATCTCTATTAGAGTTTGCAATTCAAATGATATTTTGACGTTTAACGTTAATTACTTTATTATGACACCAATCAGTCTATATATCGGAGTGATTACAAATACCTTATAATCCAACTCCAACTAATCAAGTTTTCAATAATTTCACGAAAGTAGATCATCAATTCATGCATACCATGGAGCAAAATTTAGAAATTCTAGTAATAATTTCACCTTATCTCCTCTCCTGACTTGTAAGTAGTAGCATTTTGAAGATCTGCTAATGTCGGTAATCTGCAGATGATGAAGGGAGGGGGCCTACTCCAGCAGAAACACAGCAACTATTCCTTCCTTATCGTGGGTTTTGTGCTCGAAAAGGGGTAACCTAGAAACATAATACTTGCTGAAACACAAAAGATTCTCCTGTTTCCATTCTACAAATCAAAAAGTTTGATGAACTTGCCTGGTTTTTCATGATTGTGGTAACTCCAGATTCGCGTAAAGGAGGTGGTTCTGCATGGCCAGGATGTTGCAAGCACGCTCTCAGAGTACATCAGCCGGACCCATATCCTGAATATGGTTGTCGGAGCTTCAAGCCGAGGCGCCCTAGCAAGGTAGCAACCTAGTTGCATTTCACATTCAGCCATAGGAGAGATTTAACTCTTACAAAAATCTCTCAATAAATTTTTCTTTTCAGGGCTTTCAAAAATCCAGATGTTCCTACTTCTTTAGTGAAATATGCACCTGATTTTTGCAACATGTATTCGGTATCAAAGGGAAAAGTTCAGAAACTGAAATCATCCAATGATTCCGGAACTCCCAGAAGTGCATCTAGTTCCTCTTCACAAGATAGCATTTCTGTAAAGTTTCGCCCGTAAGTGTTGAAAGACTGAGATGTTAGATATCATAAAATAAAGATTTAATCTTCATTCTTGAATGTTATGATGAAATGATATGCTTTTTATCTAGACTTACCTGTTTTGCATGATGGGCAATGCATGGTTACAGTCAGGAGAGCTGGAAAAGTACTGCCTCGGATGTCTCGGATTCCAACCTATGTTATCACGATGGAGGCAAGGACGGTTCATTTTTCAATAGCAAAGAGTATAGGAAAATGACTCCGAGAGAACAGACTTTTGGAAGAATACCTTCACCTCAACATTCAAGTACCAGCAATGAATATCTTCAAAGATTGCCTGGGGGATCAGCAAACACTAGCTATGAGACTATCAGATTAGGCAGCTATTACAGCTCTAACAATCTCTCTGGGACCAGTGATGGTGAGGTCGGACTCATGATTCCAGTGAAAAAATCGAAACCTTCATGTTCGAACCAAGGACAGTGTATCATTTTCTATATCTGAATCAAGTGATCACTCTAGCATGAATAGTTTCCCTTCGGATGTCTCTTATGAAACCGTAGACCAGTTCCAGATGTCATTTGAATCCAGGAACTCTACCTCCTCACAAACAGCTGTAAGTTTAAGAGGTTTCATGATTGTACGACAGAGAATAGTAGAGAGCTAACTCAGAAAACCTTAATGACAATGTCATGTTTCAGGACATAGAGGATGAGCTGACGAGATTAAAACAGGAGCTAAAGCGAATCACAATGATGTATAATATAGTGTGTCAAGAAGATAAGGTACGTAACGTGTGTTACGATAATAGCAAGTGGTACATATTTTCTTAATAGCAAAGGTATTCTGCAATCTTGATACTTACATGTTGTCACAGGAGGCTGAACATTCCTCAGAGACTGTAATGGCCATCGTTGAGAGGGAGAAGATGAAGTGTAAGGCTGCAGTTGAACTAGCACAAACGGCACAGCGCATAGCAGAACTGGAGTCAGAGAAGAGAAAGACTGCAGAGATGAAGTTCAAATTGGAGTCTGAAGAAAAGGAGAAGGCAATCAGTGCACTAGCACATACCGAGATCCAATACAGAAAGTACACAATGGATGAAATTCAACATGCAACAAAGAACTTTGCTGGTACGGAAAAGATTGGTGAAGGTGGATATGGGCCTGTTTTTAAAGCTACTCTTGACCACACTCCAGTCGCCATTAAGGTTCTCAGGCAGGACATGTCACAAGGTGAAAAGCAATTTCAAAGAGAGGTAATGTTCCATATTTTCAATCACAAATATGATGTACAGAGTCACTGAGCTGCTCAGACTAAAAGGATCTTGCAATGTGTACATTTGGAAAATCTGCAGGTTGATGTGTTGAGCCGTATGAGACATCCCAATATGGTTATCCTTTTAGGTGCTTGTCCTGAGTATGGTTGCCTCGTATATGAGTATATGAGTAATGGCAGTTTAGAAGACCGGCTGAACTGTGAAAATGGCAGTTCCCCCTTATCATGGAGAGCCCGCTTCAGGATAGCTGAAGAAATAGCCACCGCCTTGAATTTTCTTCATAGAACAAGGCCAGAACCACTCGTGCATCGTGACCTCAAGCCTGCAAATATTCTCTTGGACAGAAATTATGTGAGTAAAATCAGCGACGTCGGCCTATCCAGGCTGGTTCCACAATCAGTAGCTGATAGCATTACTCAGTGTTGCATGACCGCAGCCGCAGGCACATTTTGCTACATAGATCCAGAGTATCAACAAACTGGAATGTTGGGAACAAAATCAGACATATATTCATTGGGTGTAGTGCTGTTGCAGATTCTTACAGCCAAACCAGCTATGGGATTGGCTCATCAAGTTGAGACAGCAATAGAGAATGGCCAATTTGATAGGGTACTTGATCAAAAAGTGAAAGACTGGCCCATTCAGGAGGCCTTATCCATGGCAAAAATGGCCTTAAAGTGTTGTGAACTTAGGAGGAAAGATCGACCAGATCTTGATTTGGAGATATTACCTGAACTGCATCGGTTAAGAGAAATAGGATCACAGCTGGATTAAATGCATTCACCAAATCAAATTCGTCAAGACAGCTCCCTTTAATACAGGTCAATATGGGCAGATATGATTGCATAATAAATTTGAATGCACAAGACAAGTGAGCTCATATTCAGATACAGCCATTGCAAAGTTGTGTGAATATTAGTCTATTAGTGCAGATCTATCAATAGTGAAAAACACTAATATTCTATCATCGGCAAATGCAGGACAGGAGTTCTGAGGCTCCAATCAAAATCAACATATTATCTAGTAACAACATGCAATCCCAATACTAGAAATAATGGATTATTTCTTAAAGTGTATAAATGTACAAATTGTTACAAACAGGAAGGTTGAGGAATATTTGTGCTTTGCCTATACCTGATGTATTATTAACTGAAGTTCACACGAATGTTCATTTTCCTTCAGTGGCACGAAAGTTATACATCTTTTATCTTTCTATCAGTATTCCATCCTGGGGAAACAGGCAACCATTAAAAATTCACCCATAATGGAGAAGACACGGTTTATTACTTCTGCAGCTGTTACTGGTGGCAAAGACCTTATATGAGAGCAGATATTGGCATGCAAGAGATATTGCAAGCTTTTTTTTTTTCACTATGTTCCTTAATTGCAGAACCTGATAAAACAAGAAACAGATCAGGGCAGTAAATATCTTTCTCGAGTTGTGATTCTAAACAGTTAAAAACATAATTCTATTGGAATGATGACTATACAAAGGCACCTAAAATTGTCAGTATTCACAAACATAAAACAAGTGGATAATTCATTACTTGAAGGGAATATCAACAAACCAAAAATCACAAGATTTCAAAGTTCAAAAGGGACCAAAATAAATAGTTTTGAAAATTCTGATCCCATTGTCGGTTTGCTTCATCCATACGTGAAGCATAACATCATCCTGCAGTGGAGCTTCTAAGTATATAAACAACACAACTTACAAAATATAAACTGCTTGAGAAATAATTAAGCAAATATACACAGTACCTTGTGTACATTTCTTGAATCTACATTCCTAGGACTAAACACTTCTATATGTGTCTATGAGCGGATTCTTGAAAATGGCACGTATCCAACGCCTGAAAGTATGCATCAAAACAGCAGGAAATAAATTAATGAAAAAGTGTTGGTCTCAAAATCAGAGTATAATATTTGCAAACGTGAATATGTAACTGGGTGGGCCGAAGTTTAGTTACTAATCTTAAAAAACTTTTATAGTCGAGCATGTTAAAAAGCAGGTTACATGTATACTCCAATAACTGAGATCAATCATATCGGGGAAATCTTAATTCAATCTAGAAAGTCAAATCCAATCCAAGTAGGAAACAAAATAACTTAATTACGAAAATCAATTGACTAACAAAATAATTAAATTAAGAGTATTCTCAATTTAGGACCCGAAAATAGTTTAATCATCAATTTGGGACCCGAAATATTAATTCTCAATTTAGGACATGAAAGATAACAGAAATTATCAATCGAGGACCAAAAGATTATAACATTCTCAACCTAGGCCTCAATATCAGGTCCTGGATTGAGAATTCAATGATCTTTCACATCCTGAATAGGGAATTCATCTTTCAGGTCTTGAATTGATAATTAAATATCTTTCGGGTCCTATATTGACAATTGTCCTTAAATAAAATTAAATGCCATCTAATGTGCAAGTTTAGAAGTCGTCCCGTTTCTACTGACGAGGGTCGAGGTCCTCTTTTCTGAGCCAAGCCCACGATTCTGCTTCATATCAACTCCATCCTCCTTTGAAACAACCTTTCCAGCAAGGTTGAATTCCAAAAATGAAACGGACTCCGAAAAATGTCTTTGTTCGTTACAGTATCCTCAATTTCCCTTGCCATTTCCGTCGCCATCTCCAAGTCCTTTGACCTAAGCACCTGTAAGGAACCCCGGATCGAGCTCTTCAACCTATTCATGAAATACCCCAAATTCTGAGACTAGACCAGCCAATTGAACAAGTAATGATACATGGTCCTCCATGGTTTGAGTCTACCTTAGTTTTAAATAGCGAAGCGAAGCGACAAGGCCAAAAACCAAAGCGATGAAGCGAAGCGAACGCTTCACGTATCCAAAGCGGTCATACATTTAAAAATATGTAAAATTATATATACATGATTTTTATTACTTAAACAAACAATTTCAAAATGACAAATAAGCAAAATAATAATAATAAAATATAGAATTAAAGCAAAACTTGTAGAATTCAAACATCCAACTTAAAATATTTAAGCTCAACAATCAAACATATAATCTCAAAATCATCAAAAAATCCAAGATCATCTCAACATCACCCCAATTTTTTCTTTTCTTGTAACGGATACCCGTCTTTCAACAGGCAGAGAGAGTGGAGGCACAGGCAATGCGGCTGAGAGGGTTAGGGTGATAGGAGTTGCGAGAGAGAATGGTTGAGGTGAGAGAATGGGTCCATTTTTGAAGCGCTTAGCGCGCTTTTTAAAACTAAGGAGTCTACTTCAACCCCGATAATCGTTCAAAACAATTACTCCCGAAGCGCATATCAAAACGTGCCACCAATGCCTGCGTAAATTCCTTCCATGTCATTGTACACTTTCTCAGCCTCATCCAATTCATCCAATACAACGCAGCTCCATCAATTGCCACTGCAACCACCACAACCCATCTCTCTGGTGCAGTCCCATACAAGTCAAACTGTTGTTCGGCTGTTGAGACCCACCCGATTGGGTCATCGCCACTGAATTACGGGAGTGGGACCTCCAGCCCCACACCCCATGTCGCCTTACGCTCATTCCGTCCAAAGCACATGCCTCCAGTGCCCCTGACTCCAGGTCCGAGTCCCCTACAGCTCCAGCTTGCGGTGCAAATGCCCACATCACCCGCACCAGCGCTGCTCGCACCCATGCCAGCCACTCCCCTCGTCGTCACCCTTCCCAGCACGCGGGGTGCACGAACTGTTGAGAGTTGTCTCCTCCTCAATATCCACAGCATCGCCCACCCTAAGGACACCCCCAAAAATCGCCATTGTTGACTCAGAGATGGTCACCGCACCCATCACGCCTGCACCCGCTATGGCCGCAACTGCACCCATAGCACTTGCCAATTGGTTGGCCTAGCCCCAGCGTGCACAGCAAAGCCCTTCGTCTACAGTCCAATTGGTTGGCCTTGCCCCGGCGTGCACAAGATGCCAATATCGCTGAGATTTCGGCTAGTTGCCACCTTTGAGCATCAAGCTTCTCCCTATGCATGGTAAGTTTCTCGCCCTGTGCATCTATTTCGTCCTTCAATTCCGCTTGTTCAACCTTCAACCTCTCCAACCGATTACTATTTGTTGGGAAATTTGGCTAAGTTTCCTCTCCCCAGTAGCTACTTGTTTAGATTCTAGTTTGGTGTTTTGGTGGATCAAATCCTAAGTCCTACCAGCGTCAGTTGTCTCTAGATAGCTCTAGATCTCAAATGTAAAGTCCTGTTTAGGTCTTTTGAGTTGTAAGTCGCAGCTGATCAAGACTCATGCTGGCTACTGTTCACCAGCATGAGATGTACTTACCAGTTGAGAAAAGTATCACCCGCATGCGACTGACAAGACTCATGCTGACACTGTTCACCAGCATGAGTAGAGCTATAGACTGGTCACTGTTCACCAGTTGGGAAGGTTTTCATCAGCAGGCGGCTGACAAAACTCACCAGCACAATAAGTGTTCTCACTGACACTGTTCACCAGCGGTGAAGCCACCAGTCATGGGAGATTCCAAGAGTTAACATCAGACAAATTGGTAGACTTAGATTGTGCCAGCGCAAAGTCACCAGCAGAGACTGCCAGCACAAAGATCACCAGCATGTTCTACCAGTCGGATGTTACCAGCAGAATTCAAGATTCGCTCTCCCAGAATCTTAGAGACAAAAAGAAGATTCGTCTGAGGAATAAACTGACAAAGT